>CM068370.1:145595244-146195244 GCA_034769895.1 Magicicada septendecula
GAGAAGTTAGAAACAGATATTGCAGTACTAACTGAACCAAAACAGAAAAGGTACAAGCATTGAATATTTCTAATTCTAATAATGTAAAACTCACTAGTCTACATTTTCAAATAAAGTCTTTGATCAGGTAAAGAAAAATTACAACGATCGAAATAATTTTACATTAAATTGAAAAGAGATTATATTAATTTTAGATTAATTTCAAAATGTAATCCTCTGACGGTATCAGCCAAGCTCTGGCCAGGAAAGTGCGACAGACATTTCTAAAATAATATTTGCACACAAAACAATATTTTTATATCATTTTACGTATGCAAATTATTCCGTATTAGGTTTTCGGTAATTACTACCCGAGTGGTATCCACACACGTAATTGTGTTCTCCTCGTACACATTAAAACTCCGTTCTGTTACGTAATCATTATAAAATTCCCGTTACACGTTGTAAAAACGAGACATTTTTACGAGAAACTGTAGGCGACTAAATAAGGTCGTCCTACTGGCTGCATTTAATGAGCCTTTTTTTAACTTTAGCGAACGTCTAGTGCATACACACACGCACGCGCACCCAGCCAAACGGACGGACGGTTAATTTTTGTTCTTTTTCACGTCCTCTGAGCAAAACGTATGATTATTGTCACTGTTGCTCCTTTGTTGAACACAATTTTCGTCGTTCAGAGTAAATAAAACTGCTCCGCGTTTGTTTTTTTTTCTTCTAAATTTGCATTTTTAGAACCCAACTAAGTGAAAGTTGAATCGGTTAAAATTAGTCAATGATTCAATTTTGTGCGCAGGAATGTAACACGCTCTCTTTTGTAACACGTTTGTCTTTAATACACATTGTGTGTGTGTGCGCGCGCGCGCTCGTGTTCTGGAGCAAGTTTTTGAAAACTACCTTGAGACGGGTTCACACCGCCACCGACCAGCCAGCCAATCGAGAAGTCGGTGAGGGGAGTCGAATCTCTGGCTGCCGAAAACCTGGAATCCTTGACAAAAAAAATTACGCGGCAGCTGTGAGTGATGTCGTTACCTTGAGCCGACACAAAACACTCACACACATACAACAAAATTCCTGCTTCTTCTTGTTCTTCTTCGCCACTCCACTACTATCCGTAACTATTATGTCAACGTAAAAAAACTATCGGCGCCACTAAATTCCTGTAAAACGTCGTCCGTATTATATATTATACAAAATATCTTATTATTATACTTTATTTAATATAATATATAATATTTAGTACGACGACGGACAATATATTTTCATTGCCTCTGTCTGTCTCGCTCTCTTGTTCTCTCTCTCTCTCTCTCTCTCTCTCTCTCTCTCTCTCTCTCTCTCTCTCTCTCTCCTCTCTCTCTCTCTCTCTCTCTCTCTCTCTCCGTCTGGGTTCTCCGTCTCTATTTCAAAATTTGTAGAGTTATATTTGTTAAATTGTATCTCTCTACAATGGGCAATAAATAAAACACTTGTGTTTCTGTCTTAGTATGAAAACAAACAAGTTTAATAAATTATGCAGCTTAAGAAACTGACCAAGGCAGGTTGTTTTGCCTTACTGAACTTTTCTGATTTAGAAATCGCTCTTCATGCTGACGTCTTAATTGCTTCATTGCAAATGATAATTTTACGAAACGGTAGAATAGAATTCACTCTTCAATTGTCTCGAAACGTTAACGTTTTTGAAAGACTTTGAAAGTTTTAATAGTGACCGTTAAGTACACAATTGATGCCAACATTTATTAAATAGGTCTCACTTATACACATATAAATATGGAATAATAATAATTATATTAATATAATTATATCATTATTATTACTATTATTATTATTATTATTATTATTATTATTGAACGGTAAATACATATTAATGTTATTATTTCTTATTGACATATGTTATATTAATATGTTATTATTTCTTATTATTATATCATAGTACATCTGATTGCCAGTAATATAAAAATAATATTACTTGTGTAATAACACTACTCAATTATACTTCGTAACATACACAGAATGTTCACACAGTAAGACGATATGTGAATTAATTATTTTTGTCCTGTCTATGTAGAATTTCCAAGGACGACAATAAGTTTTGTCGAACACACACATAAATACAGAAGATAAAATTGGATACACCTAACTGCCGTTCCTCATTAAAACTTGCATCCTTCAGTATTTTAAGATTTTCTATTGGCTTACTGTTAAGGCTTTCTCTTTTTCGTTGCACGTTACATAGCTAATTTTTACTGACCTTATTCAGAGAGTTCTTTAAGACACAGAAAAGTTAGTCTAACCTAAAAAAAGTATCCCCTAATAATTTCCAGTGGTGCGTAATAAACAGCGTTCGGGATAAAACAACGAATCTCTGAACCCTTTGTTTTATCACATTTAAGTTAGTTTAATTATTATTTGTTTTAAAGGTTAAGTATGGAATAGCAAGTAAAAATTGTATACATTTGATGACCTCCACGACATACCAGGTTCTCTATTCTCTTCCTTTCACATAAAACATGTTTCAGATACAGATATAGAGTCTACTGGTTATAACGTGTCAGCGAAAGACCTTAGAATCAATTCAACTTTTATGATTCAATAAGTGTATTTATAAGTAAACATTTTTTTTAGTGTACTAATAAGTACGAAGATACCTGGAAAAATCGTCCAAACGGCAAAATACGAACTGGACGACGATGAATGTGATTGTATTGTGTAATGTAGTTGGTTATAAACAGGAGAATGTCCTAAATAAGGAGAAGAAGAAGAAGAAGAAGAAGAAGAAGAAGAAGAAGAAGAAGAAGAAGAAGAAGAAGAAGAAGAAGAAGAAGAAGAAGAAGAAGAAGAAGAAGATATTAATTTTTGTATGCAAGTCCTTAAGCTTTCACGGCCTTCAACGTTGCTGAAATTATTATTATTAGCCGGACTGTTAGGCCGTGATCCAAAGTTTTCGTTATTGACAAACCCTTCGGCCCCACCATCAGCGGCCATCATCAGTGTTTAGATTGGTACGGTGTCAGCCAATTCACCTCAGAGATGAGGTAGAGACTATAGTGGTGAATTTCAGGAATATAGAGGATATATTCAGGAATCTCTCATGGTGGGGCAGAAACATTTGTCAATTACGAAAACTGTGGACCACGGCCTATCCACCCTGCTGATAACAATAATTTCAGCAATTAGTTTTAGTGATCTGATATTTATGTATTAATTTGTACAAGTTACAATAAAAGAGTAATTTATAATACACTTACTTATTTTACTATTGAGTGTATTTTTATTTTTATTTTATACGAAAGATAAACATTTAATGAAGTAAAATTTGTAAGCCTAATAGTTTTCTTACGCTTAGGTTTTACCGTTATGGTCTATTATGGACACACTGGCTTTTCCCATCCGTTCACAGTATATAATTTTTTAAGACCATATTAAATATATATACTTTGCAATTTCTACCTTCACGGACCGTTAGAAGAGACGTAAACAGTGAGAGGTCTGCCGTCTAAGGCTAGTCAAGTTCTAGTCAAGACTATCAATCGATCAACTTTGATTACAGTTTACGTAATCGACAACACCGCCGCATACACACGTTTGAGTAATGACGTCCGGTAGTTGGCTTCCTGTGAATGCAGTTTATGTTATTGTAACAGTAGAGTGCTGGTTTGTAGCCTTCGCCACTGACGCGAAACTATATTGAAAATATTTTCGACAAAAAAATGCTTCCCATAACGATAGTGTTTAATTATTTCTTCTGTAATCGCTCTATTCTTGACAATAATACAATTCAAAGAAAAAAAGTGGGAGAAGAAAATGGTTTACTGAAACGGCGATATCACATCTGAGCAGGAGGATTAAAGGGAAAACACGTGATAATGGCATGTGAAAATTTAGAAAAACAGGAGCAATGCCATTTGTTACATAATATTTTTATATGATCAAAAAAATTTGTTTACTAATATTTTTACAATTTTTTCTCTACATAAACTGGGACGACAGTACTACAAACTGAAGATATCTACCAACAGAACAAAAGTCATGGCTCACTACGGAAAATTTCCAGAACGCTCAAAAATTATTATTGAGGATAAAATGTTGGAACAGACCTCGAATTTTAACTATTTAGGTTGAGATATAAAGTTTTGACGTTGACAAACATATACAAAATAAAGTCAACAGATTTTAACACATATGGGGAACTATAATAGTACACTAAAAAATAAAATGAGACTTGAGAAAAAATTAAAATTCTACAAAACAATGGCTGTTCCAGTGCTATTATATGCAGTGAATCCTGGATTACAAAACAAAGAGACACAAATTACAAAGAGATTGTAATAACGTACAATCAGCAGAGTTGAGATTTTTGGGAAGGGTTAAAGGATGGACAAGAAGGGATCATATAAGAAGTAGAGATATACGGGATGAATAAAATACATATAATGTAAATGAAAAAATTGAAGAATACAGGGGAAAATGAAGACAGCATTTAAGTTGCATGGATGAAGATAGTAATTGTAAATAAGTAAAAGCCTTCTGTAAGAAGGGACGTAGGAAGACCAAGAAAGAAATGGGTCTGATAATGTGAAGTCGGAAGAGGCAGATTGCCCAATCCCTTAAGTGTGGAAGAAGAAGAGAGACAATTTTTCTGGCAAGAAATTGTTTATTAAATCAGAGGTATGGTTACTTAATACGTATGGGTGCGGTTGTGAGTATGGACCAACAGGTTTCCACCTGTTACAGCTCTGAGAATATCCTGTCTATTAATCTAGAAAAACCTGTCCCAGATTCTTCCCATGCAGTACCATAAATGCCGGTGAGTTTTTCGGTCCTCAGGTCAACTCGGCCTCTAGAAACGTGTATAACATTTTGTGTAATAACAAGTGGCTGAAGCGTAATGCTGGCCACTCTTGTATGCCGTTCGGATCACGTTGGCATCCTACACTGCCAGCTACTCCTGAGCTACTTCGAAGGTACCTGAAATACAAGCCAGACGTTGAAGTTGCTTAAATGAGTTTACTTTTATCATAATATTTTAAACTTTCATGGTCGAAATCATTTGATTATAAATTTACTAAGTATAATGTCCCACAGTTTGGTAACTCGGAAACTTTACCATGAAGTAAATTTAATTTTTTACAGATCAGGCTAGATTAGGTTAGGTTGTCGGAAATACCAAGGACATACTAACGTCATAGTAACAAAAAGTTAGCAACAATCAATAAACTTTATCTTTGCTAAACTTTATCCTTTTAGCTCGATGAGAAAGATTTTAGAGATCATTCCTACGAAAATAAACTCATCATCAGCATCTCAGCCATGAGGTAAGTAACACGTGTTAGGCGACAGTGCTACACACCTATATGTATCCTTATTCAGATGTGGCTTGCTCAAAGCTTTATAGGTGAGTACTTGAGGAAGCGATTACTGGCTTCTCTCTACAGAGATAGCAATTGATGGAATCCTGAAATGTAATTGTGATTACGTGACAGAGAGAATAAATACTGAGTCGAACGCAAAAAACGTCTATTACAAACAAAAAATGTGCTTCAGCAATCATTGACATTTGTTCTTCCTAACGTATTACGTAAGTTTCCATATATATTAAAATATATAAATGTGCTGAATTTAATTTCTCACTGATGATAGTATTTGTACAAGTCATTTGATTCATTAGCGATGGTTATTACATTTTTTCATTGCCCGTTGAAAAATGTCAGTAGCTCCGTTTTTTATTGCCCCAGCATTTGAGTTTCACGGCATTCCACATTCCATCGTAGTACAAAGAGATTACGTTTTTGGTAAAAATAAAGAACAGAATATCTGATTTCCTTCGGAATCTTCTGCTTCACAGCGGGGATTCGGTTTGCAACATTCTGTGTATTCTTGTAGCGAGAATGGTTTGCATTTTTTTTAAGTAACTGTTTCAAATCAAAAAACAAATATATATATATATATAATCTAAAATTTCGGATTGCTTTCAATATTTCCAATTGTTGACTCACATGTTAAGCAGTGAAACAGGAAAGTCTGTATACAGAAAGTAGGCCTACGTAACGCCCATAAACGCTGAAGGAATCTATCTGAATGCCTCAGGAACATTTAGAGTCTATACATTTTGATTCTTAAAATTTTTCCCTTTTTATTTTTGATTCAAATTAAGTGCACGTAACCTACTTCTAAGGCTTTATGCCCTGCGTTATAATTGCTGAAATTAAGATCCTGGCTATTGGGCCATGGTCTACCACAGTTATCATTTTCACGGATGTTGTTATCAGACGTTTCGGCCTCACCTATGGAGGTCATATTCAGTGAAACACGGCTTTAATACAACTGACATGGTTGTCGCCGGTAACCACAGTACTGTGGCAGACGCGGCTGAATATACTACTTGTGTATTTTACGGTGACCGGCAACCTTGATGACAGTGATATGCGCAGAACCCTGTTTTTTGTCAGTGTAACGGCACATCTCACTGCGTGTGTAAGTGTTGATGCGTTTTCAAAAACATTTACCGTGAAACATTTAACTTATAGGCTTGTATTTCATTTAATTATTATTTTCAACACAAAAAACATATCCTACGGTACGAAAACTCCATCAACAATTAAAGTCTAGTGTAAACTTTTAAGGTAGCTTATCATGTTTAATAAAAGTTATTATAAACTTAGGGTTTAAATTGAAGAAGATTAGAAATAATAGAAATGTATTAAACAAACGTCAAGAGATAAGGGCAAAAATAATTGAATATCTCAGGAAAATAAAACAATTCAGGACAGAAAACCGGCTAATACTAGTAATTATTTATTATTTACATTATGTAACGAACAACATTGTTCTGATATTACAAATACATATGTGATACAATTTTGAGTAATACTGAGTAAAATTACAAATTGTAGTTAGTTGAATGAATTCCTGAAATGTCAACAATGTGTAAAACCCGAGTTGTAATATTTAAATAGTTAAGGGCACCCATAAAGCCAGCTGTAGCAACTGTAATAAGACGGACGTTTTTTAACTGTAGTGTTATAACTGAGCACACTTTGTCTCCCCCCTACCCTCACTTTTCGCGCAGCTATGAAGCGGCCACTGTAAAGTAACGCGATTATACTATAGAGGACCACGGCCCAGTAGCCGTATCTTAGTTTCAATAATTAAGTGCGTGTAACTTTTTAGTTTAGTGGAAACGTTTGCAAAAGTACACATTAGGCGACTTATAATATTAATATATATGTCTTATGATATACTTATTTCTTATAATATTAATATATTTAAGCTTCACAAGAGACCCTAATTGAACATAAACTAACATAACAGTGACAGGTAAATAACTGCTACCAAAATAACAGACGTTTTTATACAATAAAATTGTTGTTTTTAATTAAATCTGTAAATGATTAAAGGATGTACCAACTATGTTAGTTAACTAAGTTTGATCTGTTTATTTTCAAATAAACAATTATTTTCAATACAATTATTTAAACTAGTAAGTTATAGTTATACACATTCACACAGTTATATAACACAGGTTACAGAAAAACCTGACCACATCCCAATACCATGTCAATAACATCACGATTCTCTTTCCTTCCATCTTGCAACACTTTAGGTTTCTTCCCCCATTTCCTGTCTACTCAGACTTCGTTCTTCTTCAACGTGTTCTTTAGCCATATCCTAACTGGAAGTTTATTTTCTTGTATTCCGTCAACAGTTCATTGTATTCTCTTACACTTCACTTTCTCTTTAAAACTTTACATACGAATCTAACCCTTTATTGTGGTTATGTATTACCATCGTTCTGCACGCTTTAAAGTCCCTTAATGTAGTCTTTTTTATTCCAGTGTCTCCTATTGTTGCACCGTGTCTGTGATTCACGTTTCTTTAGCGTTCGTAAGTGAGGTAACCGCCAGTGCTATATAAATTAGGTATCCGTTAATCTATTAGGTTTCTTAAGCATTAGCTATTAGCTTCACAATACGACTGAAGATTCCCATGTTTTCCTCACTTTACACTATAACGAAACGAAATATCATATCGTAAGTATTTAAATCCTTTACCCATTTAAAATCAAGCTTAGCCCTCGAACATGTCATTTCATACAAATCGAAACCATGATTTTCCTTATTTTGAAATTTTCATGTTATCTTTTACTTATTTACTCTTTTTGATTATAGTAAGTAATAATACATATTACGTTTTCCCTTTTAATTTCATTCTACGAAGGCTGAACAATCAACTTTTCTCAATACTGTTGAAAAGGATTAGTAGGATAAAAGCAAAATTTTTCTTCAACTCAGTATTTATATAACAAACAATTAGCTAAATTTAATGAAAACATATTTATTCAGTTTGTATTGTATATACAATTGTACTGTATAACGAGTAATGAGAAACCTAGCTTATGCAAAATGCCCTAATACAAACATATATATCTTTCTAAAAATTTGTTTTTGTTATATTGAAAACGTCCTTGAAGCATAATTTCAAATCGATTGTTGTCAAAGTTAATTAATAATTAATCCAAGAATCTC
This sequence comes from Magicicada septendecula, assembly GCA_034769895.1. Lineage (NCBI taxonomy): Eukaryota > Metazoa > Arthropoda > Insecta > Hemiptera > Cicadidae > Magicicada > Magicicada septendecula. The sequence goes on from CM068370.1 coordinate 145,603,764, forward strand.
TCTCGAAAGTAGAATGTAAAGTTACAGTGCGGAAACCGTGTCACGTTCATGCACAACTCGAACTGGACTACGACAAGGAGATAGTATGTCATGCTTGTTATTTAATCTAGCACTGGAAAAAGCGATAAGAGACTCCCAAGTAAACAGAAGAAGTACGATCCTAAACAAAAGTGTAGAGCTCTTAGTATACGCAGACGATATTGATCTAATTGGCAGGACAAAACGAGATCTCATTAGTGGCTTTACAGCATTAGAGGAAGCCTCAAGTAAAATTGGACTGCAGATAAACTTGGAGAAAACAAAATATATGTATCCTTCCAACAAACTACTATTAAACCCAACCCTTCAAAACCTTGAAATAGGCACAAAAATATAAGGCAGTAAAACAGTTCATATATCTTGGCTCCCAGATAAACAGCGCTAACGACATCAATACTGAAATAAGAAGAAGAATATATCTCGAAAATAAAATATATTATGGATTAAAAAAGCACCTGATATCTAGCTTCATCTCAAGAAGAACGAAATGCAAAATCTACAAAACACTTATCAGGCCAGTGCTGAGATATGCTTCAGAAACCTGGACAAAGACAAAAAATAGTGAGAGACTTCTAGGTTGCTGTGAAAGACGAATTCTAACAATATTTATAGAAGTTCAAGAAAATGGAATGTTGCGCACGCGCTATAGTTATGAACTATACCATCTTTACAAAGAGCCGGGAATTGTCAGGATAATCAAAATACACAGGCTAAGGTGGGTTGGACACATAGAGAGAATGGAGGAAGGACAGTTTATAAAACATTTTTTCTACCAGAAGCCAATGGGTAGTACAAAAAGGGGAAGACCGCGAAGTAGATTCAAAGACCAGATAGAGGAGGACCTCGGAAAGCTGATAATAAGAAACTGGAAAGCCAGGGGATGCGATAGGGAGGAATGGAATCGACTCTTGGAACATCAAATGTTTGTTTTAGAGAAAACAAAATACGACTTTCAGATTTGTAGCTCTAAATTTTCAAGCTCGTCATTTACAACAAAGTATCTCCGAGCAAATAACAAAAGTTACAATAATTTATTATTTTTGAATTTGAAACATGATACATAAAAGAAATATTTAACCGCAATAACATTTTACCATTTTCTACTACAAAAATATACTTTAATGTATTACGATGGTCATGTCACCTTATTTAAAACAGGTTTCCAAACTCCCGGCAACTTATAGCTACTGTCTCTGATAAATTTTCTCTGATTTTTGTAAATTTCTATTGCCCCTCTTGTCAGCCGCGAAATATAGTTCTGAATACTCTCTATAACCCCCGTTTTTTAAAATAAAATATGGTGTTTATTTTCACAGCTGTTATCCGCTATTGCTGATTTATCTGTGTCTCCTTTTTTCGTCTGCCTCATAATTTCATGTACTCTCGTTATCCCCTGTCTTCGCGTTTCGCCCGTGTGCACATCACCACTACTGCAAGGGACCTTGTAGACACCAGGAGTCGAAAGAGGCGTCTTGTCTTTCACCGACGATAATATTTGGTCTACCCACGAAAACGGCTTGAATATAAGCTTAATGTTATGTTTCTCCAAAATCCGGCCGATTTTGTCAGTATTTCCACGTACATGTGGCAAGTATAAGAGGAGATTCGATTTCCTACTTAAGCTTGAGTGTGTGCCGACTTCAGGTTTTGCAGGAGATTTATTACTGCTTTGCTTAACTGCTACGTGAAGGCTCGCCTGATTTCTGTATCGTGTACCCATTACTGTGAAGCGCTTTCCTTAATAGGCTATACCTCGTTCCGTAATCCAGTTTTCCTCGTCCGATATGTATATCGCTCTATCTATTAACGAGTTTAGGACCCCTTGGTTTTTGTGTCGGATGATGATGATGATGATGATGGCTTGGGATTCAGGTAAGGATTTATGTGTGTCTTCTTCATACGAACGTAAGAATAATAGGAGAAGATAAATTTCTATATCTTATGTTAAAACACATTATATTTATTCTGAACATTTTTAAATGAAAAATGTTAGGGAAGACGGGGATAGTTTGGTCGACAAGGACGATGTTCAGGTGGTGGGAATAAAAAGAAAAAGTTTCTGATTATAACGAAGGCCTGGTCTTTAGACGAAAAGAGAAGGGTGACAACAGAACATTAATTTCAGTGTAGTTGTTTTGAAGCTGCTCATAACCTCTTTCATTTGGTTTGCTTAGGGAACTGTTACATTAAACCGAGAAACGCCAAACAGAAAAATCTGACACAATTTGTAAGTCATATATAGACGAGATTAATTTATTTATCACATTTTACATGGTCTTGTAACCTATATTCAAAGTTATTTTCACGATGCGTAACATAAGAAAAAAACTGGATATTTACAACAAAACAAGAGTTAACTGTAACGATTACGATACTCATTCTGACCTTTTCCTTAACAATGCTATAATTATATATTTTTTCTTGGATTTATTTTCGGCATATTTAATGCAGCCTACCGTCGTTACCGGCGGGCATTCTCGCTCGCTGTTGCTGAAGTGAAAATTTCACGCGTCGTCGTAACGCCGGCAGTTTGCATGACAATTAGTGCGACCTTCACCTTTACGGCAGGTAGGCAATGTGTAACAGAGCGATAAATCAGCTGACATTTCGATAATAAAGTAAAATTAATAACAATAAAAATAGTGTTAATGCATATAATTAATGTACGTGCTTATTTGCACTTCAGCCACCACTAACCTTCACAATCCACAATCTCTACCGTGTGCGAGCGCGCGTAAGAACGTGTTCTGTGCACACAAATATATATACTTTTAAGCACAATTAATCCAAAGATTTTTGTACCGAATGTGACAGTCTCCGCTGTACATAGACTGGACACTGTTCGAGCAAACATTTTAATTAAAATCGTAATGAGTACATTTTGATTTGAATTTGAATATGTCGTACAGATAATACATGTAGGTAACGACATGACAAAATAAATGAATTCGGGACAATTTAAAAACTCTCAAACACACGCAACAGCTCAGGTTTTTTTAAAAACAGAACTTCAGTTTTTATTTAGAGTTATTAGTCCAGCTGATGATTAAGTTTTATTAAATCAAGATTATATACATGAAAAATATTTGGAAATTCCTATGATGTAAAGATATTTTACTTCAATTAGTTTATACTTTTCTAATAAAAAACTGTTAAAATAGTGAAGGGCTCGAATGTAAATACTTCTTACCCAGTCAAGGATTATGTGAATTCACATGTCTCGGCTCTCAAGGTCTAGTCATCTTTTAAACTGATTTCCAACAACTCTCTTTCTTTAGCATGCGTATACGAAAACCTCTGTGGTTCCATGCACTTGATGCTATTGTGGCGTATAGAACTACTGACTCTACGAATATCGCATTATCTAAAACGTTGCAAACGTTAGACCTTTGTTGACATTCTTCTTCTTCTGATAGTTCCTATCCGTTTCGGATGTTGAATATCATAAAGGCTATTTTAACTTTCTGCACTGCTGTACGGAATAAGTCAGTTGTATTCTTTTGCCAAACCAGGTCCTTAAATTTCTCAGCCATGAGATTCTCGGTCGCCCAACTCCTCTCTTTCCAAGTACTTTTCCCTGTAGTATGGACTGCAATGAGTAAAATCTCTGTTCATTTCTCATGAGACGTCCCAGATACTGAAGCTTTCTTATTTTCACTGTGTTAATAACTTCCCTATCTTTCTTCATCTTTCTAAGAACTTTAACATTAGTTATATGTGCTGTCCATGAAATGCTCAGTATTCTACGGTAGAGCCACATTTCGAAAGTTGTAAGAAATAACACAGCCTAAATATCTGAAAAGAGACACGCGTACCGAAACATAATCACTACAGAAACTTTCGTTCTGACGAGTTATTAACCCACGAAAGCCTATGAAAAGAGTAATCTTATTGACAGGAATTGCCCAACTAAAACGAGGAAAACTTGTATAACATATCCACAACCATCTGAAGATTGACCGGCTTTACTACTGGATATCAATTCATCAGAACGTAACAAAATATTTTAAGAAAAAATGATTCTACTTTCTCACGTACGCTTCCGCGGGCTGTGTCTGTTCTGTATTTAAATTCTTCTTCCGGTTTGGACCGCGTCGAACAGTCTCGTAAGACAACGTTTTACCCGTATTAAAATGAGTATCTTCAGGTCTAGATTCGACGATGACGATGACGATGTTCGTCACATAGACCTGACGATACCCATTGTAATAAGGGTGATGAGTTACCTAACAACACATATTCGACGCGGAGAAGACTTCCGTACGTCCGTACCGGAAGAAGACTTCAAATAGAAAACAAAATGTGTCAGAATGATTGATACTAGGATGGGCCTGTGATTTATCATCATCATCAAAGTTTTACACTCGTTGGAAAATTGTAATAATTTTTTTTTTAGTTCTTCCGACTCGTCAAACTAAGTGGTCACTTCATTACCAACAGGTTTCTCTTCCTATTGGCCTTTTGCGCCAGTCCCTCATCTTTACTTCTATACCGTCACCCCGTCACCCCCACCCCTTTGTATCCTGTATGATCTCTTCCTTATACCACATGTTTGTCCTTCCTCTATCTCTCCTTCCCTGTGGTTTCCACTATGTAAAATCTTTTACAAAGTCGTTTGGCTTCCTTGTCTGTACACGTGTCGATACAATCTCATTCTCTGCGCTTCAATTATCCTTACAGTATCCCCCCTCTCAGTCTCTGTGTCTGTCTGCCTCTCTCTCTCTCTCTCTCTCTCTCTCTCCATAATGTATCTTCATCGTCCCTATTGATTACCTTCTGCATACTTCACTCCATCTTGTATCTTCTTCAATCAGTTTATCTCTCTTTTTCCTCTTTTTCAAATATCCTCAATTCTCTTTGGTAAAACACACTGTCACCATTAACACAGGTTACCACCGCTCTCTACATCGACGTTTTACTTCCCTTACTTCTTATAACATCCTTGCTTCTGTAGTATCCTACATAACTTGTTAAAATCCTCCGCATAATTTCTAAACTTCTATCTCGTTGATTGTTTCGTATCACTGTCCGTAAGTATTTAAAACTCCTCGCTTCCTCGAATCTACACTCTTGTGTTTCAATTATCCTGTTGTTTGATCCTGTTCTCGGTCTTTCCACTCTCATAAACTTTTATTTTATTATTGTTTATATCTAAACCCATAACCAGGTTTTCCTATTTCTAGTCTCCTCCGTCCGTTTTTATTACCGCAATTCCATCCGCGTATGGCACAATTTGCACAGCCTTCTGCACTCTTGTTCCTTGTTTCCTACATTGCCCCATTATACCCTCCAAAACAATATTAAATACTATCGTTGACAATCTGTTACCTTGTCTTATTCCCCTCCTCACCTCCAAATCTTATGTGACCACTTTTACTCTTGACCTTTTTAGTGCCATTTTAAACGTTTCAACACAGATATTATCGGCTTAAATTTCACATAAAGTTTAACCTATCAAGACATGCTGCTCTTACAGGGCCTCATTGTCAATCTCCTTAACGTTCGCGCCGTGTCGACTGCAATCGGCTGTCTCAGACTTATTACTTTACATCATACACGCACGGTGTAATGGATAATTCATGTTTACGTTGAGCAGAATTGCATCGGGACAGCGTGCGACAGTAAATGTGAGAATGTTACAGTTCTGTTACAGTCGGTTTTTTTAATCACAGGAAAAAACAAATGATGAACGACGGAAAGTCGTACCACGCTTTCATAATAGCTCAGTGAAAGAAGCACATTACTACTAGCGGTAAAAGCAGCATAGATAATTACAAACGATTACAAATACTGTCGGTTATTTGTCATTATAATTTTTTTTTTCTGTTTTTAAACAAATGTGTCCAGTGGCCATCATCATCGTAAGCGATAGCTGGAAAAAGCGGAGGAAGTACCTTCACTCTGAAACACATTCATTACACTGAGCGTACAGTGGAATGTTTTCGAAGAAATTATTGTTATGTATAAAAATCTATTAACATTAAGAGCGGTAAAAAAAAAGTCACAAGAGATTTATGGTGGCAATAATTTTGCAGGTATAAATTTTGCAACACCACAGGAAACGCTTAGGTGAATGTTGTTGCTATTTGGTGAAGAGAAAACGTACGTTCACATTCATTTGTGAACGCATATTGTACTGTTGTAAAAATGAACAGCAGTACATAAGAATAAAATAATAAGTTCAGAAAAATCAAAAGTATAAATTTAATAATATTTTGAACATATGGTAGAATTATAAACAAAAACTGATTAATTATTCATGACAAACATGGATGTAATCTCAAGTATTGGAACTGTATGATACAGCACAGCATGGAGAAAATATATGTTGACAATTATTATAATAAAATTAAAATAAACATTAAAATAAAACTAAAAGGTAATAACATTATAATATAATAGATACAAATGAGAATGAATAATGTTGGAGTCAGATAAATGTATTTAATAATAGTCAGTAAAATTATATATGTTTTTAAGAGTAATATTATGAAATATGTGGCAAATTTAGTGAGGTATCAATATGGCAAATGTAAATTGTTATAATTGAATTGTTTTTTAATGTAAGACAATTTGTTTAGTCTAATTTTATATTTAAGAAGATACACATCAGAAAGTCTAATTTTATTTCTAATATAGTAAACATCAAAAAGAGAGAGCCTGTAAAGGAGTATAATTTTATATTCAATATGATAAACATCTATATTTAAAGGAGTCTAAATTTATATTCAATATTATACACATCTCAGTGAGAGATAAAGTAACTCAATTTGTATAAATAATAAAAAGAAAATAATGAATATTGTAATCTATCATGGATCAATAAGCCAAAGAAAAATAATTTACTTTGAATTTGTAACGAAGTGTATAAAATATTGGAATTAAAAGAAGTTTAATAAAGAATAAAAATAACAGAAGATTTTACTAGTAAACATTGGAACTAATTTTATAAACAAAATAATCCTATTAAGAGCGACATCTATGCTGGTGACAAATTGTAAAGGAACTACAAGAGTACAAGACTTGAACCCGTTGCAGTTTTGAAAAGCTGAGAATTGAACGATTCGCATGTCCACGGTATATTATCTTAATATTATTTCTTCAAATTTTGTTAACAAGAGTTATTTGGTACTAAAGAAACTAATTAATCATTCCCAATATTAAATAACATAAATCGAAATATTAGTTGTCTACCCTGAGATAGAGATTTCATAATCATATGTTTAACATAAACAACATTTCAAAAATTATTCAAATACTAAAATAATATAGACAACGCGTACTGATCACCCAAATAAAGGGGCAATTACTATAGCAGACAGAAACAAATATAACTAACAAAAAATGTATCAGCACATTTAATGGCACCAACAACATATAAAAATATTATATTTGTAAAAAAGAAAACAGCACAAATAAAATCATATTAAAGAATTACACTTGCAGAATTAAAATAATATATCAGCACATTAAATGGCGCCCACACGTGAAAGCAAACATTTTCTTTAAGCCAGCACCAAATAACATAGATTGAGTAATAGGCAATAGTGCCAAACTGAGTTAATTATATGACAATAAAGTAACTTTGTTAAATTTAATTAGATTAAAGATTTATTTGTAATTAAATTAATTTAAATATTGTAACATGGCTAACAAAGAGGAGAAAAGGTATGAATTAAGAAGTAATAGTGCTGAAGAGAAAGAAACTGAAATGGAACGGCCACCTAAGAAAATTGAACAAATAACTTGAAGAGATATTATGGATGCATTAAAGGCTTTTTCTGAGCAACAAAATGATCTCATGACTGAGATTAGAAATAATACTAACCAGTTAAAGGCTGAAAGGAAACAGTCAATAGAACCAATAAAAGAAAATAACGATCACAACAGGGAACAAGTAAGTCAGAAAACAGAAGAGAGTAGTAAAGAAATAGAGAATAAAGAAGACAAATGTGTATTATTATCGGAGAATAAACATAGCAGAAATCAAGAGAATAATAAGCATCTGGAAAATAAGACGAAGGAAATAGGAAAAAGACGTCGAAAGGAACTAAGAAATACACAAGAAGAATTGGAGATGATTAAGAATGGTCTAATTGATGTACTTAATCTCCCAATTACCGACCATAGAGAAATAATGAATCTCAAAGATTATAGGAGAAGCTCGAAGGAAATTTTAGGAATGAATCACAATATAAAAGTGAGTAAAAGCTTAAGGAAATTTATATTTAAAATGAATACACCAGAAAAGAAAGGAATAATAAAATGTCAGCAATATCATCAGTAGTTGATATACCAGTGACATATTTGGTTAATGAACTAGATAATAAAGTGATAAAAGTAGGCAAAGATACCATTGAAGATTTGGTGTTCGAAAAATTGCAGTACAGAGTAATCGAAAGATATGTCATTAGGACAGAATTGATTGGAAATTCAATATAGGCCTTCAAATGAGTGAAAACTTCACAGCAGAAAAATCAAAATACAAGGTAGTAGTGATAAAATTGACAAGGACAGAAATAATTCTGAAAACAATATTAATCCGAACAACAAGGGTAAATGATATAATTGACAACGGATAAACTAAATATGAACACTATTGAAAAAAGGGACTGATTTTCTGGGTATTGACCAAAGCAAACTAATTAAACAAAGATTAAATCTATTCATGTTTTACGTACCGAGTCACTTTATGGTTAATATAATTAAATTACCTTATGGTCCACCTTAGTGAGACTAGCTTCTTTCGTTCAATGACGCGTTTCGGGATGAAATCCCATCTTCAGATACACAATATTAATTCAAAACGTAAATGTATACCACATTTTGTGGTTATATCATAATTTAAAATGTTTAAAATCTTCTAAATAAAATATACAAAACGAACAACTGAATCGCTCGGAGCGCTCGCATGCATGCACGCTGTACCGCGATTTCCTTAAAATTTTGTATATTTTATTTAAAAGATTTTAAACATTTTAAATTATGACATAACCACAAAATGTGGTATACATTTACGTTTTGAATTAATATTGTGTATCTGAAGATGGGATTTCATCCCGAAACGCGTCATTGAACGAAAGAAGCTAGTGTCACTAAGGTGGACCATAAGGTAATTTAATTATATTAAACAAAGATTAGATTAACTATTGATAAAGACAAAATAATATGAAAAATTATTTCTAAGAAATTATACAACAAATTAAGATAAAATGGACAAAAGAACACCGAATTAAAAAGGACCATTAGACAACAGATAAATGGGGTGAATAATAAATTAGATCAGTAGAAGGCTGAAATAGAATTAATATTGCAAAAGCATGAGGAAATGGACCATCAGTCGCTGAATGAAGCAGTGGAAGATAAACCTGGCAAGATAATAGGAGTGCAGTACAAGTGACCCATACGAGAGAAGGTGAATTTAAACAAGAGGTTATACCCAATACCTTACAAATTAAGAGAGCAAGTAAAAGAAGAAATCGACAAAGGATTAGTAAAGATATAAGATAATTGAAATAAATCAGTCAAAACACACGAGCCCGTTAGTAGTCATTCCCAAGAAGGATAAGTCCTTCATATTGTGTTTGGATGAACGTCAAATTAATCAGATGATAATTCCTGATAAGACGTAACCAAAGAATATAGGAGTAGTTTTAAAACATTATAATAACGTCAATTTTTTTATTAGTTATGATGCTGTATCTGGATATTGGCAAATAAAATTGCATCCAGAAAGCATAGAATATGTGAATTTCATTGTGAGTGGTATAAGTTATCATTTCAAGCGAACACCTTTGGGGCTGGTCAATAATGTGGCCACATTTATAAAATGTTTTGACGGAGTATTGGGCAAGGAGATTTTAGAAGTTACTACGGTGTATGTCGATGAGTTAGTAATTGCATCAAACAGTTGGGAAGAACATTGTAATAGAATTAATAGGGTACTTACCAGATTGGGGAAACATAGAATTACACTCAAGTCAAATAAATTAACATTCATAGCCAGTAAAATTAAATTTTTAGGATTTATAGTAATCAAATACCAGGATGGAAATGTTAAAGGGACCTACAATATTAATCAGCTTCGCCCGTATAAATCAAGTAATGAATAAATTAAAAAGAGAGTTAATTCTAAAATAAATAACACATGAATTTATAACCAGGATTGGGAAGATGAAAATAAAAAGAAAAGATAATAATATTGTATTCATATTTTAAGTTTTTTAGCCATGAAGTTAGGCAAATTGTGAAATCATGTTTGTTATGTTTATGTAAAACCAGTTGGTTTAAATAATGTTATTTTAATTAATGAGTGTATAAGCTACTATTATTAGTGGTAACGCTAAACCATATTTGTTTTCTGTCGAGTTTGGATCTTCTCCTCACAGAAGATGATCTCAACGATGATAGAGAGATTAGAGCCAAGATTCTCAAACTGTGGGCGTGACCCCTAGCCGGAACGTTATTTCCGAAAGGGAAATGTAAGAGGATTTCAGGCCTATCATTGCCCAACAAAAGCGTATTTATAAAAACTTCGAATCAGTTTATGCGAGTAAAATATTTCTAATACGGGCAAGGTAATTAATTGAATCTGATCAGGATAAGGAACACAGTGTTATAGAACAAATTAAGCAGTGTTTCCAAAATATATTGGCTAAGGGTGTCCAACATCAAGTAAAAAGGCCATAAAGCGTTTTTTACTGTTTACAATTATCTACGCTTGTGCAAATAGATTTCGTTTCTTGCATTTGTAAAGAACAAGTACAGTGCTAGTCTAGACACCAAAAATTTAGACGTCACTATCTAATAGTACTCCCTGTTTTCATAAATTCGTGGACACCTCAGTTGTCAATATTAATTTTGGAATTTTAAATCAGAAAGTTTTAAACAATAATTACTGGATTAAAATTAAAGTCCTCTGTTCATTATACATTTTTTAAAGTGAGTTATAAATATTAATATTATAATTTGTGTTGGAAACAATACAGGATTTATTTAATAAAAAATCGTATTTTGTAACATTTTATCTTCATTTCCATAGAAAACTATGAAATATGAGGAGACATAAATGTACACAAGAAAATGAGCGTAGTGTATGTTATCAAATAGAGTATACGTAATATATTTTTATATGTACATTGTGTTACGTTTAAGTGGGATGATGACCTCATCGGATTTCAGAGGAGGTCACGGTGGAAACTTTCGTTAAAGAGGTTACTGAAACTTGTTGCCGGAAATGAATGCTGATGATTTCATGACAAGACAGAGTGAAACGTGATTCGTTTTTTGGGATAATACACGAGGAAAGGAAGTTGTGGAATGTCCTTCCGCTACACAAGGAAATATTAATGCATGGATGAGACAGCGATCAATTACAACACCTAGATGAGTAATGTATTACAACACTGAGCACTGTGCGGTTTGTGCCGTCTAATTTAAATTGAAACATGGTAAATAAAAGTGTGTCCAGTGAGTCACTTTTTGCAACATACATTATTTGTTGTTATTTTTAATTTAACACGCTTCTCATTGTTGATATTTATAATAAAAAACAAGTTTATTATGACAATATGAATTGATACTTGATACTGATTGTCTAAAGGGTACATTCACTCGTTGGCTTGTTTCATAGGAATATTAATAAAAACTCTTTTCCTGTTGACGACCACGTTTTATTAATATTGTTGTAAACAAACAGTTTCTCCTATTCTGCGATGTAGTGGTAACTTCAGAAAAACTACTCAGGAATTTAAAACAGACCTTTCAAAAACTGGTCACTCACCAATACCTGAACTGAGGTGGCCAGAATTATTCCTTCTGCTTTTTGTCATGTTATTACCATGTTCTTTGTTCTTCTTTACCTATTTGTTATAGCCGTTTCCTCCAAATATATAAAGACCTAGTAAATAAGACTCTGATCTGAGTTGCATTGATGACTAACTGTGGATCTTTAGGACACATTTCAAAACGTTGAAGCGCATGGATAGACTCGTATCATGTGAATGAACTCATATGCCAAGGCAATAATTATAATGCGCGCATGCATCAGCAGCTTCCTCTTCGGTATACAAATGAGAAAAGAAGAAATATTGCCCAAACGCTGTTAGCTATCTGTTAAGGGAATCTGGTTATAGACTAATCAAGGGAAGAAACTGCTAGAAATAATATTAATGGAGATACTGATAGGATTAGGGTAGGTTAGGTTAGGTTAGGATAGGTTAGGTTAGGTTAGGTTAGGTTAGGTTAGGTTAGGTTAGGTTAGGTTAGGTTAGGCTAGGATAGGGTAGGATAGGCTGGAGAACTTCAAGGCGTGACTTTTATGCTTCAAAGACGGCGGTCTTCGAACTACGAAGAACATATGGCCATTAAATATAAACATGATTCGCACGTTCCAAAGACAAGATTATATCAACCAATATGTCACGGAGCACAGGCTGGAAAATATTGACTCAGATATTATTTTACTTTCTGTTTACATTTTGGAAAATAAAAATAGAATAACTTCTTGTACCATTCTGTAATTTTTATGTTTTGTATTGTTTTTATCTAATTTTATTTTATCTTGAAATCCTCAGACTACTACTTTGACTGTTTTAAATCCAGAAATGCAAAACAAGTGAATAGTAAATAACATAAGCAGGCAAGTTCACAAAACGTGTACTCAACTGTTCTTCTTACGATTCTGTCTGAAACACGTAATAAACCTGCACTTTTTAAGCTATTGAATAAAATAATATTGTGAGAAGCTTTCTTGTTCCTGCATACATTACGTATAGTTTTTCTTGTCGTTTCGTAACATTAATCGTATTGATGGGCGGCTGCCAAGTTTGTTAAGGATAAGATATGACTCAATGTCAGGTGCCTGTGATTAATCATCGTGAACTTTACATCTATATGCATATATTAATTTATTATAGACTCTATTAATCCTTGATTTTATCAAATAATTACTAACACGTTATTCTTCTCAGCGCTACTTGAATATCGTCTTCATCAGTTGTCACACCTGCAAGGACACAGAAAGGAAACTCGAAACTTTCTTCTCTCCGTCCTTCTAAACGAATTTTCCGATCATCTTAAGTGTCATAAGTGAAATCTATCTAAGATAGTATTTAAAAAAATTTTAAGAACTACTTATATATTTTTAAAAAAATCTAGAATATGATGTCCTATGTTGGTTGCCACGACACTGAACATAAGTTGAATAGATTTAACAATATATGTGGATCAGTATTTATGATTTTAATAAATAAGTTTCGGAAAGGAACGCAGATGAAATTTTACAAAATTACTGAAGTACCAATGTCCCTGTATGGTAGCGGACAATGGATAACGATTAGGAAGCAGGAGCATAGGATTCTAGTGCAGGAAGTGAAGTTGCATAGACGAGTTAAAGGTTGCACTAGATTCAATTGGTTCAGAAATGAAGTTATCAAAAATGAACTACATTCTTTAAGATAAAAAAATATAGACGTAGATGATATGAAATTTTAGGGAGAATTGACTTCCTGTGAAAACGCTAATTTAAAAAATACAGGCAGAGGAATACTTTGAATTCTATAACGTATATAGGGAAAAGAAGAAGAAGACCAACAACAAGGACAAGAACAAGAACAGGAACAGGAACAGGAACAGGAACAGGAACAGGAACAGGAACAGGAACAGGAACAGGAACAGGAACAGGAACAGGAACAAGAACAAGAACAAGAACAAGACAAGAACAAGAACAAGAAAAGGAGAAGGAGGAAAGGAGAGGAAGAAGAAGAAGAAGAAGAAGAAGAAGAAGAAGAAGAAGAAGAAGGAGGAGGAGGAGGAGGAGGAGGAGGAGGAGGAGGAGGAGGAAGAAGAAGAAGAAGAAGAAGAAGAAGAAGAAGAAGAAGAAGAAGAAGAAGAAGAAGAAGAAGAAGAAGAAGAAGAAGAAGAAGAAGAAGAAGAAGAAGAAGAAGAAGAAGAAGAAGAAACTAAGTGACAGCTTAATATTCGTCGACCTTTTAAGTTCACTAACGATTTCCTTAAATGTTTGTTACTGTACACTTACATTTAATTTAGTACTCTGCATTACATGTTAAGATACAGACGTTTTATTCACAGTAGGCCTACAGAATAGGCTAAACACCAGAAGCAATTTTTATCACACCGGTTGTGCTGTTAAAGAAGTAAATATGTCTCTTAACATTTTCTTACTATTTTCGTGTACTTCTGACGTATGCTAGACTTGCCTAATGTAGAAGAAGACGGACAGGAAACGTCAAAAGGACGATTTCCATAGCAGAGTCTCAAATTCAATATTGAAAATTTTCAATTTTCACCATATTAAATACATGATCCATAAGAGCGCACTAAAGTAATATTAGGACGATCATAGGCATGGGCATTGACTTGACAGGAAAAAGATTTGATTTTCAAACTACAGATGAGCCGTAAGTCACTTGTTATTAGCAATTAGTAGTGATCGGAATTAATAATTGATGAAAGGCTTTGTGAAGTCCGGTCATTAACTAGGCAGTTTTAAAATAGTTCTTACGACGTTTCGACAGAATTTGTTGTCGCCATCAGAACTACAAGGGCGCCACAGAAATAATTAATATGCCTGCATATGTAGTCACTGTTTTGTGAATGATGCGCGCGCGTGTTGGATGAAGTATAATAATTATTGTTACAGTTATATTATTACTTTTATATTCATAAGATATAGTTACAATACTTCATACATATTGTTACGACGGTCAACAAAGCGTCGTGTTGTTGAGTGCAAACATAATAACTGACACGAATAAATGCATTAATTACAAGCTTTAATTAGGCACAAACAACAGGTAGCAATCTACAAAAGCACTCTTATACAATAATTTGAAATTGTTCATCATAAAACAATAAATGTCATCTTATTACAGTTACGTACTAATTAACACGCTAATTACTTTTCGCCAGTCGCAATAACAAACTCTTCGAACCGCACTTTAAAATCGTCAGGTGTAAGTGAACTGGGGCGTTTCGAAATCCAGTATTTATGTTTCAGCCGGTTTGAATTGCACTGAGACAGTGGGTCTCGATGTCGGTAGGGTAGTCGAGTAACGTTTAGAAGAGGTATCTCGCATGACGTAGAACAACCCAGAGCTTTACGTAATTCTGCGGCGCAAGTATATCGGCACGATGCGGTACTCTCTACTTTCTCAGCGTAGCAATAGTAATACTCATTATATGTGTATTAATTATTTCCAATACTTGTATTAATTATGCTCATTATTATGTGCATTGTATGTGCCTTACTGCCGGTATACAGGTCCTGACAACGAAAGTAATTTTTTTCGAAACATCCATACCTACATACCTATAAATGTTTTAAAATTATGTGTAGTTATTGACCGAACCTCATATAATCTTTCATCACTAGAACCTATCAGCAAAAGACGTATTTTGGTCAAGTGACACGTGGCCCTCCTCGGAACTGGATCGAATAATTAATAAACGTTAAATTCCTTAAACTCAACGTTTCAGCTACTTATAACGTTAAAATTGAATACTACTTAATTTTACTCAGATTTTATATAGAATAATGATTAGTAATTGCTTACTAGACTAAGACATGCAAGTAACGTTGAGTTGAAGTACTGTTAGCAGCAAGCCTAGCGGTGAAGAATCATACAAAAAAAAACCATACAATAAGTCATGTACAGGGTGAAGAATCATAAAAATGTATTGTACTAAAAAAAAGCTATAAAGTTAAGTGAAAACGAGAGAAAGCTGAGTGTTCAGACAATACAGTCCGTTAGAATTAGAGTGAGAGGTTAGAGCGAGCAAGCATAAGATAGCGTCTCTCCCCACTTGTTTGTATAAGTTTAGCACGCGCTGTTTTTTGGCGAATGAAAGAAAGCGTCATGTTTTAGCGTGTGAAATTAGCTAGTTGGGTTGGAGGAAATCAAATGTCGCGGTACTTGAAACCAATGGGAACGCGATTTGTAAATATTGAGTGTGGGTAAGGATTGTGTGTGTATAAAAAACGTAGTTCGGAAATTTGTCGGGAAATTTGTTCGGAATTTAGATAACTTCACTAAATTCGTAAAACTCTACCAGTTAAAAAAGGCTACCACCACAGTCACCATAAATAAAATAAAACTGTACTGCGAAGAAATCGGTAAACCAGTCGCAATATTGTCCGATAATGGAACGCAGTTTACAAGTCAGAAATGGATAACCACATTACAGCAACTACACATTAAACCGAAATTTACCGCCGTACGAAATCCTTGCACCAACCTGGCAGAGCGAATCAATCGACAATTAGGAAACAAGGGTGAAACCTAGGTAATTAAAGTGTTAGTGTCAACGAGTGTCGACAACAGGATCGTCCGAATCGCCGACGAACGCAAAGCTCCAGGATCGCAGACTCCGAGGGAAGGAATCACCAACACAAACGGAATTCAACAAACAAGTAAACAAATTTGAACATTAAAGCTCATAATAATTCATGTATCTTTTGTTAAATCTATTACTATTGGCAATTCAATCTGCCTAAGAACCTACTTTCAAATGAGAATTGATGAGAAGCTAAAAATTCAATATTGTAAATCATTTTAAGATTGTATGTAAACTTGTAATGTGTTAATGAAGAGTTTATTAAAGTTAGGATTCATTCAATTTAAATTGTGTTAATAATCATTTTGATACCCTGAGATAATTTTAAGAGTAGCCATCAAAGCAAGAGTTGAGAGCTTAGTATTAGTGAGTTACACCTATCTTTTTCTAGCAATAAGCTGCGATGGTGGTATACTACTAATCTCTGGCCGTCCTCACGTGCCACAAAAACTTTAATCGAGTTTCAACTCGTTTAGACATTAAACACCATACAACCGAGAGTTATTCAGTACTTAATTACATACTAAATTAATGCAGTTAAGATCCTTTACAAAAGTACATCTATAGCCCTGGATCTGAATGGTTCTCAGGTGGCATTCCAATAAATAAGGGAGTTAGCCAGGGATGCTGTATTTCCCCAATCTTGTTTAATATATGTATTGACGACTTGAGAGTATGGAAATCCAGAGTGACTTTGGGAATACAGCTTAACAAATCAATTTGTATGGGTTCCCTGCTGTATGCAGCTGACATAGCTATTATTAAAGAAAAAGAGGATGATTTACAAAGAAGTAGCAAGAAAATACTCACTGACAATTTCAGTGAAAAAGACTAAAACCATGGCCTTTAAAGGTAAATATCCAGTGAGAACTGAGACAGTAATAAAGAACAGCACTTTAGAATAAGCGAGCCGTTTTAAATATCTCGGATGTGCAATAAGCTATGAATGTGAATGTAATATACAAGAGAAGATAAATACATTTAGGAATATTTGTGGAACGATTCATTAAAATCTTAGAAATAAAACAAGATAGAGCAGAAGGGTTAAATTTTATAAGACAATTGCAATAGCCACATTGACATATGCGCGTGAGGCGTGGGTCATGACAAAAAAGGATTGCGGCAAGATTCAGAGTTCTAAAATGCAGTTTCTTCGAAGTACTTTAAACTATGCATTGCAAGATAGAATAAGGACTGAGGATATCAGTCGAAGTAGAGGTCATAAATGAAATTATTTCAGCTTACACAAGACAATGGTGTGATCATTTGCAAAGGATGACAGAGGATCGATTGCCGAAAGTGGCAACGAACAATAAAGCCATTGGTAGGAGGAACGTAGGTCGTCCGAGGATGAGATGGATGCCGGAATAGGGTTTATAAAACCTAATCCTTGAAATGAAGAAGAAGAACCGAGAATTAAGACATTTCCAATGGTAATATTGTTTTCTAGTGGTGTCGTAATTTTTAATACTTTTTCGATAAAGAAAAATTCTTTTACTTTATACAACTATAATTCCATCAGTATTGTTGAGTAGTTTCCTATCATACCTGACATTTTGTATGGCCTGTAGCCACTATAAAATTAACCCTCGAAAAATCTACTCTCCTAGCATTTGGTTGTTATACGTAAAAATTGAGCTTCGGCTTTTTGAAATTTTGTCCACAACAGTGTGTACATTTTACTGTGAGGCTTCCCGATTCATTAGGTCTAACTGTAGCATATCCGGATAATCAACTCATGTAAAATGCAAACACACACACTTACAAACAAAAAATTACATTTTTACTACTTCCATGTTCCATAACCAAATGGAAGTATGGTGATGGTGAAAAAATCGTGTTCGAGATAAGGGCTGATTCTGATTGTACTACCAACAAAACATGAAGAAAAGTCATTTTTTGAAAAGTGTCTGTGTGTAGAATGTTTTCTATGGCAAACGATAACTGCCGCAAACTCAAACAGAATCAAATAATTTTTTGCATATGTGCCTGAGTTGCAGAGGACTCAGTGCCTGTTGATTTTGGTGAAGATCGGTTACGGGGAAGGGCTAGTTTACCAGCAACATTTTATGTTTTAACAAGAGTAAAAGTACTTAATTTTGATAAATAAAGTATCCTGAAAAGAAGGTCATAATAATCCACTATAGAAAGGTAGATAAAATATTTATAAATGAAAAGGGTAGTTGAAGGGGTGGGGGTAATTTTCTATAAATGAAAATGATAGTTGAAGGGGGAGGGGATAATTTTGTAAATGTGTACTACGTTATCGGCACCAACAAGTAGGTTATTGTTAAAATTGCTTCCCTGGCTGTTTGGCCGTGGTCCAATGTTTTCTGCAAAACCAGATTTATCGGCAGTGCTGTCCTATCGACTGGCATCATCAGTGAAAATTGAGTGCCCTAACGTGGTTAAGGCTGAACCAAGAAGTAGAAAGAAGTCGTTTCTATTTAAATATTTCATTTCGAAAATGATTTAAAATATATATCTTAGAACATGGAAGTCATGTATGATTCTCCATACCGATATTTTATTTAGAACTGTGACGAATTCAAAGCTGTGAAAATTCGATTTTGAATTAGTTGTTTCACTTAATCTACTGCTACACGAACAGTACAAATTACTTTTGCATAATGTTTATAAGTTATTGCTTCCAGGTAGTTAAAACCGACCATTACATACACGTTTCTCGCATCTGTTCTTAAGTAGCAAACTACTTTTTATAAATGTAACAAACAATCACACACACAGACACACACACACCGATAGGCCTGTAAGTGAACAAATAAAATTAGTATTTCAAGGCTTTCATGCCAAGAGATAAAATATCTATTTTCCTTTTACTCGGATTTATATTATATATATATATTTTTTTTTTTTTATTTTTTGCAATTAATACAACTCCCTATTAATTTTCTATGCAACAGCTGTATACGTTGCAAAAAAGATATAAAATAAAAAGTATAAAATTAGTCTCTCGAGATTCGATACAAGAAATTATTACTCACTATCAATAAAGTCGGTACAAAATATCTTTATTCATTGCCGCAGTTTGGGCAGGCATTTGCGGAAAGGTCACAAGTCAGACCGCCGCTGCTGCCGCTGCCGTCACAAGTTCGATCACTACCGGCAGTAGCCTTGATTAATACCTCGTATTGTTCACTTATATATTAGTTTCCGTTTTGTTCCACCTTTCAATTCAGCTTGTTATTTATTGTTTAATAATGCTGTTGTTGTAACTTCACCTGTGTTGTACTTTTATACACGTGTTTATTGCATTTTTCCATTGCCTTCACGATATTTATAAAATTCCAGTGCTTCCGTTTGGTTTGACGAGCACGTGTGCAAGTATAATGTCTTTTGTGGTTGAACAAGTATGATTTACTACGCCACGTCAGACTATCCTGGTAGCTAGACAATTGATATAGCGGTTGGATCGAAATGTCAGCCGTATAAAATACAACGTTTTTATTTCATTGTTGTACGTAGTGAAATAATCATATTTCTACAATAAAGGACGATCAGTTTTTATTGGGGGGGGGGGAGTAGGGGAGTTACTACGAGGTTTGTCTAAAAAGTAATGAGACTAACTATATCAAATTATTTACTCACATATTAAGTACAAAACAATTTCCTCTCCTTCAAAGTGTTGAAGGCTTCGACTGTCAATATAATTAGCTTGTCCGCCATAGTATTTTGGGTGCTCTCAGCACTGTCAAAACGGTACCTCTGGAGCTGCTTTTGATGTTTGGAAAAAGGAAATAGTCATGTTAGTCATGTCGACTAAGATCATGGGAACGAAACAGCTGGCTTGGTACGTTTCACAGATTTTATTTAACTCTGACAACTGTTTCGACTTCTTAAGTCATCGTCAGAGAGATGAGTGAACACCAAACAGAGGATGTAAGAGTGGTTGGACATCTGTTTAGGGCGTGTATCGGAACATGCTTGAGGTGTGACGATGGAGAGGAGGGTTGCAGGAGCTAAGGGAAGATCAAGTGTCTGTAAAAACTAAATATAATCTGAATGCAAAATGTAAAATTAACTATTTTAGCCCGTGAGCTATGGGTTCAATGAGTTTGGTATAGCCTACGTTCGTAAACATTTTGTTACGCTACAATAATAGTATAAAATGAACAACGATGAGGCTCAGATAATTTTATAACAAAATTTAAGGCAGTACCTAGATTCCTGTTTAAGTCAAGCATCAATTTCTTTAACTTATGTAAGTATTTTATAGGTCGTATAATATCAAAGTTTGAACTCGCGTTCTCAGAATAACGCTTAGTAGCGTTACCTAGTATACTAGTAGGGGCCTACCTAGTTTACCTAGTATACCTTTGATTTAAGTAGTCTGTTATAGTGAGAAAAATAAATTACATTCCAATTTTCTTGAAAAGGTTGGAAATCCCCATAACTTTAGTAAAAATATCTCGATAAATTTAAGTCTTACGGTTAAGAGAAAACTCAAATTATTTTTATAGGCTTTAAAACGCTTTCTACATTATTAAAAGTAACAGTATAAAACCAATGTCCATCCATTTTATTTTTTATATCCCTCTTTAGTAGTTTCTTTAGTTTATTAACGACTGATTTTGATTAATAATACGTAATGTCTTCGAATACAATAATGAAAAAGTTGGTTTATTAACATTTTTTGCTCTATTGGTCTGTTTTATGTTAGATTTATTTTAACTATAGCAATAGGCCAGTGACAGAATTGTAGTGTTTACGTAATCAATTACATTAATATGTTATGAGGTAAAAGCTAGTACAGAGGAAAGGCAGGTAGTTTGCATAAATAGCGAGTAACTGTTACGTGAGCTGAGAGTAATGTAGGTGAGAATTTTTTTTTATTGATCTGGTTTTCAGACAGGAAGAACACTGATTATTATTTTGTTATAAATACCTTTCTTACTTTTACTTCTGATGTACTTCTTCAATAATATTTCAATCATCGCCAAAAAAAAAGTAACACATAAGATTATACAGTGATTACGGTGTAAACGAGACTACTCTTTGAACATAAAACAATCTTCTACTGACCGTCCTATTAGTAGCCCTAATTCAAATAATAACCTGACAAATTATAAACTAGCAAAGTAGTTTATATACTGATGACTAACTAAGTAGAAATTGCATTGAGGAAATAAAATAAGGTGATGTGTAATCAGAATACTATAGATGTCTGTAATAACACAACTACAGATAAGTAGATGCCTAAACAGATAATTTTATTTTCCTACGTTTTACATATGGGTAAATCGAATCTGCAAAGATTCTGGCTTAGAAATATCCACACTTAACACCAAGGTAATGGCTTTTCGTGGAACTGATCCCGTATGCGAAACAATTGATATAGATGGTACTGTCATGGAACAAGTCAGCAATTTTAAATACCTGGGCTACAGTGTGTCTTACAATACATCAACGCCGTTGTGAATAAGTTGCATAAGTTCAATCTTGTGTGCGGCACCATAAGGCGAACCCTTAAGTCAGCAAGTAAAGAAACACGCCTAATATTCTACAAGGTGATGGCCCTTCCCACACTTCTTTATGGATCTGAGAATTGCACATTAACGAAAGGCCAGACCAGTCGTATCCAAGCGGCTGATTTTAGATTTCTCAGGCACGTTGCAGGGTGAACTCTCCACGATCATAGAAGAAACACAGATATACGGCAGGAACTGAATATACTCGACAGGATTTCCCAGTATCGGCTGAATTGATGGGAACATCTTTGCCGAATGGATGACTGTCACATCTCCAAACAACTATAGAACTATAAGCCGAAGGGACGACGGAAAGCTGTGGGACATCAGAGGAAGCGCTGGAGTGACCAGCTCTAGACTCTCTGACTGAGACCGGAACAACCATCCTTGGTTTAATCCTTGCACATGGATTAAAAGATCCATGTTTTAACGATTAAAAGATGTTCATATGTAACTAACACGATCCACTGAACTCCGAGCAATTATTGTCCATCATGTGAAAACACGGAAAGATAAATTAGCAAGAGCGAAAATTGCGTGTCAGTACATTGCATTGCGAAAAGTATGGCAGTGATGTGGCTCAGCAGCATACAGCTGAAAGCAACAAGAAAAACTGAGATATGGCTATAAAACATTCTGTTGTATAATAGAAACAAATTCAATCGCGGTACGTTTTTCATAATTTTCGTTTAATTATTTATGTAACGTATTTCATAAACATAGATAAATATGTGCATTGCTTATATTTAGTGATGTGAATGTAATGATTAGGCCTATAATCAAGTAGTATGGCATATTTTATATAGTTTTTCCTCAAAATTCACCTTTTTATTAATGAATACTGTCTAGCTTTTACCCTTTACAAACAAAATTATGGGGAGACACAGGGAGAGAAAGAGTGACAGTGACTCGTTCGGACTGACGCATTATTTTACAAACAAATCCTAATATAAATGTTTTGTTTTCCCGCGTGGCGTCACGCACTGCCTATCTAGAGTGTGAGAGATTCCCAATTGACGTGCGCATACGAGTCAACTTAATTTTAACCTATCTCGCGATGTCTCTCAATTCGAGTGCGCTCCTTGTTGATATTAAATAAAAAAACTCTTCCTACATAGGAACTAGATGACAATACGTTCAGAATTCGCGAAACTATTTTGAAACTATTTTCATATCCTTTTCTTAAAACGATAGAAATAACTGTTACCATTTACTTGCAGCTACATTATTTGAATTTAACATCATCCTTTTACAGGGATTTATTCACTTAAGTTCTTCATATTATTACAACGGTCTCACTGATTGTCGTATGGTACAGTGGAAAACGAAGTAAAGACACCAATTAAGTCACTGATCACCAGCTTTAATTTATCACAAATAACAGTTTGTAATCAACAATTTATTCAACAATATTTTACTCGTACAATAATTCAAGTTAATTTGTACACACCAATAATAATGTCAACTAATAGAGTCCCGCTCAATAATCACTTTTCACTAATAACCACTTGAAAGCACGAGTAATCGCCCGACGTAACTGACTAAAGTGACCGTCGCTGGATGCTTATATTTACACCCCGATGAGATGCCAGAATAATCGGTCACTTTTTGGATAACGTGTTAAACAATTGCCTATTATAGGCCGTCTCGAATCCACTGGAAACAGTGTCAATATCTGGCCTTGAACATAGTGCACCAACCGGTGCGGTCTGGAATAGCTTCGATTGTTAACGCATGATAAGTATCACGTAATTATCCTTCCTCACCAATTAGCAATATGTACGCACACAAACATTACAGCTGGGCTCTGTTGGGATAGCCGAGAAACGCGTTGAACGACAGACTCCATGGTTCGAGAATGTTCCGTTGCGTAACAATATAATTGATTCACTGATACTTGTAGACTCACGTTCAAAACAACTGGAGAGTTTTCTAAACGCCCTAAGTTATAATTTCTTTCAAGTACACAACAAATCCAATTTATTAAACAAGCTTTCAGATGAAAAAGTACCTGTATTTCATAATCGATACCCCTGTATCGCTTTACGTTTAATCGCAAGTATTTGCGTCCTACCCAGCGCAAATTTCATATATAATAAATGTATAAAACTCTTTAAACGAAAACAGCTGACTAACAATAACTGAATATTTGAAAATTTAAATTGACCGTAACCGTTATATTATGACCGTAAGTATTTATATTATGAAAATTCTTCAGTTTTTTGTCACAGAAGATGAAGATAAACTAACAAATAGTGAAGACTAGTTCAGTAAGCAGTTAACTAAACGAATACTAAGATCATACATTGAAAATTACAATAATATAATAGACTTTTTCCTTTTGAAAATAAGAAAGTCGTACTTCTGACATAGGTCTTCTGACTGATTTTTAAAAAATAAAGTAAAATTGATAGATAAATAGAAGAATACAGAAGATTTAAATGATTTTGCAATATTTGTAGAGAAATTTTGCAATCTAAAGAATTTTTACATATGCGGATTCTAAACTAGGCCTATATGTACCTATTATGAAAAAAATGATTAAACCCACAAATTTAGTTGCAACTACGAATTCTTGATGTGTTATTAAACATTATTTCACTGAGTTCTTATTCTTAAATCATATTTGTGTTTTAAGTGTAATAACAATAATTGTTTTATTTGTTTTAGAATTGTCCTGGATATGACGACACATTAAACCCCTGCTGCGACAATCCTGACCGGAAGAGGGACATTTGAACCTATGGGCCCAGAGAGGATTGTAAAAGACAAGCGTGCTGGCCTCTACAGAGTCGCTAAGACGGGGGACCCTAGGCGCCTACGAAGGGCTCCCAGACGGCAATCCGATCCCCGAAATCCAGCAACGTACGACGTACGGGAGACAATTACAACAACGGACGTGACACTTTATGCCCGAGAATAACAGCACTTATATGGACCACATGTGATACCGGTAAATTTTATAGATATTGGGGTTTTGTGCATTTTTGTTAAAAACATTTTTCGTGTTTTGATAGTGTGTTTTCATTTGTTTCGTATTTCGTTCATGTGTACGTGAAACGCCCTCTCCACTTACGGCACACGCTAAATATAATTGCTATACTTATTTTATGAAGCACACGTATTGTATTCTTTGTTTTAAGAGTGAGAAACTAGGTTATATAGGCCTAAATGTAAGGGCAACTCCTGTTCTTTTTAAACAATCAACTATTTGAATAAATTAATAGTATTATCGAAGTATTAATTTCTGACACTCGTTTGATATAAGAACTGTTGAACTGTTAGTTTTGCGAAGTGCAAGAATGATCGTTTTACCTACACTGTCTATACCTATAATAAATATGTGTTAAACTTCATTAATCTCGTATTGTTGTGTTCCAGACTTTGACGATAATGGCGCCTCCAGGATTTGACAAGACGTGCAATCAACTACGACAAACTTAATGAACACTATTTGTGGGACAACCAGTAACAACAACTTTATTGTTATTTACATTTTTGTTCATCAGAAGTTCAAAACCGATAAAAATAATGCTGTTGTATTTTGTTTGTATTTCTTAAGAAATTCATGGTCTGTATTTGTGTACGTGTATATATAGCCTACTATATAACAGACTTTCTTCACTACCCGTTGATATAAGCTTATTTTAAAAAAAAAACCTTTTTAATACTGTGCTACAGTTTGAGATTCTCCAAGTAAGAAAGGAATTGCTTCTGTATCGAGAGTAAAGTGTCTAAAACTGTAGGAGAGAGAGAGAGCGAGAGGGGGGGTACAGGGGGAGATGTGGCGTGTAGATGTATTGTGTGTGTGTGGATGCCTATTTACCACGCCAGTCACTATGTCACTACTTCTCCTACTGGCCATCACTCGGGTCTCGTAACTTTGTTTAAAATTTTAATTTAATTGAATTTAATTAAAAATTTGAGTCGTAATTTATTCGTGACGAACGCGTAACAGAACTGATGGACGAGGAAAGAAAAACGCGGAAGCCAGATTGTAATTTCACTACACTAATAAACACAAATATTTATAAAGTAAAAATGGCAAATGTTAATAAATTTAAAGACATCATGAAAACATTTCATGGATTAAAAAAGAAAAATACTTGATACAGAGTAGAACAACATTAAATTAAAATTCAAGACAAGGGTATCAGTTTGTGTCCTAATTGAAAATGTTGATATAACACGCGTTAACATAATGTAATGTAACAATGTTAATGCCTCCATGCTAATATAAACACAAAGAATATGTTACTAAGCAACAACATCATAAATACACGAAAGTTTCTTAAAACTTTTATGTAATTTCTTTTATAAAAATCGGTATGGAGAACTAGACATGACTTCCATGATCTAAGATTTATATTTAAATTCATTTACTTGAATTTGGTTCGATATTTTCTAAAAAAAAAATATTCCGACCCTCAAACTACTTTCACTATTTATGGATATTTTTGTTATTTTGGAGTAGTCGTTTAATGTAATTTTTATTTCGCGTCACTTTATCTATAAAAATTATGTGCATTATTCTTATAAAGAAACTAAACTACGCAACCGACCATCCCTCCTTTCAACCGATCCCCACCATTTATGATATTTACACTTTCGTAGAGTAATAATTTTATCGTATGTACGTAATTTCTAAGGTATCTTATCCTTCAAAATCAAATATTCATACTTTACTTGACTTCAGCACAGCAATTTTCAAAAAATCACCCCC
The DNA here is from genome assembly GCA_034769895.1 of Magicicada septendecula. NCBI lineage: Eukaryota > Metazoa > Arthropoda > Insecta > Hemiptera > Cicadidae > Magicicada > Magicicada septendecula. The sequence continues at coordinate 145,630,371 of CM068370.1, forward strand.
TCCTCCTTCAACTACCCACTCCAATTATAATATTATCTCATTTACCATTTTACAGTGGATTAATACGACTTTATTTAAACAATGCACGTAAACTACCCCTCCCTCCTAACCGAACAACCTGGTTGCCTGGGAACAAAATTATTTTATTTTTAACAATTACCAATGTTTGAGAAAGTTTAAATGTGTTTTTAAGTAACTTACACTTGTTAAAACGTAAAACTTTGCAGGTAATGTACCCCTCCCTCTTAACCGGTCCTCACCAAAATCAATAGGCCTTGAGTCCTCTACAAATTGGGCACTTTGCAAAAAATTATTTGATTTAGTTTGAATTTGCGGCAGTTATCGTTCGCCATAGTAAAAATTCTACACACAGACACAGACACACAGGCACACACATACACTTTTCGGAAAATGACTTTTCTTCATGTTTTGAGGGTAGTAAAATCAGAAACAGCCCTTTTCTCGAACACGATTTTTTTCGCGATCACCATACTTCCATTTCCTTACGGAACATGGAAGTTTTTACTATGGACGGAGTGCGTCGGAGCCATGACTTAGTACAGGTCTAGTAGAATATTACCTTATTGTTGGTTCAAGTTCCGGAATATTGTTCGGAAACTATGTATCCAAACCTTGCACAATATATTCTCAGCATTTCATAAAGGAATCGTAGGAGTAAAATTGATAAAATAGAAGAAATTGAGATCTTGAGAAATTAGAGAATCGAACCTGTTTACGAGAGTGAGAATCCAAATATATATCAAAAATATGTAATGATTAAGCCATTCAAAGAACAATAAACGTAATTCTAGCTGAACCTTTGAAATCCTCTGTAGCCAAGTATGAGTCTACAGACGATTTCGCAAAGTACCATGGGTAGAAGGCACGTCGAACGGTTCCATAAATTCACATTAAAATTACTAAACAAGTCAAGAAGGGTCCTAAACACACAGTAAAATGTACAGATAAAACAGTAAATAGATACTCTTAATCAGATACTACCACCACACCCTCACCAAAGTAAATTAAGTGAGTAGATATACGAGGAGAAATCGTCTGCGAAATCGTCTGTAGACCCATACTTGGTTATAGAGGATTTCAAAGGTTCAGCTAGAATTACCGTTTATTGTTCTTTAAATGGCTTAATCATTACATGTAGATATTGTATTACTAATATCCCAGTCTCTGCTAAACCGCACGGTTTTCAATACGCTGTGCTCGTAATATGAAGTCTCTTTTCGTTTAGTCACATTTGTCATAACAATATAATTGGTTTTCAGGTTTGGAGTTGTTTTGGAGTAGGCCTAATAGTAATTATTTTAGCGTATGCATGTTCTAGGTCAGTAGCCTAATAATTCTTTGTACAGAGATTGTTGTATTATGTCAACAAGCCAAACTGAAAGAATTGTGTGGATTATTTTATTTTATTTTTTATATTGCTGTATGCGTGACATTTTTCAAGCTTTTCCATCCACATAAAAAGCCCCCTCCGCCCAAGCTGCTGTACAATAACGAATGCAAGTGGATCAGACTTTTGAATAAAATTCAAAATATCAGATAACAACAATCTCGTTTCAAATTTCTCAGATTTTGAGTTACAAAGCAATTGAAAATATATTTGTATCACAACGTTTTAAAAGCAAACAGTTGACAGATCTATAGCAGACTTATTTTGCAGCCTTTTGCCAGGCTGACAAGCTAAAGAACAATCTGAATGATTTATATGAAATGTTTATTATGTATAAAATTGTAACCATCACTGTAATTGTAACGTCGACTGAAACCATTTATGTCTGTATTTAAAAGTACTTGAAAAGTTAGAATTCTCTTTCATTAGTACAAAAGTGATATGATTTAATAACATTCAAACTACTGTGGTATATACAAATTCCTTTCGGGAGGGGGCTGAGCTTTTTCGTGACGCATATGTAAGCGTAACTGAATTGTATAGTGAGTAAAACTAATTTATTCTTGAACAATTTTAGCGTATAAATAATTAAGTAAGTCTTAATTAGACTTGGTCACGTTGAAATTCCATTACTTATGTGTAACAAAAGCACCATCATGTTTGCGCGCGCGTGCGTGTGTTTTATTGGAAACAAATTTATTTAACGAGAAATCAGAAAAGCCATCAACATACATCGTCATCACTTACAAGAACGAAAAACTGTAAACTGTCAACTCAAAATATGTACATTTAACCATTATCTGAAATTACTTTGAGAATTTTTAATACGATTTAAAAAATGTTTAATAATATATTTTGTGGACTTTGATTTTTATGGATTCAGCATTTGATGGGTTCGAAATTTTGGGGAACTGGAGCCCGTTCAGACCCCTCCCCGCTTTAAATACACACCTGATTCAAAGTCAGTTTTACAAAATGGAGTGTAAATAACTTGTGCGTTACGTATTATACCATTAAGTTAGAAACTATGTCATATTGTAACTTATTCTTCAGTAATATTAACCTAATATAGATGTTGTTCATGCGTGAGGTAGTTCACGGTTGATTTTTCTTTTTACAAAACAGTCTCTTCAGCTTTCAAGTAGAGACTCTTGGTCATGACAATAATATAGACACAATGTAATTAAGTTTTATAGCGTAATTTCGTATGTCTTATATTGACTCATTCATATTATACTTTCATTTGTACTTTCATTTTATACTTTCGTGACTCGTCTATACCTTCAATATTTAACCATGATTTTTAAAACAACAAATTTAGAATTGAAAAACAGAATTATCACTGTTGCACACCACTATAGAAAAATTATTCCGATTAGCACTTTCAAGCTTCTCAGCTCATCGTCACATCGGAAATGCTGATCAGATCGTCAGATTTCCGATCTGACGATGAGCTGAGAAGCCTGAAAGCGCTAATCGGAATAATGTTTCTATAGTGGTGTGCAACAGTGATAATTCTGTTTGTGATTATAACCACTAACACAACTTTCTTAATTAAATTTAGAAATTAATTAAATATTCCTCAGTCTTAGTCGAGCCGCCGAGGATGCCTCGACATCGAAGAACTGGCGAAACGCATGAAGACGAGGAAAAAATTCGAAAAAAATGATTGTTGTTAATGCGCGATACGAAGTTTCGATTTCATTGCCACACGCGCCGGAGTGAAAGAGATTACACACGCAGCGCGGGGGGCTCGGACACGATCGCGCATCGTTAAACGAGTCCCATCGCCAGCGTTACGTAAACGCAAAAATAACAATAATTTATGTCTTCCATTGCAATTAATTCAGGTGATAATCGTTTTCGTTCTCTTCTTCTCTCACTCCGGGTAATAATTACACAACGTCGGTCGTCGGCGATTGCTTAATCGTGATTGTTGTTGCGGTGAAGCCAGTGGCACGTTACAGAAACCCAACGAATCGGTAACAATTGCCGCGCCGTCGTTATTGTTGTTATTATTTAATACCCGGGCTCAATGTCAGAGTGGAACAGCTGCTGCAACGATAAATAAACCTAAAATCTTTATTATTACACGGCGCGTTATCATATCCTCTCGGTGAGCAGAAAGAGCGAGAGAGAGAGCGAGACATTCCTTCATCTAACTCGTGATCGCACGGTTGCACGTAAGCGAGATAAATCATCCGCTGGTTACTTAGTACTGCTGCTGGCACAACCCTCACCTACGACCTGCCACACCCCGCCGCAGGGATTCACCTTGGCCGCTCCGTTCCATTCCTAACCTACATATTGTTCGCCGCTCCGCTTGTTACACATTTGTTGGTTGGTTGCATTGTTCTACAATACAGCTCACGTCTTCGCGCGGTTCGCTTAATTTGTATACTATTCTGCTATTATTAACATTGAAATACTTTTTTTTTAAATGAACTTTAAATACAAAAATGAAATTCGAAAAATGATGAACGTCTCTATCAACTGCACCTTTGCTTCCTTATTCTCTCTTAACTCAATGACATGTATATTCCTGCAGTGCGAAATATACGTGTATTCCTTCTTCTACTTCTTCTTCTTCTTCTTCTTCTTCTTCTTCTTCTTCTTCTTCTTCTTCTTCTTCTTCTTCTTCTTCACTACATGGCTTGGGCTATAGCCCGTTTCGACTTCACAGAGTCTCGGACCATTTTTACTTCCATGTCCCCTAAAGAAATGGAAGTATGGTGATCGCGAGAAAAATCGTGTTCGAGATAAGGCCAGATTTTGATTGTACCATCCTCGAAACATGAAGAAAAGTCATTTTCCGAAAGTGTCTGTGTTGACTTTTTTCTGTAGCGAACGATAACTGCCGCAAATTCAAACATAATCAAATAAATTCCTTGCATATGTGCCCGAGTTGTAGAGAACTCAAAGCCTACTAATTTTGGTGAAGATCGGTTAAGGGGGAGGGGTAGTTTACCTGCAACGTTTTATATTTTAACAAGAGTGAAGTACTTAAATTTAATAAATAAAGTATCCTGAAAATAAGGTCATAATAATCCACTGTAGAAAGGTAGATGAAACATCTATAAATGAAAAGGGTAGTTGAAGGGGGAGGGGATAATTTTTGTATTGATGTTATAAATTTATTTGGAACGAAAAATTTCATTATAATATTGAGAACTGATACCGTTCCATGCTACGTAACCACGGATACGTACAAAAATAATTTTTCGTTTTCAGAAAGTCATAGAAAACAAACTTTGGGTGGTGTTAGCTTTTTTCGCGTTGTTTAAATAAAAGATAATTTAATCAAATTAATTCTTTATTTTTATAAATTTTAACAACTAGATACAATTAGTATTTTGATTATCTTTCTCAGGGGTTTTACTAAAACCATGCTAATATATATGGTTTAATTCTGAGTTTTTGTGTACACATTAATAATAATTTGATAATTAATTAGAACATGAAAGTATGTGTGGTTCCCATACCGATTTTTTTCAGGGTCTTCCATGATCTCTCGTCCCCACTGGCCAATATTCAAACGCTTGTTTAGGAATACGTATGTCTACCATGCGTTCCACATGGGACTTACAATTCTGCCTGTATTGCTTTATTCTCTCCAGAACTGGCTGTAACTTCAGGTATCTCCTTATGTTGTCGTTTCGTAGATGATCTCTCAAACTACACCCCTTAACTGCCCTTAAAAATTTCATTACCGAGGCATGCATTTTTGAAATATCTTTTTGCAAGATAGTCCATTTTTCACATCCACACATTAAAGTCGGCTCAGCCACAACCTTATATATACATTATAGGCCTATGTTACATTATAATATTATATTATATATATTATAGAACTTCAGCTGTGCCTCCCTCTGCGTTTTTTCTTGAATAGTCGTATTATTGGTCCACAGTTATAACTAAATACGTGTATTCTTGAAAACATATTTATAGTTGGCTTTCTACCTTACGATTTGCCTGTTATGGTTCCTATCTCTTCACAGATATACCTTGCTCTCTTCATTCTTTAACTTTATTTTTCATTCAAAGATGGTAGCCTAATTGGTCTTAGAAATTCTGTTACAGTAATATCCCGCCTAGCGATCGAGATACGTTCACAAAACGCTATACAAAACAACGTTGTACGAGGTCGATTTTTCCAGTGATTATTGTTTACTATTTATTTTATGTTTCCTTCGTTGGTTTTTCATTTTTACTTCCATGTTCCATAAGGAAATGGAAGTAAGGTCATGGCGAAAAAAATCGTGTTCGAGATAATGGCTGATTCTGATTGTACTACCCTCCAAACATGAAGAAGTCATTTTTCGAAAAGTGCCTGTGTGTGTGTGTGTGTGTGTGTGTGTGTGTGTGTGTGTGTGTGTGTGTGTGTGTGTGTGTAGAATTGTTTCAATGGCAAACGATAACAGCCGCAAATTCAATCAGAATCAACTAATTTTTTGCATACGTTCGTGAATTGTAGACGACTCAAGGCCTATTGTTTTTGGTGAAGATCGGTTAAGGGAAAGGGGTAGTTCACCTGCAATGTTTTATGTTTTAACAAGGGTAATTTTTTCTATGACGAACGATAACTGCTGCACATTCAAACAGAATCAAATAATGTTTTGCATACGTTCCTAAATTGTAAAGGACCTGTTGATTTTGGTGAAGATCGGTTAAGGGAAAGGAGTAGTTTACCTGCAACATTTTGTTTTAACAAGAGCAGTTTTTATGACGAACGATAACTGCCGTAAATTCAAACAGAATCAAATAATTTTTTACATATGTGCCTGAGTTGTAGAGGACTCAAGGCCTATTGATTTTGGTGAAGGTCGGTTACGGGGAAAGGGTAGTTTGACTGCAACGTTTTATGTTTTAACAAGAGTAAAGTACTTAATTTTTATATACAAAGTATCCTGATAAGAAGACCATAATAATCCACTATAGAAACGTAGATGAAATATCTATAAATGAAGACGCTAGTTGAACGGGGTGGGGTTAATTTTCTATATATGAAAATTATAGTTGAAGGGGGAGGGGATAATTTTTTATGTGTGTTCTACGTTATCGGCAACAAAGAAGTAGTTTGTTGTTAAAATTCCTTCTCGGGCTGTTTGGCCGTAGTCCAATATTGTCTGCAAAACCAGATGTTTCGGAAGTGCCATCGACTGCCATCATCAGTGAAAATCGAGTGCGATAACGTGAAGTGGTATACGTTAGTGACCACAGTACTGTGGTTAAGCCTGAAGCAATAAGTAGAAAGAAGTAGTTTCTATGGAAATATTTCATTTCGAAAATGATTTTAAATATAAATCTTAGAACATGGAAGTCATGTATGTTTCTCCATACAGATATTTTTTATTTTAATTTATTTGCTTTTTCTACTTACTAAATGTTTGCTTTAATAAAAATGTTATACATTAATACAAACAAATTTGATTTAGTGACTTAAACAGTACACAATACTTACACTACGAAAACCTTAAACCTAACGAAAAACTAATTATACTAATTACAATACTACGACACCATACTAAAATACAAAATTACTAACGCACTACGTAAAATGACAAAAAAAAAAACAGCAAAACTAAAAGCAAATAAATTTATAGTTAACAAAGTTTTAGGACATTAGAATAAAATTTAAAAGGCAAAAATTAATTTAAAAACAACGGTCCGGGCTGTGGTTCTTACAGTTCTCTTACAGTTCTTTGGCCGTTTTAAATATACAATCATTTAAAGTTGCTTGTCCTTTTCCTTTGTTGCCTTTCAGTTACCCTAATAACTGTTTCACTGTCATGATAACAAGACAATATGGTATCGATGGTGCTATATTTATTGAACATACTACATCCACCTGACGCCCACCAGCTTTTAAAGGTCTTAACACTTGTGATTTCACATCCAAGCTGTTGCTTGTTCTTTGCATCTTATTTACAGGGTCAAGCTTTAAACCCGACATGATTGGCGATTGAGAAATTGAAAAATCTGCAATAATGAGACGTAAAAATAACATGAACTATAGATAAAAATAACATACGTAGCGCCTAACTACGTATAACGAATTATTTAACTAAGTATTGTAAACTTATTATGTAACTTAAGTAATTAAACGAAGCATTGATAACTAAATAAAAACTCAGTTGGTCTTGATTTTTCATCCAAAAGCGCTATGACGAATCAGCGCTTGCGTCACGGACGACTACGTGACGGAAATAATCTGGTAAAGCTTTCATTTGTCAAACTCTGGAATCAAATTCTTATTCTCACCCAACGGTGGATCTAGGGGGGGGGGCAAGCCGGGGCCCTTGCCCCGGGCGGCAACTTCAGGGGGCGGCAAATTCAACTGTGGTTGATTCGATTCGATTTTTGTGACTCGATTATTTTTATAAGGAATCGGGAATTCTACACCGACACCACGTAAACTAGTAAATATACAGTTTAGTACTAATGTTACGGGAAGGTGTAGTAGCACATTATGCATAGTCACATTATGCAATTTTTATAAAAATTAAAAAATTTCTTAACGTTTCGAAACATTCGTGATCCCTTATCAGAAGCTAAAATCAAGTATTGAAAATCTTCAGCGACCTTCACCAAAACATACCATTGTTAAAAAGCCATAAATATAAAATCAATTTTCCCAAGAACAAATACATTTAATTTAATTCATCTTGTTAATTTCTCCTAATAAAACAAAAAATTAGAATTCGCGGATCCCGGGCGTCCAATAAATAAAATACGGGGTCGTGGAATCTCTATTTTCTCCTTTTTTTATATAATTGTTATTTTTATAGTGATTTGCTCCGAGGTACAGCCAACGGTACCTCACCTAAATTCATTATTAATAGTAAATTGGAGCAATTCATCATAGCTTATGAAGTTAAAATGATATTCAACTTATTTTCTTATTTCTGTTAATCACTTTATTTTAAACATATGAACCAATAACATTAACATTTAAAGGTTATTGTAAGTACTACCAAATTTTGTATAAACATTGAAAATGAAATTCTCAATTTCCAGACCAATCTATAAGAAAAATTTGGCATGTACTTATAATAACCTTTATGTATTGTTGTTACTGTTTAATATATTTAAAACAAGGTTATTTATAAAAATAAGAAATCATATTGAATAGCATTTTAACTTCATAAACATTTCTATAGAGACTTATATTCTTCTAACTCTTCGAAGATTTATATGATTCGAAGTCAGTCTTCGAGAACATGCATAAATTGTATGTCAAGATAAATGTACAGACCTGGCCAAATTATTAGACTAAAATATATTTTTTCACTTTTTTCTACAAACTTATTATAAATATTGCTTTGTACTTGTACTTAATGTATTTACTTCCATTGTGACGATTTTTAAAAAATAAAAAAGGAAATAAAAGAAATTTTTTTTAATTTAAAATCTCACATTAAAACAAAACATAAACCCCTAAAGAAAATGATAAAGTAACACCGCAATAATACCCAAAATAAATAGTTTAAAACCAAAAGGAATTCGAGAATAACATTGAGATAACACCCCTTAATAATTAACCCTGCTTTAACCTGCCGAAACCGGCATCAACACGCAAAATTACCCGTGAATAAGACTAATAATAGTATTAAATTGCAACTTGATAAAAAAACATAACGATGTACAATAATAAAATAAGAAGTAAGAGATACCATAATATAATTAAATATGTCAGAGAATAAACGAATAGATATTAATCGGAATATGTAACTACTTTTATGCTGAATAGTAAATGACGCGAGATTACTACTCTTACCCCTTAACTAAACACACTTGAAATGGAGCCCTCGAACCGTAAACAGCATACAGCCGTGATGCGGTACAATAATAATACTTTTAAAAGTTAATAAACTCGCCAGTTGAGACGTAGCGGCACTCAGTACACATTTAAAAGCCACGTGAACCGCGAATATAGTCTAACAGTGCAATTACAGTAAATATGTAATAAAGTAAATATGTAGTAAACGAGTGAGTGTGGATGAGAATTGCGCGTCTATGACATCTCTAAAAATCTTAACAACAAAGTGTATGTAATTAGAAATGTGGTAAAATCATAATGTGAAACTCAAGAACTAAACCAACATGTGACGTGATTACAAGTGAATAAAACTTTTGTGCAAATGATCCAAAACAACGAGCGATTACTACTACTTATTGGGAAAGAGAGAACCAGGACTCACCATGACTAAAATGACTTCAGTACTTCACCATCACCGGATACGAACCTAACAACAGAAACCTAATCTTCAAAAAAACTACAAGACACAAGGCACAACCGAGAGAGTCGCCGATTCGCCGAGGATGATACACACAGGTGACACGGAGGTTTAGCTTCCGTGGTTCAGAACTTGAAGTAGAATAATACATGATAAACACTAAATAGATAAAAAATGAAGGTAAAGTAAAACAAGAAAGACTGATTTAATTAACTTAAACTGTAATTTCATGCTTTGCAATAACATGAGTTAATTTAAATATCTTTTTGTTAAATAAAGCAATATTTCAGATGACACAAGAATAAATATTATAAATGTAATATGATATGCTGAAACGAAGTACTCGGATCCGAGGGCATTAATAAAAGAAAAGCTATGTTAACTCATTACTAAATTACTCTAATTCTCTTTGTACAAGAGGTACAAATGTTTAATATACTTTGCTTTGTACAACTTTTAATATACTCATTGCTAAATTTAGGTAATAAAGAGATGTCATGGTCCAAAAGGAGAGTGAATAAATCTACAAAACCCCTGTCAATATCCCTCAATTCACGGGATCCTATTTAACAGTTATTTACGAGTTTGTTAAGATTATGGCAGCCTGTTTAATTGACCTGAGCCAATTAACCAAGTTCCCGATATTATAACGAAATAAACGTTATACCATCAGAATTTCACTAAACATGTAACAAGCAAGAAAAGGATGTTTTTGATATTGCAAATTGGCAGTACTGCCTGTTTTTTCAGTGTTCAGTGTCAGCCTACCTACCAGCTGTTCAGTCAGGTTAGAGTAACCACGCGTTTGAGTGTGGTTTAAGTGTTTTAAGGAAGCTCTTTCACGGAGAGTTATCCATAGTAATATACACCATTTTGTAGAGAAAAGAATTGCGAATCAGCTCGTATAATTTTTTATGGGGGTTATCGTGGAAAATATGAAGAAAATTGTAATTGAAATCGTGAAAATTAACATGGGCTCTTATGGGAAAAAGCAATCCTATATCACAAAATTGTATTTTACGAGCTAAATTCAAACAGTAGCTTATTATACATTTATGTTTAAATTAAAGTTCAGACTCTCTACTTTATTTTTGATGTAATTTCTTATATTGAAATCGTTCAAAATATTGCAAAATAAACGATTAAAAAAAATTATAAGTATTTCCGGTATCAGCTTTTTCCGGCTAGGCGAAAAAAAGCACGCGATATTTAAATGGTTTTTTTTGTTAGTATATATGTTATATCTTCATGAATAACTTGGTGCGTTAAAAATTCACAATAATTATTGGAACTTAATAACAAAATTAAAGAGAATCACTTTGCAAATATTTAATAATGGAAATATTTAAAAGATTGATAAATTGAAAATATAAAAATAAAAGTAAATTAATTTGTATGCATGTTTGGTAAATATGTTCGTTCTCATGTTGTGTAATGTTGAATATGTCGACTGAAGAACTGCAAAATGTGGAGCAGATCTAGCACGAAAATATGAACAAGACTTAAACACATTTGAGTTCTGCCAGGAACTCGCCGTTTTTAAAGAACAAGCTCCACTTTTATTCGGCGGCTGCGGCGACATAAAAAAGGCTAGAGCTTTCTACCTCTTGCAACAGATCTACACCCATGATTTGCAGGATGCCTTTCCCAATATTTGTATTGCGCTGCGGATTTACTGTACGCTTCCGACCACATCCGCAAGCTGTGAGCGAAATTTTAGTAAACTTAAACTTATTAAAAACTATCTGCGATCATCGATGAGCCAGGAACGTTTATCAAGTCTCGCGATTCTGGCAATCGAAAATCAAATCGCACATAAAATTAATTATGACGATGCCATAGACTTATTTGCACAACAAAAGGCTCGCAGAGTAAAAGTTTAATTTTCGTTACTGACTTCGTAATATTTGGATAGCGTTAGTGATTGGGTTTTTAAGTATATAACTTTTGGTATTTATTTTTCCTTTGTAATAAAAAATGACAAATAAAGAATTTCTTAGTATAAAATGGATGTTACGTTGTATCTCAAACCCTACCCTACTTAAATGTTCTTGTGTCTTGTAAAAAAAAATTAGAGCTTGATAGAGAAACTTAAAGGAGGATGGATGAGGGCGGTACTTTTAAGTTTTTGTCGCCTTTCTGCCCATTCGGAGGTTATAATTTTGCTAGCTCGCCTTCCTGCCCGTTTGGAGGTTAGACTTTCGTTAGGCTTTTAGTTCCCGTTAGGAAGCTTTTAGTTTTGTTAGATGCCTGTTTTTAGGTTAGTTAAACTTACGTTCAACTTCATATGCCCGGTCATGTGTGTGTGTGTGTGTGTGTGTGTGTGTGTGGTATTATATTATGCCAATTAACCAAAAACAAAAAAATATGGTGGGGCGCCAATATTATTCTTGCCCCGGGCGCAGGACAACCTAGATCCGCCACTGTTCTCACCACCACGAAAATGTCTGATACTTACGCAGTGGCGCATACGCTTCCAACTTGGTTCTGAGTTCTGTCAAATTGTACTGTCAACAGCCGTATTTCGGTGTAGTACGCACTGAAGTGCATGAAAGTTGAGACATAATTAAAACCACACGTATGAGTAATAAAACCAGATACAGTGAGATTCAGTAGACATGAATCAACCGTTTTCGTGCGAACGGCGTTTATGTAATGCGCATGCGTCGACAGAGAGTAATAGCTTAGTTTTCTCCGAGACGGTGTGGAGATTATTGTGTGCGTACTTTTCAAAAAACATCAGTATTCATCAAAAGTGAAGCGTTTAATTTCATTTCATTTGAATAAGAATAGCGTAATAGTAATATACAATGCCACTTACCACCTATTAGTAATTATTATTTTCCGATTTCCAACTGAAGCTTTTGAAAAAAACAGGCGGAGCACTTTGATGTGATTATACGTCTTAAAACAGTGATACTGTCTATGTGTGCCTCGGCAGATTGCCCGGTTGGTATAGTGACAAAAAATGTCTTGTCCACGTAGACACTGCATTGCCAGCATTTAGTAACTGCAGCTTGTCACATTAACTGGAGTCGTTGTCGTTTTGTTCTGCTGACAGCGTAGGCTTTTGTGTAAGTGATACAGGGACATCTCAGGAACATGTAATGATATGGACGGATCTATGACTGGTAATTACGACTGATTACCACTGATAACGGTAGTCTTAATGGAGACTGTTATTGTTCCGAGATACCGATGATTCAGTCTGTCGAGAAGTTGGCTTCCAGGCTGATCTTGAGCTTGTCCGAGTTAGGTTGTTTTCAGATTAACTGATCAAAGGTGTAGTTTAGTTCTAAGTGTAGCAATTTTTCAACCTCCTTCCAGAACAATGAATTAACTAGCTCAGCTTATTAATTATTTTCGTACATATTGTCTACAAGAGAAGCAACAACAAGTCAACAACTTTGATATTCCAATGGTTGTGGGTAATCGCATGGAAAAATAAATATGAACGGGCACTGATACTCACAAACAGGAAGCGCACAAATGACCAAGTAATGAGCACATAACTCTGTAATAAGACAGATTTGATTGCTAAGGTGAACCCATTGAAACTCCGTACAAATGTACCGCCAAAAGTTTATATTCAATTAACGCCATTGTTTAATGGCTGTTGTGGTTACTGCAGACGGTGGTTCTACGGACCATATAGAGAGCTTATATTCTCTAGTCATATGGCTGCAATTAGCCGTTTCGCTCTCTCTCTCTCTCTCTCTCTCTCTCTCTCTCTCTCTCTCTCTCTCTCTCTCTCTCACACACACACACACACACACACACACACACACACACACACGAAGCATGTTTTGCTTCCTCTTTCTAGTAAATAAAAATTTGTAAACATTGGACGCACACACGTGTACAAGATTTTAGTAACGCATTACTCTGAGCTTCGCCGACGCTTTTTTAATGGCATATGTTTCACCGTTTTTCATGTTACTAAATCGATTCGTGAAAAAGCCACACGCGCAGCATCAAGGTACAGCCTAAGTAGACTCATCGGAATCGAGTCGCAATTTCCAGAACCCCGTCGGATGACTCAAGTGGACTTCTGCTCCGGAAGTAACCAATACCATTTGATAGGTAAGCTAACCAACTGACAGAGTAATTCGAAAGAAGGCCAAATTTACTCTTCCCACCCTTTAACTCATGTGCCTCTATGGTTCGAATGGGTGGACCGGTTAGAACGTCCAGATTATCTCTTGCCTGTTTCCTAACAAAAATTCTTGTTTCATTATTTTTCCTTATATCGGTCACACCTTTGAAATTACTTATATCGTCATCATAACATTATCATCATCACCACCACCACAATCATGACGACGTTTAGCCTCTCTTTGAGATCTTCATGCTACGAAGACAATCGGTGTCATGAGTTACTTCACTTCTCTCTTCTCTTTTCTTCGATATTCGTAAGCTGTTGTTGCTTCCAGTTCGTTCATTTCTCACGTTTTATCCCGTTCTGTCACCCTCCTTCAGCTACTCATATCGTCTCAAATCGTCCTCCTTCTTTCATTGGTTCCCAGAATATCTGTGCCTTCCAGTTTACTATATTCTTTACACTTCTCAACTTGTCTGGTACAAGTGTCTGAACTAAGTTATCATTTCCGCTTTAATATATCCAAAAGGAGCTTTGTTTTTCTTTTTTCTACAGTTTCCCGAACTGTGAGCCTTATATACATTCTCTCTACCTTCCTAGGCCATGCTATTCTTCTCCTAAAGATTCTGAGTTTCTTTTCACCTCAGGTGTGATACGTAATATTTCCATTACATACACCATTGGAAAAATTTATAAATTTTTGTTGAATCTCATTTTTGCATTCGTCCACAATGTCCTAAATCTTATCAAACTTTTATACCTGCGTTAAGCATTTCATCCTGCTTGTATTCTGTACGTAGTTTCAAGCATCCCGCGTCACGAGTGTTAACCATTGTCCCCAAATAAAATAACTCGCATGAACAATATAATAAAATGGTTTTCTGAAAGGTCGTGCATGCAGAGATCCCATACTCACATTACAGCAAATAATCCGAAAGCATAGTGAATATAACCTGGAGAGCCATACGGTTATTAATCACTATACCAAAGCCTTTGACAGAGTTGTTAGGTATATGCTGTGGGCAGTACTTTTAAAAAGTGGTTTTCTAAAGCAGACAGTGGAAGGTATTAGAAGAATTACTTAGAGATATCAGTACAGTAATTGTCAGTGATAACGGTGATACTCCGATTCAAATAAATCAAGGAGTTAGGCAGACTTTTGGTTTGTCCCCCATTTTGTTCAACTTGTACCTTGGCTATATTATATACTATGGAAAGCAGAGTTCCTGGAGAAAGTTTGTTCCACAGGGAAGCGCCGGTTAAATACATTGTTATTCGCTGACGATGACGAAGATGATGCTTGCGCCTAATGAGGATGAGCTACAGACAGCAGTATACCATCTGTACCTTACATCAAAAGACTACAGATGTGAAATTTCCAAGTTCAAACTAAGGTAATGGAGTTTATGGGAAGGACACCATTCGGTCCAAGGTTTGTTCGATGGGCTTGCTTGGGACAAGTTAAACACTTTTAGACACCTGGGTTATGATATCACTTATGCGTTTGGTAAGAATAAGTTAAATAAGGTAAATAAATGAAGGTATAAGTAATGAGGTAAGTATATTATCTAGAATTTATGTAAGGAGGACTTTGAGGAGGCATTTTAGAAAGCAGACAGAACTGAAAATTTATAAGGTGATGCCGGCACCAGCATTCGTATACGTTTGTGATACATGGTTACTTAGGCAGAATGATGAAACCAGTATTCAGTCAGCAGCAATAAAGCTCCTGCGATTGGTTAAGAGTTGTACTAAACGAGACCAATGATGTTGTTCGGGAAGATGTCGGCATTTTCTCCTTAGTCGTTCGAGTTTAGGCTAATCAGAAACTGCGTAATGATTATATGTTACGGATGGGAAAGCCAAAACTAGCTTTCCCGTATACATCTTTGGAAAACACAGGTTGGCCGTACTAGAAAGAGGTGGACTGTGGCCCCGGAGGTAGAAAGGCATGATCTTTGAAGTCGAAGTTGGTTATCCTTGACGAATAATACAGTCTGGAAATAGTTTGTAATTAGACTGAGTGAGCAAATAACATATCAAATACAAGTAAAAGACGCTGCAATATGATTGAAGTGTCAGCTTTTTGAATTTGTCTCGTCACAGATCAAATGCTAAAGGAGACGGACACCTCTAGATGTTCGACGCTGATATCTACTGAGCGTTGGGCCACCACGATGAGAAGAGAATTTACACTGCTCCTCAAGAGAATCTGTTTCTAACAGGCCGGTGAATCTATCTCACAGACAGATCGTTCTTTAAACTAACTCAAAAGCGAATAAAAATTAAATCGCTTCGCTGATATCTACTGAGCGTTGGGCCACCACGATGAGAAGAGAATTTACACTGCTCCTCAAGAGAATCTGTTTCTAACAGGCCGGTGAATCTATCTCACAGACAGATCGTTCTTTAAACTAACTCAAAAGCGAATAAAATTAAATCGCTTTCACATAGCGGACAGGTTTCTTCACTTCACGAGTGCGTTTACAAATTATACACGGTGCGACAGAACATCAAGTCGGTAATTAATGCGTCAGTCGCTATTAGCACATGACCAAACCTAGTCAGATCCCCCGTGTCTGGATTTCATTACATGAAAAATTGCCTGTACAAGAAGTCCGCTTTAATGTAGGCCTACCATATAAAATATTACAGACGTATTTGTATCAACTGAATTCGGATTTTGTTTCGCAAGCCGACAAACTGTTGAAATTTATGAAGTCGTACGTTCCTTATTTTGAAGTAGTCCACGCGATTATCGAACATTATCGCATTGACTCCGTTTAATCGCGCGAGCTCGAGCGCGAGCGCACACACACCTACAGGTGCATAAACTTGTATTATTTCTCAATCACTGTCTAACGCTGACACGAGCGAACAAAAACCTAAGTAAGACGATAAAACGTATTAACTTAATTTTTTTTTTTAAGTTGGAATGAAAGAAACTTTTACGACTGTTAATATATGATTTCATTATACACTTATCGCTTAATAGTAACTTTATTCAATTCTCATTATACACTACTATGGCAACCAGTAGGTAATGATATTACATATGCACCGGCTACCACAAGCCGGTCACCATAGAAGTGCACAACATCAAGGAATTCATTGGCAGACAAAACACCGTCATATATTTTTTAGCTTGAAAACGTTTTTGTGCTTTAAACAAATACATAAAATAGGGACAGTGACATCGCTTACTAACCAAATGTTGTGAAAACTACAAATAACACAATTTTCTATTTCATACCGCATATATGCAATGAAAGTTAAATTAGCAAATTTAATTATTTAACTGACAGCCATGGAATAATTTAGTATAAAAAATCGTACATAATGTCTATTTTACATTTGTATTATTTGCAGCAATCGTCTTTGGCCTGTGCTTGAAACTGTCATATTTGTGGAAAATGGATACCATTTCCTATTTATCATACAACACACATAATATTCTCTAATAGCAAGCACGTCCTTCCTACTTTCTGTGATGGTTATACGTGGATTGTTTCGCTCTCTGTAAGTTGTACGTCGCATAATACAAATTGCAAGGAACATATTTGATTATCCGAAGAAGAATTAATGTGAGCTAAAGTTATCGACTGTCAAAGGGAATCGATACGTGAGTAGACGGTCACATTTTAGCAATATCGTCAGTAATATGGTACGTAGTTAGCGGAAAAATCCCCTTAAAACTGATGCTCTTGGTAAGAATGACAATGAAGTATGTACATGGCAGAGTTAAAATTGACGCTGATATGAGTGATTAATTTGGCGGAAATACTAGTTTGAGACAGAGCGATGGTTTGTCGTCTTCTCTCTTTAACATAGCAAGTGAGAAAATGATAGGAAACTCCGTCTACAAAGGAAAAAACAATAGTCACAAAGTCGGTTTAATTATTGAAATTCACAGATGATGTTGATGTCATTGCTCGATCTTACGGCTCGATGACTGAGGCATTCCTCACATTGGAACGTAGCGCAAAGAGAATGGGTTTAGTTATGAATGCGAATAAGCCTAATAATTTTCATTACTACTGATGAAAATTATAATAATAGACCTGAAGTTTGTACTAAAGTCTACACGAGTCGATCACTTTAGGAATCTGTGTTATAGTGGCAACAAACACTGATACTACAAATGAGATCCAACAGCGAGTCTCAGCTGCAAGTAGAAGCTACTTTGGACTATTAAAGCAGATTAAAAGTAGATTAATAGCAAGATCAATACTGAACCGTCTATAAAACTTTAATAAGACCAATCTTGACGTATGAAGCAGAAAAATAGACCATCACCAAAGTAAAGAAAGGGATCTTTTAACTTTTGAAAGATAAGTACTACGGAAAATGTATGGTCCAGTATGGGAAAGGGGTGTACGCCGGATACATTAAAATCAATAATTGTACGTACTATTTAGAGATGTAGGCATTACAAAATATATTAATATTTCTATGTAGAGGGAGGCCGGGCATTTGATGAGAACGAGAGAGAATGAAATGCCGAGGAAAATCTGGATGGAAGAAGAAAGAGACGCAGGCCAAAACTGCGATGGATTGATGATGAGAACAGCGATACGAAACTGTTTGGACCGAGGGGACTGGAGAGCCAGCACGTCGGACGGGACCGTTGGAGAAGGCTTGTGGAGGAGGTTGAGAGTCAGTAATGAGTTATAGCGCAGAGAGTAATGATGATGATAATGAATTAATTGTACAGTCTTTTATCTTAAGGTACAAAAGATCTGACATTAAATAAATATTCAACATCAGATCAAATTTTTGTTTCTGTCTGTGGAACCTTTGACAACACTTAAAAATAAGGTACGAAAGGAGACAAAGAAGAATTCCATTAAGTGATCGCTGTTCCTCTGTTACTGTATAGAAGCGAAACCCGGATGACAACAATAAGAAGGGAAGATAGTAGAATAAATTCGTAAGTAATCAAATTGATAATTAAAATAGGGCCCATGCGTTGATGATAGGGGAAACTAGTATCTATAGAATGCCTTGCGTGTCTGTCTAGAGTGTGAATGACAAAATAACAACCTAAGAGAGTAGTAACAAGAATTAACGCCGCAATAACTGTTTCATAAATAGGTATGAACTTACAAACCACTGAAGAGATGATCCCGTTTAAAGCTGGCTGAAAGAGTCAAGCCGGAGTAGGTACTTATTCTAAAACCATTAGTAAAGATTGTGATGATGATGATGAAGTAAACAAAGTACGCTGCACTATACGTAAGTGGGCACAGCGCAGGATATTCCATTCTCTATATTGTACAGCGATAATACTACGGCGGACAAAGAACTAAAAAAATATTTTTCAAAGTTCTCTAGATTCGAAGAGATCTAGTTTGGCACCAATTCTTAAACTAATTCGAACACACTTTTTTTTTAAATATTCGCAAACAAATTTCTAAAAACATCTCAAGAACGATTTTTTAATTTCTGAATAATTCTTCTTCACAACAAAGCCTTATATACCACACCACGCACACATACATATTGTGGTCTTGCTCTTTTATCAAGGCTTTAAATGTTTTTTTTTTAAAGCTACACAGTTCGGGCCTGTTATTTTGTATCCCTACCTGCAAATTTTGTCGCTAGAATTTCAAGTGCTTAGACCGCTACCACAACAGACCTTTCTTTCGTAATATAAGATTCATTTAATACCCTAAGTTTTTATAACTACTTAATTGGATAACATTTATCCAATTTGTCCATGGATTATGAAAATTATAAAGTCCGTAATTTATGCAAATTTGTGCTAATATTTGTACCATAATAAAAAGTATTTCCGAAATCAAACTAAAAAAATCTGTCTAAAAATATTTTTCAGAAATTTATTTGTGAGTATTAAAAAAAATCGAATTCGTTAAGATTTGAGGTCTCTCGAGAATTTCGTTTTTAGGACTACCGTGCGGCGTCCCAAACCTTGATCGTCAAATCTCTTAGCTTTCACACGCATACATCAGTGACAGTATGACATATATTTAAGTAGTTTCAGTGTGAATCAGAAATAAAGAAGATAAAAATATTCGCGGTGGCGTTATGAGATGATAGATTGGAGAAGATTGGTTCGTGCGGCAACGGAGTGGGTGCAGAGGAGAGGTGGTTTCCGGACCCTGCGTCACTCCTCTTCGTAGTTGTTGGCTCCGTTACAAGCAGCATAACCTTCTCTAACTGCGTCATGGACCATTGAACGTACACAATTATGCAAAACGATGCAGAACACTGAACTTTTATGTACAAACAAATCAAATAAAAAAATCACAACACAGTGCTTAGAGAGCCACGTGGCTGTTTATAGTCCTAGACACGCTCGTTCAGTATGTATAGCCTACGTGTAAACCAACAACATAGTCTGGTTATGTTAAGCTCTATTACAATGTTGTGAACTCAACCCCGTGAAAACGTGTCCATGTTTGGGCGGCAGCTGATCGCTGGCCAAGCGCGTGTTAAGTAAACATCGGTATAAGTTATCCTCCCTTTCGTGTGTTCGAATTAAGCTTTACGTCTGCAGATGTGCACCGGTTAGTGTCCTTTCGTATACGCAGCATACTGATAAAAAGCTGATAAAACCATACTTGAAACCATCTTATGTAACACTAGACTTGCAATATTGAAACAATATTAAAATAAAAATGTTTAAAACACCCACACAAACGAGCACGCACACAGACAGCTTTAATTATTTTAAAATAACTAAACATTACAATATTTGACGAAGACACGTCCCAGTATTGAGCGATTCACACTCTGTGAAACAAAATATCCATTGACAGAGAACAGAGTACACTGATATAGAACAGGCGATTTGGCATAGAATAACAAAAGAATACAGAGTTTTACAAGCTTAAATAAAAACCCTCTAGTGCAGATTTATAGATAAATTTATATATAAGAGACTGGCAAAACTAATTTATCACGTGACGTTTGCGAAGTGGCGGAAGCTGGAATGAAATATGAAATAATGCTGGCCACTTTTGAAAGACAAATCGTGTGGAAGATATGTGGGCTCGCCCGCAAAAGACAAGAATAAAAATGGCGCGTCTGATAAAACTAAGAGCCAAACGACTCTACAAAACTATAACCAAGTAGACGACATAAAAGTACAACGTTTTAACTGAGCGGAACAGGACACACTTAAATTGAAAAACCTATCATCAACAAGTGCAATGGGACAAATGATAGGTAGCAGAAGCAGAGGAAGACCTAGAACTCGCTGGCTAGATAACGTAAATAAAGACGGTCTAGAATCAATGGATTTGAAAAAGCAATGGTTAAGCGGTCTGGGTAAAAGCAGAAAATAAGAGGAAAATCATGGATCAGTAAGGCTGTAGAATCAGAGTAAATGAGGAAGTTGCTTAAAATTGTTTATCTTTGCCATATGTCAGTATGGTTATAATTACTATTGTCGTCATATGATAAACTATTTTATTTACTCATCAAGAAGAAGTACTGTGCGGAATGGTATTTGAGAGTAGTGAAGAAATCGGAGGCCTCGTCCAGAACGATACTATCTCCGGGCTGGAATTTGTTACAAATAAGTATCCGATAGATAAAAAAAAATAATCAAAATCAAGACATGCATTATATTTTGTGCACGTAAGTTAGTTTCTTCGTTCCGTTCTCAAACACTGTACATTTCCTACACTCATCAGAGTTACTCTCTCATTCTGAAACAGTAATAGCTGTCTGAATATTTCTCTTGTTGAATACTAAATCTTGTTGAAATCCAAATTACTCGGATACCCATGTGATATCCGGCTATGTAGGCCTACTCTACTCTTTTACGGTTGTTAATCCAGTATCAGCTTACAACGAATAAAAGTATAATATTTATTGGATCGGGGTGACAAAAAGACCATGGACTATCGAACAAGATACCAGATCGACGATCGCAAATAAAGAATCCCATCGAAAAAAACCTTCACACAACGTTTCTCCTGTGCGTATATAAGTATTAAATTATGAATAATTTATTATATGGTAATAGTGAATGGAATAAATATTCATACTGGTCGTACAATGAAAGACTTCCTCAGACATTAGGCACCTACGATCGCTTACCAATTATTATTCCCGACTGTAAGTGGAGGCGACAGTCATTGCCATACCCTTTGCTACATTCGCTATATGCCTTTTTTCAATCACAGCTGTTTTCATTCACTAAGAGGGAACTATAGAAGCTAGTTTAACTGCACCTAGCATCCACTGAGCATCTTGCCTCGTATCTTCTACTTTTGTCTATCTCTCCAGACTTCTTCTTTCAAATGTTGCCTCTCCATCGCTTTGTTCATTCCATCTCCCTGTTAAAATCTCTATTGGCCTCCTTCTCATTTCGCGACTGGTTATCAGTTACTTCTTTATAGGAGCCGCTTCCATTTACGCATTCTTTCTATGTTCCCATTCCAATTCAACTTTGTCATATCTGTTATGATCATACCAACATCTACGAAATTTACGACTCTTATCGTCAGAAAGCTACGACTTATCCGGTGGTCCATTTCCGTAGAGATTCACTATTAATCTACCCATTGAAATTTACTAATACTATTTTTTATTGAATTTACTTAGGTTAATGAACGATGACTTCAAACTATGACGTTACCTTCCATTCACATTTACAGAACGTATGTTGAAAATTACAGTTGTCGTTTCCCTTCTTGTTGGTGAACCGCTAGTCAGGACAGAAATGGGTTGATGAACCGTTTTGTACAGCTTTCCGTGTTTTATTTGTTGACAAAGGAAAACCGTTACTTTAGCAATGCCGATGTTTGTTTTGGACGTCATGACTCATGAATTAGGACGCTGGTAAGTAGTTTGTGATGTATACTGCCAGTGGCCTGTCTTCTGCAGTTCTTATTGTTTCTGGAGTTAAAAGAGGTGTGAGGTTTTACACTTTCTGTCTAGAGTAACCAGTTACTTCCTCTTCCTCTACCCACATTTCCTTAGAATTATTTATTAAAGTTCATGTCGTCGAATGATACATTCCACAAAGTTTGTAAATGCCGAATATTTGTAAATAGAGTGTTCTTGTCATTAACGTGTAACTCTGTTAGTCTATGAACGAGCCTGAAATCCGTATTACTCTGTAATATAAGTAAATCGATTTAGCCTGAACCGTTGAGCCCTTTTGAAAGCAGCTGTTAACGGAAAATACTGTTTGAGCGAGTTGACTTCAGCCTTTACCTAAACTCCATGCTGTACGTATCTAGGCAAACAGAAAGAATCGGCTGGTTTAGTGTGCAGGAATGTCGTTTGAAAGAAATGTGAATCTAGCATTAGAGTTTCAAATAGTCTTGGAAGGACTGGGGTTGGGATGTTAGAACATATAGAACCTTTGGTTTGTGTATTCGGTAATTGGTATCCTATTGAGACTTTTGTTATTTTGCTATTCTTCTCTTCTTCTTGACGATCTATTTGCAAATTTCATTATTCAATACTTGACCCGAATTTACGACAATCAGATTTGCAACCTGAATGGTTGACATTCGTGTGGCGGAAGAGTCCTGCTCAATCGTCAGGGAGTGAGAGTGGAGAGATTAAATTTTAAATCGATTTCGACGCCGTATCAGACCCGAAATGTACTTTCCTCAAGACGCGAGAGTAAAATAACTACCAAGATATTGTTTGTTTCTGTATAACAAACTGATTAGAATTCAGCTAGTCGTTGAATTGAAGGGACTGAGAAGATGACACATAGGGGACATAAATGCCTCTGTACTACAGATGGGAAAAGTAGTTCGTCGAAACGAACTTATCACAGTTAGATCGTTCATATCAGTGAACTGGCGCAATGAACTAGGTCACTCGTTCAATATGTCGAACCTGTCTTTTTCTAAAGTTCTTCTTCTTCTTCTGCACTACAAGGATTAGGCATTTGCCTGTTCCGTCCTCACAAACTTACAACCACCGTTCTCGTGGTCTTCCTATATCTCTTTTCCCTCTTGGGTTGTAGTTAAGTAGTATGTTTTTGGGTATTCTTCCATTTCCCATTCTATTTACGTGTTGTTTCCATTTTTCTTTATATTCAGTTATTTTTTTCATTTATTGCATATACATTTAGTTCATTTCGCTCGTCTTCATTTCTTACTAAATATATTCTTGTGCAGCCTTTGACCTTTTTCTAAAGTTTCTATAGATAATTAAAGAATAAAAATTGACACCTTCAGTTTTTGTTTACCTTAGGTTATAGATCAGGGATGACCAGCCTCCTCATGCACCTGGGACAAGACCAAAGCGCATGAAGCTTTGCTGTAAAATAACCTATACCTTTTTTTGGTCTTTCAAAAAAACAGATGCAATGAATATTATTTAAATAAAGAAAGTTATGAAAATAACTGTATTCGTATCTCCTGCCAGAACTGCGAAACCCGTCTCTCATTTAAGAGACGTAATAAATAAAAAACATCTGAAATAACTAAAATAATTTATTCGTAATTATTAATAACTTTTAAAGTAATTTCCCCCAATCTTAGCACACGATATTCTTTGTTATTTTATTTTTTTCATATTTATGCCAAAATTTGTCGAAATAACAAAAATCAGACAATAAACAACATTTTTCAAAACATTCTGTTTTTCTATGCCTCACCCCCTTTCGATTCATTGGGACTGATAGACGTTTACTTTTACAAATCTTTGTTTCAAAGAAGAATTGTATATATAAATTAATTATTTAACAGTATAACAAAATAACTGAAACCATAAAAATATGGAGTTTTTAATACTATAATAACTTAAAAATAAACTGTAATCAAATAAAGTGACCGAAAGCGGGCAGAAGCACTCAGTTCTAATACTGCTTCCTCATTTGCGAACGGCCTGCTGAAAACGAACGACGAACGACAAACGACCTACAGCAGCGGTTCCCAAACTTTTCAGTCCGCGGATCCCCCCCCCAAATTAAAAAAAAACATCACGAACCCCGTCTGAGTTATGAAATAAAACAAACAGTAAATATGATACAAACTCTTATATTTTAAATAAAATGTATTAAATCAAAACCTCTTACCTTGCAAAATTATAATTTTTATGATATCAAACTTAGTCTAATGTGAACAATGAAGCTCCTTTTGAAGAATTAGCTCTGCAATATTAGGTTTAATGTCTGATAATTTCAATATTAAGTTACTCTCGACATCAAGTTTATTTCTTAATTTTGTCAACCTCGGCTCTATCTTTACAGCCACATGTGTCAAAATCCAGCTACTTAGGCGTAAAACCAGCTACACGGTTTGCATAGGTACAGTGCTTATAAGCAAGATTTGAGACAATGCTTATACGTGAACTAAAAGAGCAATCACTTCTGCGTTGATGCGGCGCTCTAGCCAGTTCGGCTCGCAAACAAATCTGTTCCACGACATGATTTAAAGACATTATTAAAGCCATTAGTTTGAAATTACTTTTACAATTACTATTAGTTATACAAAAAAAAAATAATGGAATCTGCTACTAATTGTTTAAGTTCTAAAATTTAGATTTTAGAGTATAAAAAATCGGAGAAAATTACGGTATATTCTTTTTTTTTAAGTGGCCGCGGACCCCTGAAACATTGTCGCAGACCCCACTTTGGGAACCACTGACCTACAGCATGCGAACGACTGAACTATGGTTGTTTAGTTTTATAGGTGGCCGATATGAGCGTTCTCTTGAATGAGTAGTTCTTTTTGGTGAACGACCCACCACTACTCCGTACACACTTATGTTCCGTAAACGTTGAGTGTTATACATGCAAATGTGCGCGCGCGCGCGCGTGTGTGTGAAAGTGTGCGTGGGTGTATCGCTTTTAGCTATCTATTGACTGTAAATATAAATATCGATTTGTAAATAGAAACACTTGTAAAATCAACTGATTCTAAATTAAATATTAAAGACGTGAGGGAGGGAAAGAGATGAGATACGCTGAACAAGAAATCAAAATACCGTTTAATACCGCCTTTCTTCGGCAAAGCTGAGGCGGATCAAGGACCGCGTCTGCGGTATCAGATTCATTGGGAAGACAAACTTGTCTAAGCGATGCCTCTAGGCGGGCACCTGCACTCTCGATGGCCGCCGGCACTCGCGCAGATGATGTCCAGTGAAGCACAACCGTTCTGAAGGTCGTGAGCAACCACCGTGAGATTCTGCGAGTACGATCGACAATTGTGTAACAATATCTTGATCTCGCTGTACATCCTTTAGGAATGAGAACCATAATAATGTCGGGAGGCGTAATTGTTATGTACATTGTGAATACGATAAGACAAAATTATTGGGTACAAGGCAAGGGAAGGATGGGCAACTGAAAGTCACTGTTATGCCTTCTGAGAATGTATCGCCTGTATCGTACAATGCAGCAGAAACACCCTGATATAACTGCACTGTGATTATTATAAGTAATTGTAGATTTCACAGCTTTGTTACTGTCGTTAGTTCATCGGATTTCTTGGTGAACTTTGGTACCCTGATTTTTGTTTGTCTTTAGAGAAAAGGTTCAACAGCGAAGTCTGTAGAAATCTTTAGGCCTATATGTGCGGCGATGAGAGAGGCGGTTGGATGTATCTCAGTGTTACACGTTTACTTACCCAACCAGATAGTGTGATTTCAGTTCAGTCAAATTACACCAAAACACGCCGTTACATAAACTTAAGGCACACATTAAGAGTACTGTGGGAAAAGAAATCGATTATATATTTTATAAAAAAATAATTACCATTAGTACGTTTGAAAAAAGAAAAAACTTAATACCAGTGACTACTAGGATACCAACACAAGCACTTTTTACCTATTCTTGGTTCCACAGTCGGATGAGACAATGGGCGATATAGGGAAATACATTGCGCTTATGGGTTTTATGTTCGCTACTATTACGCAACTTGAAAACCCCGACCGATAAAAATGAAGTATTAGATAAGTCTACAAAATATACACAGCACAGTAGTAACAGTATTTTAATTCTTCATATTTTGGTACATTTTAAATAAATTTAGCCTAAAAACTGAATCGGTAAAAATAAAAACGCACTAAAACTATCGCACACTCGATTTAGTACGTATTAAAATATAAACTGTCCTTACGCAAGATGTTCTTGCTTCTTAACAATAATTTTTTTTGTACATGTAGTCCAGATCATCTACATGGTGTACATGCCATTAAAATTTAATAATATCCTTGTAATAACAAAATAAAGAGTAAAATTTCATATCAAATTAAAAAAAAATTTCAGTCGTCAGGCATAAACATAGCCTGCAAGAAACGTTTTTCCTATTCAAGATAGACTAATACATTAAGCAAATGAATTATACAGAAAGATTTAAGTTTAATTTTGATCGACTCCCAATGTTCTACCTTTATTGATTTCCAAATTATTGAGCGAATCGTGCAAGTGTTTATATATACATATACACTATATATGTGTACTGCCGCACGTCTGTTTCCCGTGCGTTAATCATGACGTGTTTGAATTAACGCACTGTAGCCTACTGTTACAGAAATCGTTAGAAATACACAGAAATCGTTAGAAATACATTTGTTTTAATTTAAGACATAAAACAGTAAATCTCGTCCGCAGCATTTAGGAAATCGTAAATTCAAATAGATTATTTTAATAAATACAAATAATTATTACTTGAAGTAAAGAATATAGCGTGTATAGCTTCGAAAACGAAATAAACTAAATAAATAAAAAGTAATAAAATCAAAGTCATAAAAACAAGAAAGTAATAATAAACATACTAAATAAAATAAAAAACAATATCAAACAAAAGCAAAGGCAGACAAAATCAACGCATTGTTTGCTATAAAAACAAACGACTATATGAAGAAAACAAGACTTTACAACAAAAAACCAATGCACTAAACTAGAATACAACTTAACACAAAAATACCAAAACCAAATAAGTAAACTAATAAAATAAAACAAAACAATACTTAACAAAATAACAACCGAATTCATCAACAACAACCCAAAAGCCCCACCAATAAAAGGAATTATAATGAGATATACACTAGTATATCCCCTAGGACCACTCACCAACTTCAAACCAGCACCAGCTTACAAAATAACAAAACATGGACAAAATATTATTAGTAAATACGAATTTACAGAAAGTGTCTGTGACATTGAATGTTATCATGTCGTAGTATTCAGAACTCAACAATCTCTGACCTCATTGAAATTACGCATCAAAATTTCTTGAACAGTCTGGTCATTTCAATTTATTCCATACCTAGTAGTTATCAGCTTCAAACGACAAGAAGGCTTGATGAGACTTCTCACTTTTGATACAGTAGAATCAGATTGTGGTGTGTTTGGTACCTGATGGACGTCTTGAAGTGGGCACAAAATTTGAATGCATAACGCTGCTCAGTATTATTGAGCTCTATTTTAGTGACCTGAAACAAAAACAAACACTCAATGAAAATGACACAGTCAAATCAGATAAAATTATGAATTTGGAAATTTTTGTAAATGTAATCAAACGTTATTCTAACAAGCAGCTGAATTTTTGGTCTCACAGTACAAAAAAAAGTAATCTCTTTACTTTTTACACAGACCTTGTACGCATAATATTTAAATGTGAGAAAGTAGGAAAACATCAATACGCATATATATGGCAGTTGCTGACAGAATGGAATAGGAAGTAATAATCGCGCCCTCTGAGGGTAAGTTATAAAAGTAGGAGTCTATATCGTGAACAATTTTGCACTAACGTATACATCCTATAGACAGGCAGACATTACACCGAAAGATAGAATTGCAAAAGACATCATTTTCAATTATACGGTCTACTGATCGTCATATAGTACAGTGGAAAACAAAATACAAGACACCAATTAAGTCACTAATCACCAGCTTTAATTATCACAATTAAACAGTTTGTATTCAACAAGATAGTCTCTTACAACAAATAAAATAAAAATTGTTCATACGCAATAATAATGTCAACGAGTCTCGCTCAATTATAAAACACATAACTCTTCGCCACAATCCTTCGTATCGCACTGGAATAAATCGCCACTTAAAACTGAAACTAAACCTCCCTAAAGTCTTGTATTTATACCCCGTTGAGATTCCAGAATATTCCATAATACCCATAATACACGTCTACTAGAAAACACTAGAGCATAATTTATTGCAGCCTTGAACACAGCGCGTTTGGACCGACATGGCCTGGAAAAGTCGTTGCGGACGCGTGACAAGTGTCACGTAGCAGGAATATGTACGCAAACACACATCACAGCTGGAAGAGCCGAGAAACACGTAGAATACACGTGTAATGGCGTACACTTTTCCTCATTACGTAACAATACGAATTTATAATAATCTCGGATGAACGTAGCAAGTCCAACGTTTTCATTATCACTATATTTTCTTTACTGCTATATTTCGGGAAGAATTCAAGTACATAAAGTGCACAGAGTTAAAAAAAAATTATTACTTACTTGGAGCAATCTGTATATTAAAGCCCACCATAAGATGGGGCGTCAAATTACTTTAACAATTTCAGTTTAGCAATGTACAAAAACAATTTGATAAATACACCATGGAAAAATTCATTAAGGAACATCACTTGTTACTTTCAGATATTAAAAGTATTTGTTTAATGAAGAAATTTGTGTTAGTGGTTGAAATCACAATCAGAATGATCACAGTTGCACACCACTATATAAAAATTATCCCGATTAGCGCTTTCAAGCCTCACAGCCCATCGTCAGATCGGAATAGCTATTCCGATCTGACGATGGGCTGTGAGGCTTGAAAGCGCTAATCGGGATAATTTTTATATAGTGGTGTGCAACTGTGATCATTCTGATTGTAAAAGTATTTGCTTGTTTATATTCTTGACAAAGCTTATCGTCGATGCAGACATATCACTTTACCCGATATATAATTAGGTATAATTTGGTTAACACTGTGCCCAGACAGTTTTCAGTTTATCAGATGAGTCCAGAAACCGAATATGGCGAATGGAAACTGAGCCAAATTGACCATCGCTGTCAATATTAAATATGTTCATTAAGGAAGGTAATTTAAATCCACTTCTTGTTACCACATGTAGAATATTATGGTGTGGTATTCTGGAACCGTCAATGGAATAGTTTTACTAAAATGATACGAAAGTCATGAATCGCCACGTACATAAGTTCGCAACACATACAACGTGTTCGTAAGCCTTTGACTTTCTGTACCTGGAACGACTTCTGTCCAGGGTTTCGAGAGGAGGTCAAACACGACAGGGTCAGCCATCTGCACTCGTGATCCAGCGAGAGCCGTCTTAATGAAAACAGAAAAGATAGCTAAGGAAATTGGCACTAATTCAGAACAAAGTGCAATTGTTTCCAATCTGCTCTTCGCCTTGTTTGGCGTGAAAGGGAACACGACCAACAGAGACAACTAGCAGTGCTGAAGCCGTTCCGTTCTCACAACACAAGTGGAAGTCGGCACGACACTTATGAAACGAGTAAGATGTTCGTTTTAAATTAATTTTCTTGCGGCACAAAATCCAAACTAATGAGATGATTACAATTGATGGGATAAAATGTCAACACGTAATGCTATAGTGTCTGTCGTATACACGCTACTCAGATGAATGTAAACTAATTCGAACTTCTAGCCCAAAATATTGCAGTGGTCATTCTAATTGCATATGTAGCAGAGAATAAAGCATGAGAAGGGGTTACTGTAACATATTGTTACGTAATTCGGAACGTTCTACAATTATCTCGGCTATCCCAGCAGAGCTCAGCTGTAATGTGTGTATGTGCGAACATATGCTGCTGTTTTGTGATGAAAGATGATTACGTGACACTCAACATACGTCAACCGCGCGGTCAGCATACTGAGTTCAAGGACACTGTTTCTAGTGGATTCGAGAGCGCCTGTTTTTGTTTAACGTCATCCAAAGTGATAGATTATTCTGAGTCTCAGCGGGGTATAAATATAAGGATTCAGTAACCCTTAGTTTCAGTTTACGTCGGCGATTACTCAGTGCGTTTAAGTGGCGGTTTATTCAAGTGTGGTTCCAAGTATTGTGGCGAAGTGTATTTGTGTTATAACTGTGCGGGACTCTATTAGTTGACATTTTATTGCGTGTGGACAAATTTTGTTAGGATTATTGTACAAGTTGATTATAAACTGTATTTGTGGTTAATTAAAGCTGGTGATTAGTGGTTTCATTGGTGCCTTGTATTTTGTTTTCCACTTTACCACATGACGGTCATTGAGATCGTCGTAACGATATCATTATTACCGACAGCGATGGTCAATCCGGCTCAGAACTATGGTCATTCGCCATATTCGGTAGCTGGACTCATCGGAAAAACTGAAAGCTGTCCGGCCATACTGTTACCCACATTATCTACTTATGTGTCGCTCGGGTAATGAGGTCTGTCTGCATCGATGATAAGTTTTTTCAAGAATATGAAGAAGTAAATACTTTTAATATTTGAAAGTAACGAGTAATGATAGTTACTGAAGAACCAATTAGGTTACAATAAATTCAGTTTCAAAAATAAGACTCTGACATACAGATCACATTAATTATTTTTTTATAAACTGTATTAAAACCACAGTAGATTCTCAGAAAATAATAGCATCATTAATAAATCCACTTCATTCCAATAACATATATCTCGACTACTTATACTGTGCGACAGCTAAACATCGCAATATATTGCTTCGACAACCACAGAACGCTTTCGAAGAGTCGAGAGCGTCCTGTCACCCGTCCTTACACAGGTGCAGCGTCTCGGTCAAGGTCGAACTGCAGTACCTTCCAGACTGTTCAAGAGCATTTGTAACTATGCAAATTATGCTGGCACGCTGTCAAAAGGATGGAACCTCTGCGGGACTTATACGAGCAACAGCGACCAGATTGCTAGTCAGTTACAGTTGACGAGTCATTCAGTGCGAATCAAGTGATTATGGAAACTGATTACTGTGTTGTAGCTGGTACTGAACTCTTAATAGTTAGAATTATTATTGCGTGTGCAGAAATTTAACTTGCATTACTGTATGAGAGTATCTTGTTGATTTCAAATTGTTATTTGTGACTAATTAAAAACTGGTAATTAATGACTTCACTGGTGTCTGCATTTTGTTTAGACTGGACAATACGACGATCCGCTAGACCGTCGTAACAATATTAATTTGTAACTTATTCCAAAATGAATAATTGAAAATGAGTGAATGAATGAACGGAATCCATTGATTTAGAATTCGTAGTAATTCTGACTATTACACTAATACAACAATTCTTCTTTCATCAGAATTGCAGACCTTGACTTGTTTCTTTAATTCTCAGTTCTGTCCTGTTAGATGCATTGCGTCCTTACGTCCAGTCAATAATTCCCACTATTCAGAACTCCTTTTATTTCTGTGGCTTTGTGATCTCCGCTTGCGGGCACAATATCCTTCACATCTCTCTACTCTTATTCACTCTTTCCACGCTATTTCGTGTCCTTTGTAACCCTCACATGTCAAGACACACATCTGGTAAATGTACTTAACTGGTAACTGGATCTGTAAAGTCTGAATTAGAATTGGAAAATTATGGTTAATTAAAGCAATTAGTTAATTATAATCATTTATATTGATATAAAGTGTACCTATTACATTTCTTTGCTACCTATGCTATAAGTATTTAAATTATGCCACACTAGTTACGGCGCCAATATAAGTACTTCGAGACCATTATCTCAGGGTTAAAAAAATAATAAATGCTCATTTCTACTGATAGCTCTTAAATTTATTCACACTAGTTTGTTATCATTTGTAAATATCAAACAATAGCACACAAAAATGTTACGTACTCATTATTACTTGTAAATATAAAATAACACATTACCAAAATTTAATACTCATTGCTAAATTGTAAATATCAAACAATAATACATTAATAAAATTGAATACTCATTATTAAATTGTAAATATCAATAATAATACATTAATAAAATTGAATACTCATTATTAAATTGTAAATATGAACAATAATACATTAATAAAATTTGTTATTTATACTCTCAATCTAATGGTT
This sequence comes from Magicicada septendecula, assembly GCA_034769895.1. Classification (NCBI taxonomy): domain Eukaryota; kingdom Metazoa; phylum Arthropoda; class Insecta; order Hemiptera; family Cicadidae; genus Magicicada; species Magicicada septendecula. The sequence goes on from CM068370.1 coordinate 145,663,137, forward strand.
GCATATTAATAATCATTCATCAATTGCGTTTAGTACTTTACTAATTATAATGTTTAGTTTCATCTTATAAATTCTTAATATGAATAATCTCTTAAGTTATTACTATACTTTGTAACTACGGGTTCATTTAGAACTTGGAAATAAACATTACTCCAAAACTGATTAAGAATGACGATTTTACTTCTAATTAAACTTTAAATCAATTTCTTTAATTCCTTGACGATTACTTCAATGAATTCTAGTGTGTGTGGATTCTTTGAGATGACAGACAGTGGATCTAAATTAATTAAGACATGTTTACTTTACTTGATATACGAATATCCAATCACTCGGTGATGATTCCCTCATGTCGATCGTTCTGGAATCGTGCAGACAATTTCTCCAGATGAAAGATGGTAACCGGATGAATCCCACGATGTCACTCACAGACACTTCACTCACCAACTCCACGCATTTCGGATTGTAATTTATGATTAAAAGTTAGTATTCTCTGTTGTACACCGACATCGTGATTTATTTCAAATCTGAATTGATATAACGCACCTTTGTTGCGGTATCTTTGGTTATCAAGTGTTCATGAATGTAGTTTGTGTTGTTAATCTTTCTTAAAAGTTATTTGTTGTAAAGTGTTCATATACACTGAAATTACATTATTGTCTGGTTAATATCTGTTTCAGTTAATGTTCACTGGTATGCTAATAGTGTGACTCTACTTCATAGTTCGTGTGTTTGTAATCACTGTATTAACTTTTGTTATAAGTTCGAAAACTACCTTCTCGCACTGTGTATCGAATTATTCTAAGTTCAATAAAATGCTAATTACTCCAGTCACGGACTGCACTCCGATCGCGTTCAAAATTTAGTTAGAACTCTCCCGAGCGCGTTCCTGTCTCGTTCCTATATTCTGCTTCCCAAATTTCCCACCAGAATTCTGATTCCAACGACGTCGTGTCCTTATTGATTTCATTTTCTTCCCTCCAAGTCCAAAGACCACCTATCTTTTCAAAGGCGTTCTCTGATAGGGCTCCTGGTTCCCCACCAGATTCTTCCTTTGCTTCGTATTTTGAGGTCGTTGTCATTTCCAGATAACGCAGCAATAAATTGTATCTGTCGTTTTTTCTGAAGTCTACAGCGACAACTCTGAGTTTCTCTTCCATTTGTATTGTTTCTGAACTTCGTCGTTCTGGCGTTATCTATTTTTGTTCAAGGGCCTTGCCTAACCTTCTTTGAAAGTTGTTTTTTTTTTCTTTTGGTTGCCAGCCAACACCCCATCCTTGAGTTTGGACGTACTCTCTGCGCTTTCATTTGCAAGTAAGGTCAAAACCCTGTCGTCGACCGCTGGAGTCTTTCAAATCAATACACCCTTCGTCGCTTTCTCCTGACAGCTGGCATACTTGACCATTGTTAAGCCTTTTCTCCTTTAATGGCTCTGTACACATTGTATGTAGTTTTCTACGGAATCAATGTGTTTTCAAAAAAAACTGGTGTTCTAGGTACCGGGAGCAGTGAACTCTGCTTGTTCACAGGGCGTGCGTTGGAGCTGTCTACGAAAATTTATGACCTGTCCGTCACTAGAGCGTGTCTGCTAGCTTCTCCTTTTGTCCCTTACAAAATATGCTTTCCACACATACACCCTTCGTTACTGCTTTCAACGACACTTCTTACTGCTAATTATGAAATAAAATTTTTCGAAATTTTTGGTGTTATAATGCTAAAGTCCAGAAACTTTTCTAGAACCTCCAAGGTCCAGATTTACAAAACCGTGTTGCGTCCATTAGTAATGTATCTTCAGAAGTGTGGACCGTGACTTCAGCCCAAGAAGATATGATCAGACGATGGGATAGAATGATTCTGAGGAGGATACATGGACGTGTACTAGATGCTGGAATGTGGCGTCTGAGGACAAATGCCGAATTATACGAACTACACGAGGAACCGGACATCGTCTCGGTAATAAAACAAGGTAGAATTAGGTGGGCAGGTAACGTACAAAGAATGACAGAGGAAATGGCAGTGAAAGAAAGTATTCATTGGAGGACCAGGAGGAAGAAGAGCAAGAGGCAGGCCAAAAAAAGATGGGTGGACGATGTGGATGAAGACTTGAGAAGACTGGGGGTCAGATGATGGCGAAGAGACGCACAGGATAGAGACGAGTGGAGGCACGTCGTTCTGGAGGACAGGGCTCTTCATGAGCTGTAGCGCCGTGGAGTAGTAGTAGTACCTATTACAGTGAAAAGTTTTTATATATTTTTTTTGGAAATAACCACAAAAGAATATATATATCCTTGGGAAAGCATACAGAATTGTAGTCAGTATCTACACACACACACACGCGCGCGCGCGCGGAATTGCTGACAGCATAGGCACCACACAAACTTTATAAAGTTTTCTGTTAGGTAAGCGTTCTCAAAACTATTTTCCCCTGTAATATGCTAGATTTGAACGAATTCCATGGCTCTGCGTTTTTATTTACACGACTGCCAAAAGGAGTGTTATGTTTTCAGTGGTAGGGTATGTATGTATGTATGTATGTTTGTTCCACTATAACTTTTTAACGGCTTTACCGATTTTGATGTTCGATGGCTCGATGGATTCCTTACTTCACCAGAAGTGTCATAGGCTATATGTCACCGTGAGCTGACTTCCGGTTTTGACCGGAAGTGAATACAAGTGATCGGTTCTAAGGATTTATTTTGTTTGTTTATTGGTCCATCAGGTGGCGCTAGTGGAAGGTATTCTGTAATATTTGCGACGCTATTCGACGTGTGCAAGAAAAGGGAGGCAGCATGGCGAAACAAGTTTTTGCAATTGAAAATGCTATTTTAACGCACAGAGAGGTGTCAGCATGTGAGTGCGCAGTACGTCTATGTCACCTTAAAATGCGGGATTCCTCACGAAAAGTGATCTTTGTTAATACTTGCTTTCCTGAGTTAAGGTACCGGATGTTGAGAATCGATGATAATGCAAACGAGCCATACAGAAATATTTTTGACCGCTACATTGCTAGGCCTCACGCGCTCGAAGAATTAAGTTTGCATGAATTCGCTGTCTGGTATGAGCCTGTGACCCACAATAGATTCTCAGAAGATGATCAGGATGCTGATGCTTACGAACAGGCTCCAGAAGAAAATGCTTCTGAGAGATGTATCACTCTTCTTGATAATCAGGGAAAAATGAAAAAGCGTAAGCGCCCAGCTGTCTTACGAACTAGGTATTACACACCAAACTCAGATCCGGAAGCATATTATTATTCTTTTTTAGTCACGCACATTCCTTTCCGCTCTGAATCTGAATTGATGGAGGGGTATAACAGTGCAAAACAAGCGTTCGTAGCAAAACAAAGTTTGTTACGACCAATTCAAGGTGGAAACAAAGTGGAGGAAATGGCTAGGTGGGAGGAAGAGATTCAGCAAGTTGTAGCTAGAATTGTAGCAGAAAACCTAGCTACTGAAGTTAATTTAGATGCTGACGTGGTCGAAAATAATATGCGTGAAATTTTCGAAAAAACCCTTATTGAAGAACATAATGATGGAATTGCTTTAGCTAACGAAGATTGTGAACCTGAAATACATGAAATGACGGATCAACAATATGCCGCAGAAGTAAACTTAATGAATTTTCAGCAGCGCCAATTGTTCAAAATGATTTCAGACAGATTGCTTCCAAGTGAAAATAATACTGAGCCACTACGTGTGTTCGTTACTGGAGGAGCAGGCACCGGCAAAACCTTTACTCTGAAAATTATTGTAGAACAGATTCGTCGTCTTTCTCATTTACCTGCAAGCAGAGCTGTTACGGTAGCAGCACCCACAGGTGTCGCTGCAAGATTGATTGGAGGTAGCACTTTGCACTCTACTTTTGCCCTTCCTATCGAAAAAGGCAAGGGGACAGCTCTTCGCCCTCTTACTGGTGAGCGTCTTCAAAGGGAACGGCTAAGGTGGAAGCATATTAATTGGCTAATCATTGACGAAATCTCAATGGTACCCTATACTACCCTAAGAAATATTCACTTAAGGTTGCAACAGCTTAAAATGAATGATGCTCTCTTCGGGGGTATCAATATTATTTTGTTTGACGATCTAATGCAGTTGCCACCTGTATCAAAAGCAGTTTGTGGTACCTACTGCTTCAAGCAGCCTCATTACTTCAGCTGAAATTAATTTGTGGACACTGTTTAGTTTCTGTGAATTACCTCAAAATATGCGGCAAGCTAACGACACTATTTTTATAGACATTCTAAATAATTTACGAGTCGGCCAACTCACCATGCAGCAGCTAGAAATTTTAGATCGTCGAAGAGTTCCTTTGACAGATGAATTTGCTGATGGCGAGTGTCTGCGTATTTTCCCAACCACTAAACAGGTAGAAGAATATAATGCTATGATGACTGAAAAGTTGAAAACATCATCTAAAGTTTACGATATTGCAGCGGTGGATGTGTCTGTCGAAGCTAAGAATTACGGACAAAAGTTAAAGAAAGACTTCATACCAACGGATCCAAACAAAACTGGAGGTATTCCAAACTCTTTAGTAATCGGAGTCGGATCTAGGGTAATGTTGCGAAAAAACATTAATGTTAATCATGGTCTAGTCAACGGAGCAATCGGCATCATTAGAAAAATTGAGTGGCCTGCACTACGTCGAGATCAGCTTCAACCTGGTGAGCTTCCACAAGCCGTATTTGTAGAATTTGATGACAGATCAATTAGGGGAAATACTGCTGGTATTGGAGTAAAGATAGAGCCCACCACTGTTGAATATGATGCTATGCTAGGCCAGGGCAAAGTAGAACGACGTATGCTGCCATTAATATTGTGTTGGGCTGTAACAGTACATAAACTCCAAGGCACTACTTTAGACAAAGCAGTCATTGATTTGAGTAGTAATATTTTTGCCAAGGGTCAGGCCTACGTCGCATTAAGTCGTGTGAAAACATTAGAGGGATTAGCAATAAGTTGTCTGAATCCACGAAAATTGTTGCATGAACCGCACGATAAAAACTCACTTGAGGAATTAAATCGACTCAGAAATCTGTAGACCAAAGCTTTTTCTTTATCATTTCTAATAAATGAAATTATTTAGTTAATTATATAATTTATAAAACAATTTATCGAAATGTTTGTATTATACTAGTTATATAATAGTATATAAAATAAAGTTATACTATATTTATAAGTTTATAAGTTCATACGCTAATTATACTATGTACATAATAAAGTTTCTAAATAAAACTATGTAGAAATTGAAATTTTTTTTGCACTTCACACATACGCACGCACACACGCACTCACACACTGCACATTCCCATTATACTCTTTTTAAACACAAAAAGGAATAAAATAAAATAAAATAATTTAAAAAATTAAAAAACACGACTGCCAAAAAAATAAATTGATAAAAAAACTAAATAAAAATAATATTTAGTAAAAATCACAAAATCTAAATAAAGTCGATTTAAAAAGCCAGAAACAAGGTATTGAACTTCAGCTGTGATCAGATTTAACGAAAATGTTATGAATGATTAAACGCATAGTAATTTTATTAGATTTAAATTACTTTTCGATGTTGCATATATATCAATGCATCATATGAAGACTACAATTATAAAAAATATTGCTGATAAAATTTTGCTCTTCAATTTTAATTTTCAATGCAGTCGGGGGCTGTTTAATGAAAAGAACAAATCTATTTAGAAACAGCCCCCGACTGCATTGAAAATTAAAATTGAAGAGCAAAATTTTATCAGCAATATTTTTTATAATTGTAGTCTTCATATGATGCATTGATATATATTCAACATCGAAAAGTAATTTAAATCTAATAAAATTACTATGCGTTTAATCATTCATAACATTTTCGTTAAATCTGATCACAGCTGAAGTTCAATACCTTGTTTCTGGCTTTTTAAATCGACTTTATTTAGATTTTGTGATTTTTACTAAATATTATTTTTATTTAGTTTTTTTATCAATTTATTTTTTTGGCAGTCGTGTTTTTTAATTTTTTAAATTATTTTATTTTTTAGAGAGTATAGTTCCTTAAGATTTATGTCGTCTGTTTGAAGCACTGTCAGCTAAGATAAGCGTATCAACAAACAACTGTTCCGTACGATGTCACCATAAAACTTCCCTTTCACTACCTGTGATGTTCATGAGTGTATGTAACTTTCGAGTTGTTGACTGTGTGTGTGTGTGTGTGTGTGTGTGTGTGTGTGTGTGTGTGTGTGTGTGTGTGTGTGTGTGTGTGTGTGTGTGTGTGTGTGTGTGTGTGTGTGTGTGTGTGTGTGTGTGTGTGTGTGTGTGTGTGTGTGTGTGTGTGTGTGTGTGTGTGTGTGTGTGTGTGTGTGTGTGTGTGTGTGTGTGTGTGTGTGTGTGTGTGGTAACAGGTAACATAATGTACTTTGTGTTAACTACTGTACGTTTTATGTGCGGTAATATAATCGTCTTAGCTGATCATCCTTTCTTTTTTCATGTTTGTTCAGTCAACATGTCAAAACTGTAAGTGATGGGTAAGCTTGTACGATAAATCACTAACGCATTTTAAGACTCAATTACTCATAGTGCTAATACCAACAACGTCGACAAAGATACGCTTTTATTGCCGACTGGGAGGTAATTAAGTTGTCCGAACGTAAAACTGTTAAGCTCGCTGACTCTTTGAGTTTTACAACCTACGGTGCCGTCGACATCCGTCGTCACCGCGATGGTGGCTACCGACTTTACAGCCACACACGCGCGCGCGCGCGCGCGCGCGTAATGGTGTATTCATAAAATAAATAAACGCTTGATATTTTAGTGAAAGCCAAGGCTCATAAGAGACAACTCAATTCACTCAGATTAGCCATTAGTGGGTAGACTATACACTGTATCCTGTAACTAGTTTTCATGGCCCATTGTTAACTTGTCCTGTATGGTTTTACATCTTAATGTTTTTAATTTACTACGCTATTATGGTTGTTTATATTCATGTGTGTGTGTGTGTGTGTGTGTGTGACTATTATCATCCTCATATGGAATTCTGGTATGTATCATGTCCTGGAAACCACTACTGTCTTGATTCTATTCCAGCTTCATATGACATTTCTGGTTTACGTCTCCAAGAGCATCAATTTTCTCTCCAACCACTGTTCCCTCAAAACCGTTATTAGTAGTCCGTGTGGCCTCAGGGCATGTCAGCCGCAGTACAATAAAATCCGCAGAAGTCTTCTACCGTCCTTGACTTGTTTGAGCACCTCGTCAGTATTCATTTATTCATCCACGGTCCCCCCCCCACATGCAACCTAATCCACATTTTCGCGCATTAGTAGTACCTACAGCCGTTTTGCTCATTGTTCAGATTTCTGACCTATAAAGCAAACGTTCATAATAAATCACTTCGCCCACCATTCGTCAGGTCCAATCTCAATCTACATAAAATTGCTTTTCTCTCTTAATTGGTCCGGCTATTTTGCTCATATACTACTGTTTATTTTTCTCTAGTTAGTCAGCACGCTCCCTATATATCCACCTATCTACCTAACCTATTTTCTTCTTTGATATTTCTATTCTTATATCTTCATCACCATTTATTCCCATCAATTCTGTGTGGGAAAATAACTTTTACTTATAGTTATAATCATTTTATATCATTTCATTCCGCCTTTTTTAACGTTCTTTTTGCAGTTGCTTTCTCAGCCGCTAAAATTACTGGATCATCGTATCATTATTTGAAAATAAAATGTTTCGTTGTGTGGAACTTACACTTTTTCTTAAATATGATAAAGACTTTAAAGAGTATCTTAACATGATCTAAAATACATTTCATACTCAGCTTCACAAACTGGAAAATGTAACATTCAGAAAGTGAAGTCTTTCAAATACCAGACTACCGGTAGATGACGAATATTTACATCTAGAACATTAAAAATAGGAATTAACATAGCCTCAATGTAAAAGAAATGGATGGTAACTTCAAGAAACGTTTGACTAAAACACAAGTATACGTTCCGTAAATCCCATAAAACCGTTTGGCATTTACCTGTCTATCTATCTGTCTATTTGCGATGTGTCGCACGATAACTTTTCAACTACGCATTAACTGGTTTTCATAAAACTCGGCAAGCATACCCATACTTTTACCCTACAGACCCCTATTGTTTTTTAGATTGATCCCTCTAAAAATATGGGGATGGAAGGAAAAATATGAGGCAGTCAAAATTGTGAAAAAAAATCACAAAAGCCTATGCGGTGTATCAAATGAAAAGGAATTTTAATCACAATCTGAATACAATTTTCATATTTGAAAATTTTGTCAGGGCCCAAAAAGTGGGTGAAAATTTTGATAAAATCACAAAAATTCATGTGGGGTGTCAAATTAAAGAGAACCTCAACTAACAGCTGAATGTATACTAAGACTTTAAATTTTCAAAGTTTGGGACTTCAGGGTATGAAAATGAGTTTAAAAATTTGAAAAAATAAGAAAATCCAGCATGCTGTTAGGAATTATAACCCGAATCCGAATATTTCGAATTTTTAGTGTTTATGGTATGATTGTGTACTCTATAATTGCTATACTACTAAAGGAATAGTAGTGTAATTGGGATTTTTGTAATTTCCCCCATAATTGAAAAATTATCCAATACCGAAATTTATGTAATAATGAATGTACTTTCAAAATAGTGAGCGAGTTCTGCAGCTCAGGGAGCTTACTTATTATTATTATTATTTTTATTAAAAATTACCTTATTATTATTCTATTATAATTTCTAATAAGTGTGTTTTAATGTAGGTAATTTTCCAAGAAATTGCTTCATAATTCTGTACCGATTATCATAGTCTTGTAAATAAACAAAAATATAAGATTATAGTGCCAATTTCTAACAAAATTGTTCTAATCTTTTTCCACTATATACTGTAAAAAATGTAAAAAAAATCCTTAGATTTAAGTCTGAGTCTTGAATCCACTGTCACCAAGCGTACACGTATGATAAACTCATGCTTTTATATAAATGTACTTAATAAAAACATAACTTCCTCCTTGTACCATAAATCTCTGTTTCATCAAAAACTGCTACGGTATGTAAGAAAGCGAGGGACAAGTCTACTATAGCTTATGTCCAGAATCGATACTACGTCATTTGACGGACGTGAAACCTCGTTAACAATCGTATTATTTAACCGAAGCTAAACATTTACACTTTCTAATAACGATAACTCAAAGCTGTTAAGATACACATTTATTAGGATGTTCTATTTTAACTTTTCGAAAGAAGTTTTGTAATATTTATAATTATTGCTAATAATATTCACAAGGAGAATACGTACATATTAGGTACACATATTTAAGCAGAGATAGAAAGAGAGAGGGTGAAAGGAAGAATACAAAAACCTTCTCACAAGTAGGTCTATACATAGGCCTAAGCTATGTGCAAAATATTATCACATTCACTGCTACGATTTTAAATGTTGCGAACCTTCGGTATTCATAAGTTTTTTTATTTTTTTGTAAATGCGCTATTTTTTTTAACACGAGGAAACACAGAACTAAGAATTCTCAGAAACTTTGTAATTGTAACACTCACTACGTGCTAACAAAAACAAAACATCTCACTTGCTTGCTCACTCTGTATTAACAAATTACGATAGGCGAGCGAAAGAGAGCATGTGCATGTCACAGATACGTGACATTAGCAGCGAATGTGTTTTAAGAGTAAAAACACATCTTATCTTACCTCTTTTTTATCTTCTAAGTAAAAAAAAGTTATTTGTTTTCATTTAATTAAGAATAAGAATCAGTACATACAAAAATGACACTGTTACTGGAATTTAATACAATCCGGTACATATAATTACAATTCCCTCTCTCTCTCTCTCTCTCTCTCTCTCTCTCTCTCTCTCTCTCTCTCTCTCTCTCTCTCTCTCTCTCTCTCTCTCTCTCTCTCTCTCTCTCTCTCACTCTCTCTCTCTCTTTATATATATATATATATATATATATATATATATATATATTGTAGCATGACAGATTATCCACTTAATGATGAATGAAATATGATCATAAATCAATATCAATTAAAATAACTATCAAAGAAAAATCCAAATGAAAACAAATAAGTATCACAATAAAATACAATCATAACTTGAAGAAGTAAAAATACAGAAAAAGCAACTATGCGACAAATATGTGTAATGAAAAATAAGTTAAAAAACTAAAATAAAGTAAGGAAATACCCAGGTAGGATAGGAGTAAGTAAGGAAGATACCCAGAACGAACCAACGTACATGATAAAACAATATTGTAGTGAAGAAACCAAGAATGAGAATCATGAAGTAAGACAAAACCCAGAACAAACCGAAATACTAAATAAACAGGAATGAGTTTGAAGATACAAGATAGTAGGAAGAAGGCTGCCAAAATTACCCAAAAGAGACCCAGTAAGGAGAAAACAAAAACCCCAAAAGGAATTAAATGTCACGAATGAAAGTATAACACCCAAAACAGAAACCAATGTAAAATACATGGAAACAAAAGAGTTTAGAGGTATAAGTAAAAGTGCACCCATAAAAGTTATTTTATAATGAATAAAAACAAATCTTAAGAGTCCTCCTTCATAAATAAATTTTTTGATAATATAAAACTATAAAACTGATTAGTGATAGTATCAAAAAATAACAGGGGACAAGTGCAAGTTATTATATTATAGTAAATAAACTTCAAGAAGGTGTATTAAATGTTTAAACTTAATAAATGTGTACCTTTAAACAACTTTAAGGTTTTAATTTAACTTAATAAATACTATTTGATAGAATAGTATTATGAAAAGCAAAAACTAAGATTTCTAAGAAAGTGCCACTCTTTATCTAAAAACATTCACTGAAATGAGAAGGATAAATAGAGAGCAGGTAGTTAATAAGTGAGGTGACAAGGGATACATCCCTAATATAAAATAAAGACAGATAAGACTGCACAAAAGTAATTTTAAGGAAGTCTAAAAAATGAAGTAACAGATGTGTTATGTTTCTAGTAAATAAGTAAATGACTCTATACCTAAATGTTGGAAGTAGAGTACGATGTTTTATTATTCTAAAAGGTTTATTATGTTTAATAATGGTAATCAAGAATGAAATGTCTGAGTGTGGATACCATTCTTTTATTATAAAGTGTTTATTATGTGTTACTAGAAATAATCAAGACTAGAATGTCTGAGCTTAAATACCACTTTTTTAATGTCAAATAATTGTTATGTATTAATAGTATGAATTTAATACTGAATGTTTTTGTAGTAAAGTAAGGAATTGTTAATTAATATTGTATTAGAATAGAAGGTCAGAAGGGGTATAAACAAACTGTATTATTCAAATCTTTGTATGTAAAAACAGATAAAATCTAGGCCAAAGGGTAAATCTCAACTACATTATAATTGATGAATCAAGTCCAGTAAACTAGTTAAACTGATGAAATTTGTGTAAGGTAAATCAGTCACAGAGTAAAATAATGTAAATTATACTTTAGAAGGATATGGTAAAAATATAGGGAGAATTAGAAGAAAAAAAGCAAATGTACTAACTGAAAATTCAGAGTGGGGAGTCACAAATTAATGAATAATAATTAAAAAGATAACCATTTAATAAAATTACAAGAAATTAAGGGAAGATAAACATTTTATGTCAATCTGAGATTTAGTACAATCATAAATATAACATATAAAATGGCAAACATTTGGGGAAAGAAAGGAAGTAAATTTTAAAGCCTACTTTTTCAAAATGAAAGAAATATAGCATTTTAGATAAAAAACTCTGTAAAACTATCTTATTTGGTATCAAATCAAGCAGAATGAACTAAAGAAAGAGATTATGTATTTAGTATTTCATAAAATTAAATAATAGCAAAAATATATTCAGTAATATAATGTAAATTTTCTGCATGTAGCGGAAGCCAAACAGATTTTAAAACAATGTATTACTAATATTAAATTGGCTAAGACGTTTTCAGGAGACGAAGGAAATGAGAACAGTTAATTATTGGACCTTGTCGATCACACTTGAACGAGATTTTTGCTTATATTAACCTATAAAGCAGACAAATATGGCGATCGGTCTGTAAGCCTAGTCTACAGTGAAAAATCATAAATTACTAAAATTTGAACTTAAACCTTAAATTCAGTGAGAACAATTAATACCACAATTAAACTAAAGTAATACGTAACAGTAAAGGAGTGAAATAATAAATTAAACCGATCAAACAAATAATTCTTAATACGAGACGAGTAGTGCGAGTTTCGACCTAGTTGACCGAAGTGAATTTAAACATTAGCACACACATTTTATCGAAGTGAACCACAAAACACTTAACCAGGACCACTCCACTAACACCAGAAGGAATAATCACAACTGCTGAGGCGAGGAAACTTTGAAGGGACAACATTTATTGGAAGAAATTTTCGTCGAGCCGACTTCATTAAAACAGGAGCAGTAAGGAAGCCGCCATCTTGACTCCCACAATTCAAAGCGAGCTTTGCCTATACGATCGTCCAGACTTCAATGGTTCGAAATTTAATCTTTAATAATCATTATATATTAAAAAATAACGTTGTAATTTCTAATTATTAAGCTTTTTACATGTAAGTGTTATACTTTCCTGACCTTACCCTTCCTTCTCTGAATATATAAAATAACCGTTCAAAGAACCTAATAATTAATATAAAATACAGATGTAAAAATTAATCGACGGCCCTGAGAAACGAGTCGATACTACTGTTGAATAATCGATTAACAATCGATACATTATACAAATTGTTAATAAATCTAAAATTTCTGCAAATTGGTTTCTATTTATTTATAAATTTAATAAATAGAATTAAAAATAAAATAAATTTGAGATCACGGACTATCCGAAAGGCGGCTGTTACCAAAGTGGAAGGAGAATTGCCTAGTTAAGAAGAAGAACCGTCTATCGATTAGTGCTGGCGATAACACAATTAACTCAGAAATTAATTCTAAAACTCAAAGTGATACAGTACACTGGAAATTAAATAAAAGAGTTAAATTTTTACACGAATCAATTACGAAATTTATTTACTAAATACTGAAACAACAAAAACAATATTTTACAAAAAACACCAAAATTTTTTATTTTGGTAAACCACAAATTATTATTATGGAAATTTTGAGTTGAGTTTTACATTTGTTACAATATATATATATATATATATATATATATATATATATAATATATATATTGCGACAGTACAATCATATGCTGTACTGTGCATTTAGTGGATAAAATAAATATTTAAATTAAATTTATAAATATGAAATAAATTAGCAGGTATGAGATTGAAAGCTGAGTTTATGTTAAAAATACGGAATGTAGACAGACAGGAACTGACCTGAACACTCACGCGACTGTCGCTGAGAGTGTGTACAGTAGTAAGTGATGTGTGTGAGTGAGGCCAGTTCGAGCATGAAAGTTTGCAATCTCACCCTGAATAATTGTCAAATTACAGTTTTTATTTAATTATAAGAAAAACCATAAATGGTAGAAAAAATTCAGACTCCAAAATATGTATAAAATTAATACGCATGTGTAATGAGAAAACTGCGTGAAAAGGACGTGCAGTGCGAATTCAGTGCGATTTTAAGTGCGTAGTAATTACACGGATTATTCTGTTACGATGGTAATTACGTTGCACATGTGTAATTAAATCATCCATCGTTAGAGCACCCTGTAGGTCACATTAGATTTTGCCATTGGCAGAAATGTGCGAAAATATGAAATTGGACGAGAGTGGGAGAACTGACGCCACTGAACAATTTCAAACAGGCAGAATTCTGTCCCAACAGGAGCTGTACGATGGTCGATTATAAATAGGGCACGAAAGAAGCCAGCCTTCTTCTCAATCAGTCTTCAGTAGCGGCGGGACGCTCTGTCCATTGACGACGCGAATTTTTAAATTTTGTTAATTGAACAGTAGATGCGGACGGACGCTATGTTCGTCATAAGTGCAAAACAGTAACTCTTAATCAGTTTCCGAATACGAATATAGAACATACTTTACGATGTCTACACACACAAGCGTCCGTCAGTCAAGACAAGCTACTAAGTTACATCGTGCAGAGGAACGCCATGCTGAACAATATAGGCGTCTGCTAGAACTACAGCAGCAAGTGCAGAGCAACCTCTAACACTATACTACATCAACCAGATGGGACCATGATAGACGAGTAACTGGAGGACGACAAGTGGAACCTGGGGACGTGCAGGGAACTCCATCAGAAGAGGACCTACGGATCAACGGAGGACATGCGTATGAGCTACAAAATCTAGGTGACAGATAATCCATTTATAAATTTTAAATGAGAGACTAAAGACATTTAAAAGACATTTTGAAATTTAAACATGAATAAGAGTTTATGTAAAATGTAGATAAAGATGTTCAGAGAATCTGATTTAAATTTAATAAAATATTTTCTTTGATGTTTAACGATTAATTTAGTCAATTTCAATTTTATTTTAAAGTTTGTAGAGCAATCAATGAATACTATGTAAGCAATACATAACGTAGTTGAAAGTTATATAAAAAAAAACAACACAAAACTGCAGTAAAGCACACTGTCAGACTGAGCAGTCGAATTTTCATATTAACAAATAAGTATTTAGAACATAACTTTGTTACTGTAGAATACAAGATTTATTTAATGATAAATGTACTGCAACATTTGAACGTTCAAGCGAACAATAATGAATATTTATGGCAAAGTAAGTGAGATTTTTAAACACGCTTGTGGTTTATAAATAAAAATTATGAAAACTCGTTACAATTCAATGACTACTCTAATTACCATTACACCCAAACTCCATTAATTGGTACACTTTACCAGTAATGTTATAAATTTTGCACTCCACAAATTAAATTACAAATAAATTTATCATTTGTAGTGTTACAAATAAATTGTCGCCAAGAACGTGGGGCTACCCAAATCAAATTATATTTATAATTTGTGTTGTTATAATATATATATATATATATATATATATATATATACGAAAACCGTGCATGTCGGTATATACACGAGAGAGAGAGAGAGAGAGAGAGAGGAGAGAGAGAGAGAGAGAGAGAGAGAGAGAGAGAGAGAGAGAGAGTGAGAGAGAGAGAGAGTGTGAGAGAGAGGATTGAGATAAAGAGTATTAAAATTATTAAGAGAATTATATTATTATCGAAAGTCTATGCTCAGTTACACCAGAACAATGGGTCTGAAATTAAATTATTTTATGTTGTGGTACGAATTTAAAGTTGTAAATGTCTTAATAAATTGTTACGTTTAAAACCTGTTTCGCAAACGGATAAAATTATTTATTTCTGATTAATAATTAAATAGTTCTATACAAAACAAACGCGTTTATCCAAGCACGTTCGAGAAGACCACACACGTTGAGTATCAACCTACAGACGTTCGCTTTTGTTTCATCTTCAGAAGATGCAAATTACTGCCGCCAGAACGCCGGTATTAAGGATACAAGACACGTGCGTTAGTGGAATACTGTGTTGACAACATATTTTGTAACTGTACCGTACTGTTCAAATTAAGTGGCTTTTAGTGTCTCGTCGCGAAGAATTTCTACGGTAAACGGCAGCTGTTAACTATTCGGAGGCATTGGAAACCGGACATGAAGATTGTGTTTCCGTGTTCCGTCGTCGCCAACTTCATTCTTTAAAATCCGCCACGCAAAAGTCAAAAATGTCTGTTCTTAAGCAAAAACAGAGTATATAGGCATTTGTAGGACACCTAAAAGAAAATACGTAACGCGTAAAGAAGCCACATTAAATCATGTATTATTCACATTACACACATTAGAATTACATTCTGCAGTAATTTATTTACCTATAAACTTATTCTGGAGTAGGCCTACTGTTCCGTGATTTGGGAATACATAACGCACGGTACCTATCTGAAGATTGAACAGTCCAAAAGCGAGTGACATCACTCAGCATTTTTCTTCAATGAGGCCAATTGTGAATACTGGGACATTATGACCCTTAAAATAGTGGAGCACCATTTATGTGTAAAGTATTCACACGACTGCTTTATTGAGATAGATGTCTCGGGGATCGCTTACGGAGTTCTTTACTTAAGGCACAGAAGGATGTCTTGTTCAGATACTTGAGGCAATGTGTGTTGGCTCCATTGGTGCGAGCCATCAAAATGATGAACAGAGTCTGTGACAGTGAAGACGCTGACTGTTTTAAGCAGGATACCTTTAGGAGCCTTTAGGAAGAATTTTATGAAGATACTGCACTGTAAATTTAACTAGGACGTCTGTTCATTTTAGAAATGTATGTTATGCATAAATTCTTTTTTTCGTGATGTTTGAGACTTGTCCAGAAGAACAAGCCTTGGACTGATCTGGGGCAAACCCCCTTCAGCCGGATGGTAGGATTGGGGAGACGCACGCCATTTCAGGCCAGAAAGCGAAGAACATGGAGTTTATACATGAGGGCGGCCAAGACAGGGACGAGTAGCGCAGATCGCCAAAGCTGGAAGGAGGCGATAGACAAGCGTCAAGGTAGGTGGGGGACACAAAGAAGAGGGCTAAAGACTTAGTAAGAAGTTAGGGAAAATTTAAGTTGTTAAGTGATCAGGAAGGTTGGCAGGTTGAGTATGTTTGAAGTTGGGAGTTAAGTGTTTCTATTTCTATGACGATGGCGGCGAGGAGTTCTGGGAGGAGGTTCATCGGCTATGGTAAGGAGCGGGTTTATGAAGAAGGAAGGTCTACAGGTGTTGCGGGTAGTTCTGTTGATGGAGGTGGCTATGGATTGTAGGGAAGTGCGTTGTTTAGCAGTTTGTGAGTATTTCCATAAATTCATCTTACTTGATGTTTCTTTTTATATGTGTACTATACCTTTCTTCTATGGTATTTTGCCGTTCCAGTTAGGTAGACTGCATACACCAAGGTATGCACATACTGTATACACATGCATACCGTTCTATGCACTCTCTCCACATCAGAATAGAATCATTCTGCTTTCCTATTAGAGAAAATTCTTCAATGGGGTTGGAATTCTATAATGGGAGATGTTGAGGCAATCACCAAAAAAATAAATAAATAAATAATGAAATAAATTTTATTTACTGCAGTAACTCTTACTTTTACAACTGTTATTTTCTGTTATTATCCGCTCTGTGCCGCAATCTCCGCAGCATTCGGAATGAAGCGTCGGTAAAAATTGACCATCCCCACAAATTTCACGATGCCTTTGGCATCCTTGGGTGGGGGAAAGTCCCTGATTCCCTGTGTTCGTTCGGGATCCACAGTGACGCCTCTATGAGAAATCAGGTGCCCCAGAAAGGAAATTTGGGTCTGGGCGAACTTAACCTTTTCAGGGTTGACAGTGAGGCCAGCACTCCTCAACCTGCACATCACCTCGTTCAGATGACCCAAATGCTCCTCATAACCCTTGCTGTACACCAGCAAGTCATCGAGAAAATTAAAGATGAATTTAAACTTGACATCGTGAAAGACGGTGTCAAGTAAGCGGGTGAGAGTTTGGGCTCCTACCGCTAGACCCATGGGAACCCTAGTGTATTGATAGAGCTTCCACGGAACACAAAATGCCGTGTAGGGCCTACTTTCTTTCGTCAACGGGATCTGGTGATATGCAGAGTTGAGGTAAATGATGGTAAAATACCTCGCCTCACTGAACCAATAGAACGCGGAATGAAGGTCAGGAAAGGGGACCGAATCTACCTCAATGTTGGCGTTGAGTTTGCGATAGTCGATCACCATCCGATGTTTACCTCCAGGCTTGGGCACTAGGAATGCTGGACTGGCATAACTGGAACTATAAGGTTCAATCACCCCTTGGTCTAATAATTCCTGAACCTTCTCCCTCAAGATGTTCATCTTTGGAGGGGCAAATTTATAAGGGTGGGAGCGTACCACCTTGGAGTCCGTTAAGCGGATCTTATACTCCAAGAGATGTGTGAGCCCAAGGGCCGGAGTTAACACTGTGGGAAACTGCTCACACAACTGATCTAATGCGGACCGCTGGGACTGGGAGAGGTGGTCTCTAGATGTGTCGGGGCACTCAACCTCTTGGATATCTTCCCTAGTTCCCTGATATCCAAGGAAAGGGATTACAACTCCCCGATTAAATATAAAATAACACTGGTGCTCTTTGATGTCAATGATGAGACCACTTTTGCAGATGAAATCGGCACCAATGATGCACTCAACTCCCAGAGCAGGAGAATCCAGGAAGCTCCACACCCAAGAAAATCACTCAATTTTAAACTTAAAGGAAATTACCCGGAAGATGGGCAGAATTTCCTGGGATGCAGTCCAGCACACTACGGAAGATTGTTCCGACCTATTAATTAAACCCTGTCTTTCAAGGTCGTCGCACACTCTGGATGATATGATTGATCTTGCTGATCCGGAGTCAACTAATGCTCTGAGTTGACTCCTTTTCAACTCCAACAGCAAGAAGGGGCATACAGAAGTGTGCTTGGAGATGGTTTGGAGGACCTTGATTCCCGAAGAGCTGGGACCTACAAATGGCCTGGAGGCGCGTACTTTCGAAGCCCGCGACAGGGAGGAGAAGACCTCCGACATACCTTCTCCTTGTTGCCCAGTTTCTGAATGAGAGCCTTGGACGCCTTGGGGAGGGGCGTTGGACTCGACCCGACCCCGGTACAGAATCGTCTTATGTGGTCCAATCTACCACACTTAAAGCAAGTCACTTTCGGTGAGGGACGACGCCTCTTGTTGCAGGAGTTCCTAATTTCAACAGCTTCAGCACCGTGTGGTGATGGAACAATTCGTCGTCCATGCGTCTCGTACTTCAATTCCTCTTTTACCTCTCGATCCCGGGACTCGTCAATCGCCTGGACATTTCTGGAAATCACACACAACCGGTCCAGATCCCCAAAACAACGTGGACAGTCCGATTATGTCCCTCTCGGGCAACCCCAACCTAAAAAAATCCGGGCAATATTGCGTATACTATGCACAAAGTCATCCAACGCCTCTTCGTTGGCCTGTACTCGATAGAAAAGCTTAAGTCGCAACTGGTCACGTCGTCGACCGGGTATGAAGGAGTCCAACACCTCCCCATGGAGAGAGTCGATACTGCCGCCACGACGTAGAGTGGTGGTGACCAGCTCAGCCAGTGAACCCCGGCAATACGGATATATAAGGGACAAGAGGACATCATCGGACAGCCCCGGGAAATCCGCTAACTGTAGGACAATGCCCAAGAGAAGCAACAACTTGCCCTCATCTTCTCCATCCACCACCGGAATTTTCTGGAGAACGCCGGAAATAGGGTTGGGCAGTCCCTGGTAACATGCCCCCGCCAGAATTACACAATTCACAATTCACACCACAACCACACTAGCTTACAGAAGAAGAAAAACTTGACTTCCTTCAAGTGGCTTCAGGAATCCCCTAACGCTGCGAGAGGAAAGAGGTACTACAAACGGGCAGAGCAAGACTCCCCCAACACAAAACACAACCACAACACTAACCAAGGAACAGACACAACACGACGTACTCAATAACAATGAATCAGCAAAAGCCGATATATATATATATTTCAACAGAACACAGGATGATAAGATATGCTGTTTATATCAGAGTACATGAATGACGAGCATATTCTTGTTTCAATTTGTTTTGTGTAATATTTTGTTTTTTAGTCATAAGTTTTGTATTTAAAAATTGATAAGCATATAGGTTACACCAAACTCTTCATAAAAAAATGTACTATATTGTCATGTATTTTTTGTATGAATTGGTGCGCGTGTGCGGGGGTGATAATCTGCGATCGCTATAGCGGCAGTGGTAGTTAACCGATTTACATGAAAATTTGACAAGGAATTATTTGAGTAAATAGCTTCGATTTGTGTTAAATAAAATTTAAAATAAAATACAGTGCTGTGTCGTGTAAGTTAAGATATCCGCTTAGGGAACTTAAAGACACTACAAGATATCGTGGAAGGTGTACATTAAACGAACCGCATTAGTAAATACCCAGATAAAGCCTGAGATTAAGAAATTATAAAATATAAATTAATAATAAACTGAATGAATGAAATTCAAATTCTAGCAGTCAAACATTACTACGAGACTCTGTGAAATATCGCCGCTGGAGCCGCTTGCTGTACAAGTTAACGACAAGACGAAGAGGACGCCAGGACACCAGGAAGGAGTGAAGCTGTAGAAGAGGACGACGAGACGAAGAGGACGCCAGGACGAAGAGGACACCAAGAAGGAGGGACAGGAAGAAGAGGACGACAAGACGGGACCGACGAGACGAGAGGAGGACGTTGCAGCAAACAAGTAAAAGCGATTTATATTAATCGAACAATACAAACAATTTAATATACTATCAACACATGACAATTTAAAATACATTATCCATCTTTATAAACAATATTTGTATATAATAAATAATTTTTCATCTCCTTCATAATAGACTTGTATCGATCTTTACACACTCACAATATCCTTATTAGAATAATAAAGTTTGATCTGTTGCAATATATATATATATATATATATATATATATATATATATGACACATTCTTCCCTAAAACAACCCAGGCAAAAATGCCCTAAAATCCATTACAACAAACAACAACACTAACAAGTTCATGGCCCGACCATAGCCGCATTCTCCCCAAAACAAATCCATGTACATTATTCTACCCGGTGAATATCCATAATAGGGCAGCCGCTGCTCAGGAATCATCAACCAATAAACCGTGCCTTTGTCAAACCCAAAACTGAACAACCAACAACAACTCCAAGAAAAGGTGAGCCAGTATGTATCCTAATATACACACACACACACACACACACACACACACACACACACACACACACACACACACACACACACACACACACACACACACACACACACACACACACACACAAGTATGAACGTGTGCGTGTGACCCCTCTGAAAAATAGCTCCACATTGGTTCCATTTTACATTCAATAATTCAGTACATCACATATAATCTAATACACATATAAATATCACACAAAACGTCAATATTGTAAACACTCAACATGTAACAATTATAAAAACCTGTCTGGATCTCTTATCCCCCTCAACAAGCTTATTTATTTACAACCACACCCACTTCTACTGAACTTGAAACATCCCCTGCAAAAATCCACCAAAGAAAACTTCCCAAGCTATCTTGCAAGTCCTGTCACATTTTTGGCTCAAGGGCTCAAAATAACCACGCTCTGCTACCATTGAAACGCCCCCTTGTACCCAGAATATTTTCCACCCACCTTTTCCACCCACCTTTTCTAATAATATTTTTTTTTCTGGGGGAGCCGTAACTTAATATTTAGGACTAGGCAAGTGGCCTAGATTGGAAATAAAATGTGCTGAGCCATAGTGACAGGTCTTGAAAGAAAACAGCTGATCAACAGTAACAGTGACAAGATTTATTTAAGTATTTTTATGAACAATAGTTTACAATCTTTAAGTTTCTTGATAATAGAGTTCCATTCAGCTCTTTCTTTAAATTTCACATAATGGTTTAATTCACAAAATGTGTCACAGTGTTTGCAGTCACTTGGTGGAGTAATTACATGAAATATGTTAAAGTATTTTCTACAAATATAGCAATGGCATGCCAACCTGCTGAATTTATTAGTATTATAATTCTGACTTTTACTTCCTCTATTTTATAACAGTTTATATTGCATGAGTAATCCAGGAACTATTTATGAACACATAATAAGTATAAATGTCTGGAGCAAACAATCGATGATAATTAAGTAATACAATAATAATCGATAATTAGAAGAATAATGATTAATAATTAAATTCAAAGAAACATAACTCAAGTGTGTCGCAGTACTTACATCTACCTGTTCCCCATCACTAGGATTAATCACTTCAACTGAAAACCGTGATCACAGTAACCGAGGTTTAAGTTGTTAATTAAAAAAAAGGTAATTAATTTAAACAAATCAGTTAATGAATCCAATTAAAGTAAACTAGTAGTTGAAATAAAAATTAAGTATCGCATATTATGTTAAGTGTTAAGTTAATTAAATTAAAATAAGGTGTAAATTAAATAAGTAGAGGAATTAACGGAATAAAATTAATTTTGAATAATAAAACTGAACCAGCAAAATAACCAAATAAAGAAAAATTTTAAATTTTGAAAAATCAGAGAACAAATAGAAACATGCAGGACACCGGTCATATGGCAGGCAGATGCAAGCACTCTGCGAGTATTTCATTTTCTTAAGCTCAGAATATTGTTAAAAATGTTTTAAATTGTTTTGTCTTTTCACAGGAATAGAATGAAATATTTAAATAATTGAAAGGTAACCCATGACTCTATACAAATCAAAGCACAAATGCTTATAAGCTACTTATAACCCAGTCAGTAATGTCCACACTTCATCATGTTTTCACTAAACATGTTCAGTAATGTTAAACATGAGTTTAATATTGAGGTATAGATTTTAGCGTGTGTGTTGCCCGACAATCTGCTGAGCACTTCTAGTGTGATTTCAGTTACATAATGGAATTTTCCCACCTAATCTTTCGGCGAGCAGTACAGACGTTCCTGCATTTCGTGGTGTGTGAAAGACGAGGCCGGATGGCGTGACGGCGTTGGGGGTTTTCTTACGCAGGCTCTGCGGATGGGCGTAGATGAAGAGTGCCCATGACCTGGACCTCTTTCCCCTCGACTAGGCGGAGAAACCTGAAGCTCTTTATGAAGTTTATCTAAGCATAGTGAAGTACAGAATTACACCATCACAATCCACCCGCCCCCGAGGTTCAACGAGAAAAGAGAGCGACGCACGTCGCGACGTTAACTTACAGAAACACCGACGCAGCTGACTAAATTTCGTTAATAAGCGAAAACCACCGCCTTCCCAATGACGTCACCACTCACGGTAGCAGCGGCCAAACTTGATTTCAATATCAACAGGGGCATCGAACAAACCGCCATAGCGCGCCGAACGCACGGAAAATAAAACTAAGTGGCCGTGGTGTTTACTTTTTCGATATAACCAGGGCACAGCTCTTTAAACAGGACTGAATATTCCTTTACCAATACCTACCAATAACGACATAAGTGGATAATGCCATAAACATCACTGACCACCACACATAGGTTTATTTTATTATCGTAAGGTAAGTAATATAACATATCAGATTATAATGAATGATTATTGTTTATTTTAATGTATCAGCTTAATAATTTTGAGTGAACGTAACAATAGTAAAATATCGGTATGGAGAACCATACATGACTTCCATGTTCTGAGATTTATATTTAAAATCATTTTTGAAATGAAATATTTCCATAGAAACTACTTCTTTCTTCAGCTTTAACCACAGTACTGTGGTCACTAACGTATACCACCTCACGTTAGCGCACTCGATTTTCACTGATGATTGATGATGGCAGTCGATGGCACTGCCGATACGTCTGGTTTTGCAGAAAACATTGGACGACGGCCAAGCAACCCGGGAATGAATTTTAACAACAAACTACTTCTTTGTTGCCGATAAATTAGACACATATAAACAATTATCCCCTCCCCCTTCAACTATCATTTCCATTTATAGAAAATTACCCCCTCCCCTTCAACTGCCCTTTTCATTTATAGATATTTCTACAGTGGATTATCATCACCTTCTTTTCAGGATACTATATTTATTAAAATTAAGTACTTTACTCTTGTTAAAACGTACAAAATTGCAGGTAAACTACCACTTTCCCTTAACCGATCTTCAACAAAATCAATAGGCCTTCAGTCCTCTACAACTCAAGCGCGTATGCAAAAAATTATTTGATTCTGTTTGAATTTGCGGCAGTTTGAATTTTAAATCGTTCGCCATAGAAAAAATTCCACACACACACACATTTCGGAAAATGACTTTTCTTCATGTTTTGAGTGTAGTACAGTCACAATCAGCCCTTATCTCGAACACGATTTTTTTCGCCATCACCATACTTCCATTTCCTTATGGAACATGGAAGTAGAAAGACAGTTAGGCCTACTAGTATATTAGCGTATACAGCTGACAAAATAATAAAACAGCCTATAAATTAAGAGGTTAACACAATTCTTCAACTTATTCGGCCCTCTGTCCCGTTCGTCCCCCCCCCCAAAATGAGTTCATGGCTTTCCAGTAAAAATAATGTAAACACAAAAATATAAATAAATACAAGTTAGACGTTTATAATGTATAAATATAAAAATATTAGATATTTATGATCGTTTAGTAAAAATAGTATGAATAAGTGACGTAACTTTAGCTTCATAAAAACATCACAAAAGCTTTACAATACTGAGAATGCTATGCAAAACTGGCTACTGTACAAGGCTACTTTACACTACACTTACTGTGTATGACCGTATAATAATTAGTTTTATACAATATAACGTATGCATAGTTAGTTTTTGTAGAACTGGATGATGTAAATTAGTAGTATGTTTGACGCAAATAACAAACCGTTAATTCCAGTAATGTCTTTAACGAGCGAACGTTCGCGTTGACTAATTGTCCGCCAGGAAGCGCCAGAGTAACGGTGGTGAAGCCTGGAGGTCACGTGAGAAACCGTTTATTGCTCTAAACGGAACACAGACAAACAAACGAAATCATCTTTTAAGAGACCTAATTTTAAAATACGATTTATAAACATAACAGAAGCTGCGAACATAAAATAATATGGATACTGTAAACTAAAAACAACTGCAAAAGTAATAATGTAATTACTATTAAACCGTTCTTCATCATCATCTTCTTTTTCTTCTTCTTCTTCTTCTTCCGCCTTGAGGCTATGAACCTCAAACCTCTATAGGGTTCCTTCATTCCATAATAACGCCCACCTTTTCTGAGGTCTACAAAAGACTCTCCTACCTCGGTGTTTGTAACCCTGCTACATACCAGAGACACGAGAGTAGAGTGTCCGAGCGTCGAAGGAGACGCGAACCAAGAGTCGGAGAAGAACCTCCTACAAGAGGAAGAACCGCGTGTGGCCCATATAAGCCCTTTGGTCCAAGAACACACAACCGAACTCCCAGGAAGACCAATGTTAGGGAAAAGTTTATCCTAGTAGGGTCACCAAGCCACTACGAAACTTTCCTCAACTCGTGAACACTGGGGGGCGGGGAGGACCCCGGCCTGGCTGGCTCACGATCCCGTGGTACCATTTTCGAGTACGTCGCTAATCAACACGACGACTCCCGAAGCCCGGAAAGGTCGCGGGGGCCCAATCTCCGGGGTCGATCCATAGGATCTCCCTCGGAGGTCTACGGTTTTCCTCCACCTTCTGGCGGCGGCAGGAGAACACTACCTCAACAGGGCAGTGCGAAGGCAGGTTGCCGCACTCCTGCCCCTCTCGCTTGGTCCAACTTAGATCCAGAGACACGACAAACTTGAAACCGTCTTCCTGTACACAAGGCACACGTTTGTTCACCCCCCCCCCCCGCCTAGAACCACCGTGATTGGCGGTATCGGCTCCTCCTTTCCACCAACTCCCTGCGCCATCGTTTCGGGCCCCAGCTCGCGGTAGACACAGTTCTCACCAAATAGCTGTAAAATTTAACCAGAAAAGTTACAGAAACAAAAACAAAATTTGGCCAGAATATAGTATGTGAAACAAACGTCGACCTGACGATCTCGAACCTACTAAACTCCGAATTGAGGTTCAAATAGAAGAAAAAAAGATAAGCGACATAAGGATCACGATAGGTAAGCGATTATGCTAACAACAGACTATTGAGAAACAAACTCATTAGTCGTAACACAAAAATATAGAATTTTTATAGAAATGAAACATAGATATATAGAAATATAGAAATGAAAAATATAGAATTTTGTTAAAGTGAAATGAAATGTTTCCATAGAAACTACTTCTTTGTTGTCATTAACGTATTTCACATATAAAACTTATAAAATTTACTTCGTCCATCAACTACCATTTTAATTTATTAAAAAAATTACCCCCTCCCCATTCAACTACCCTTTTAATTTATAGATATTTCATCTACCTTTCTGCTGTGGATTATTATGACCTTTTTTCAGGATACTTTATTTATCAAAATTAAGCAATTTACTCTTGTTAAAACGTAAAACGTTGTAGGTAAACTACCCCTTTCCCTTAACTGATCTTCACCAAAAACAACAGGCCTTGATTCCTCTACAATTCAGAGCTGTATGCAAAAAATTATTTGATCCTGTTTGAATTTGCGGCTGTTATCGTTTGCCATAGAAAAAATACCACACACACACACACACACACATTTCGAAAAATGACTTTTTTCATGTTTTGAGGGTAGTACAGTCAGAATCTGCCGTTATCTTGAACACGATTTTTTCGCATGACCATACTTCCATTTCCTTATGGAACATGGAAGTAAATATTACGGCTGAACCAGGTCTCCGAGAGTTCCAGTTAGCCAATTTTTACTAAGGATTTTCAAAAAAGGATTGCGTAATGCTTACAAAGAATGACAAGTCTTCAACAAATTAATATCAGGTAGGCTTTAACAAGAAGTCGTTAAACACTTAAAAACAAAAAATTACTAAATTAAAGTCATAATATTCTATAAATAGCAGTCTACTGACATATAAAGACGTCTGTCTAAGTAACCTGTTAGATTAATAAATAAACACTAATAAATGGTCCTCCATCTGCCTCTTCCTTCATCTACATGGCTACAAACTACGTCGACACACAAATACACGCACATGTACTACTCTACCTTCTATGTGCCTCCACCTTCTTCGCTTCCGGCCTGCACTGACGTGCGTCTCCCCACATCCTACCAGGGGGCTTGTCTTCAGACCGAGGCTTGTCTTCGGACAAGTCTCAAACAACCCGAAAAAAAATTGTGCGACTATGGACTGTGTAAAAATTCCAGGACAAAGTAAACGGAAAGTGTCGGTAATTGGAAACCA
This sequence comes from Magicicada septendecula, assembly GCA_034769895.1. NCBI lineage: Eukaryota > Metazoa > Arthropoda > Insecta > Hemiptera > Cicadidae > Magicicada > Magicicada septendecula. The sequence goes on from CM068370.1 coordinate 145,690,076, forward strand.
AACATATGGGTCAGTACACTTGATTTGATAAGCTAAAGGAAGTAACAATAGTAGACAAAAATAATAAAAATACTGGAATTTCCCATCAACGAGAATAGTCAGAGAACTTCTCGTGGGAATGTGCGTGTCAAGAAGTTTGGCTTTACGCGTGTGGAAGCCTTGGATCCAAAATACCTTTCCTTTCTTACTGTCCTAACAACTAAAAGACAAATGGAGGGAAAGGCCAATACATGACGGAAAGATTTATTAAATATAGGTTACAGCAGTGGCGTATCTAGATTTTGGCCTTGGGGTTCGGGTCGGCTTCATAGAAAAGAAAAAAACAAGTTAGAAATGATCAACACTACTATCTTTAAAGTGGCTGAAATCGCTCTCATTAAAGTAAACGGTAAAAACGTATTAAAAATACACGTTATTGGAACATTGTTCAAATACGCGTTATTGGATACTTATTGACTGAATATATTTTCCTATATTTCAAACGTTTATACGCTAATGCTGAGTAATAAATCTGTTTGTAACGCCTATATTTAAAAAACAGTTACTACTACTCCGTAAACAGCTGAAAAAAAGTAATAAAACGGCCTAAAAATTAAGAAATTATAAAAAATCGTCAACTTTTTCGACTCGCTGGGGAGGGGGCGTCCGGTCCCGTTCGTCTCTCCACCGTAAATACACCCCTGGGTTACAGAAGAATTAAGACGAGTTCCTCAGAAGAGTTCAAGAAAAAAGAATGTGCTTGTTAAATCGCGAGGTGGTAGCAACAGGGACCGCGACTACAAACTGAAAAAAAATATTTTAACTGTTTAAAGTTTAAAAGGAGTTACTCTCTTGTAAAAATCAAACGCTGAATTAGGTATGAGTAGTGACATCTTAGTTAATAAGAAAAAATAATGCCAATAAAAAATTATTAATTACTAATAGAAACAATAGTAGAAATTAGGTGGATGGAATGGCAGAAAGAGTTTATATTTATCTTTTCAAAGTTTTATTTATTTTTTATTGTTATTCGTAAAATTCTATTTCTCTTTCCAATTTTAATGCAAAATCTATTATTCACTAACAAGTCAAGTTCGGAATAGTAATCAAAATAAATGCTCTTATAAGCCAAGCGAAATTATTTTTCAACTCCCTAAACCAATATTCTCGTACAACATACGTTTGCAACAGTGAAATTAATTTGAAGGCTATGTGAGGGGAGAAACGTCTGAATAAGCAGGGAACATGTTTTAACGTTCAAGTGATACAGATTTCCTCAAGATTCTTTAAAAATTATGACTTACATAATGTCCCTTTATGTAATTTATTTTCAAGAAATGTATAATTTACTTCAATGTAATGTAGATTTGAATTTACTAAATAACGTGTGCAGCTAATCTATAATTAGATCAATTTTAAATAAAAATTACTGACACAAATGCGGAAATGAGATATAAACGACTCAGAAATTGATGATCGACTTTTTCATCGAACCAGTTCCTCAAAGATTATCCTTAAATAGAAATTTAATACGTAAATCAATACTTTTTGTACAATATATTTTTCATTGTAAAAATTCATTTAAAATTAAATGTTATCTTCGATTATAGGAAGAACACATAAAAAAGTAATGTTACATGGATCGTCGTGTTTAACGGTGGAAGTCAAATAATTGAACACCAGAGAAATCACTGTTTAGAAAATGAATGACAGCTTTAATAAATAACCAACATAGTTAACCGTCTGTATTATATGTGACTGTATTCTCTGTATTGTCTGTGTTCGTGTCAACATTAAGTGGAAGTTTCAAGTGAGATTTCTACGCTTCAGGCTCAGTGTTTAATATGTTAACGTAAGTTCTCAGAAATTGGCAATAAATTAAAAAAAAAATCTTATGCAACAATTTTTGAATCTTACGATTGTCCATTGTCCAACATAAACTTAACGTAACAAACAGTACGTGTCACAGTGTTGGATTAAGTAATAGCCTACACAATAAGAAGGAATGAAGAGATTGGCATAGAATAGAGAGAGGAATGGAAGCCAGCATATGTTACGACGGTCACTGATCGTCGTAGGTACAGTGGAAAACAAAATACAACACACCAATTACGTCACTAATCACCAGCTTTAATTATCACAATTAAACAGTTTATAATTAACTAGTAGTCTACAATATTTCCAGTTAGATTTGTCCACACTCAGTAACAATGTCTATTAATAGAGTTTCACACAATTATTAACACAATGTTACTTCACTTCGACAAACACCCAATCCGCACTAGCAAAAATCGCTTACATAACTGAAGTGACAACCTGGCTGCTATGGCTTTATATACGCCGCGCTGAGGTCCAGTACAGCTTTCCCTCCTTAACTGCACGCCGGCGGCTTAATGCGTATCTCAAGTGTTCCTGGAACTCACTAGAGTCACCTACTTGAATGACGTAACAGCTGCCACACTGGACGGGAGGAGTGGAGAATGTTCTGGGTTGTTCGGTAAGCTTCTCGCATCGATGGCTTCTCGTAACAATATGATGCCAACCAATCTACGGATTGCTGACCAGAGAGATCGAAGAGAACGTAAAATCTTCTATTCAAGAAAATATGCGTTTCACAAATTTAGGAACAAATAACACATACCGCTTATTTATTCTAAACTTAGAAGAATGACTTGCATTTTTCAGTGTCTTACAATTAACAACGCCATCTTGTAATAAAACATAACCTATAATCACTACGTGTTTAATACACATACATTTTAAGGACATTCGTATTAAATAAATTTTGCTGATCAGTATCTGAAAAACTAAAAATTCCTATTTTTGAAACCAAAGATTCTGAGAAGTTGGGAACCAAGGTGAGAATTTGAGAAATAAAATAATTTTTCAAATCTGATGAGACTCATTGACTTGGAACATACGAATTATAATATTTCCCCTTAAATAATTTTTTTAATCTACGACGTCTAAACGAAAACGTCCAATATATACCGAAACCGACTATTCAAGCAACACGCGAAAAGAATTTGCAAAGAAGATTTTGGATGAAGAAGTGAAATAATGAAGGAACTGAAAATCTTTGGAAGAAGTAGGTAATTAAAGGATTTTTAAATTTTTTGATTATTTGCAGGTGTAAAGATTTTTATACTTCAGAATACACGACAGGTAAGAGGCAAAAAATGATAAGAGACATGTAATTCGTTAAAAATTCCACAATAACTTGAAAAATCTGTTATAATGCCTGTCAGAGCTACACGTGTACTGTACGAATAGTGAACATACATGCGTTAGTGTAAATACCACACCTGATTACAACTGATTTACCTGATTCACTATAAATTAGCTGACTATACAAGAAAATAATAACGAGATTCATTCAACTCCGTAATCGCTGGCTCATCAACTTGTTATTAACATTTATTAATATACTCCTATGTTGTACTTAACCTAAAATCCAGAGTCAGTAATACTGGTTCCAGAGTCAGTATAAGTATACTGGTTTAACCTAGGCCTTTCATGGAATTTTTTATTTCAGCTGTAAGTCAAATTTATCGTTAATTTATTGATTTGGTAATTCTGAAAATAGGCTAATTTTTTTTTTCAAGTGCACATCAAAATTATGAGAAAACCTTATATGTTCCTAATTTTTAATCGCAAGTTAACGAAAGTGTTATGTGGAAAATATTAATTTGCAATACTTATTCTGACTATACGTTAACTTTCTTTAATATCCATATTTCAGTGTCATAACAAAAATAATGGCGTAGCTAAAATCGGCTAAGTACGATTAATCGCGCACTATACCGTTCCCTTATATCGCGAAGATTAAATAAACTATATGACAAATTTCTCTTGTATTTCCTTTCTACTGAAGGGTGAATATCTTTAGTCATGGTCTAACTACTATTTTTGCTTTTTTTATATACTCTTATCAATTCGTCGTTATAGGGAATATTTAATTCCTCAAGAGTCGTATAATATTTGTATTCCATCAACCCAAGATGGACTTTGGAGACCTCGAGTAATTCCACCATTCGAAGTCCTCTAGTCTTCCTATCCATCTGTTTGGAACGTAAGCTTTGTTTATACTATAAAATGGTGAAGCATCATAATGATTTTAATTTAATTCTAAAGTTATATCTCAGCAATAAGATAAGTGTTTTTCATTTTTATGAATATATCAGATTAATATTATCTCATTGCCAGTTTCGTTCAAATCGAATGTCCCAAGGCATTTATAACGGTCGACTCTCTATTTGCGTTGAGGAAGTAATCGGACTTCGTTGCTAACCTTGGACTTTTTGTGCATTTAATGTTTTTTTGATGACTACATTCACCAAAAATATTTGCATGTCCAAGCGAATGACATACGGCGATAATAGGAGCGGACTGCATTATACACAGTATCAGGACTGTAGGCCTACATGAGCATGATGTTTATGTATGTAGCCTACATAAATTATATTTCAACATAATTCACGATAATAATTATATTAACATTACTATTAAAGTAATGTACTATATTCATTTTATATAAAATGTATTAACCTTACATGTTTCATTGACCCACTAAAATAAATACGATGCTTAACAATTTTAGAATACGTATGTGTACATGTAGTAGTGCAATAATATTCATATACATAATATAGGCCTACATATAGTAAAAAATAATCGTGCATATATGTGACAACACTTTCTTCGGTTGACAACCACCAACACGTAACGTTTCTCTCATTCCACTATATGACGCCATCAGTGGTGATCCATAGAACGAAAAGACGTTTGAACGCCTCCCTATTTATAATTCCACACATCCTGAGTGTCCATTTTACAACATGCGCGAGTATAAAATAACTAAGAGACTTAAGATAATGAAGAAAATTATATTTATAACCCGAATAACGTGCGTTGTTTGTCTAATATGTTGATTCCTTTCACACGTGTAGGCCGTTTATATTACTTGTCTTTGCTAATGTTATTAGGGTTGTTAACAGTCTCTGTTGCCCGTCTAACTAGTCTCGGAAAATAATTCTGATGCCTTGCATTGATCTGTGACTCGTAAAACACGATGGAACGTTTCGTCGTATAATTTACTCGGAAAAGGTGATTTTTTCCGTTTCGTTATTTTTCGTGTGTCGAACGTGTCCTTTCATTCTAGTAACTACTGACACTTAACTCTTTGACTCTTTGACTTTGACCAGAACGTTTTAGACTCTGGTGTTGTCTTTAACATAGAACGTAGTAGTCCTTTAACCTACTTACCAGGCTTAAATGTTTCGTTGTCAAGGGTCTACCTAATTTCGTATTTTGACTTGTATATACTTACACATTTTTTATAGTAGTGAAAATAGATTTTCCAAAGTGATAATTCCATTTCTTCCTTTTAAACCAATTTCCTCTACAACGCTAAGCAGGCTTATTTGTAGCTCTTTCTTCGCGGAATCCATAGAATTTCTTCACTGTTAATTTCTCAGCCATTCTCAGTTCTGATTAATTTCATTTTTTATTTTCCTTTGTTGTTCTTTCTACAAGTTCCAGCGTTTACTACCTTAATCATTGCAGGAACAATGATAATTTTGAATAATTTGACTTGTCTTTCATTCCTCGGGAAGGCTCAGTTACTGGCTAGGCGCCCGTTCATCGGGAGACTCGGCGATGACCAAGCAAATGAAGGAAACGGTAAGTATTAGTATGTTTACCGATTGAAAGCAAAGCGTATTGGGAAATCTTCGTGAATTCGGTGAATAAGAGTGTAGAAGAGTAAAAAGACACTGAGGTAAAAAAGTAGGCGATTCACTAAAATCAGCGCTATCATCCGATTGCTGTTTACCTCTCCCCGCGCCTACCAACTCCACCAGTTTAACATTTACACACCAACGAAATAGACCAGGTAAATCATCTCTGGCTTCAGTGAATCTCGGCACGTTCGATCGTTTCCGTAGCAAACACTGTTTACAAGAAAGGTGAAGACAATTTATTTTTTATTTATTTTTTTTTTAATGTTTATATATATTTGCTTCGCATGCTATATTAAATTATTATTTTTTAATCAGCAACTTATATGGTGTCTGTAATTTTAGTAAATCAAATCAGATTAACAATATTATATTATGATTCTAATACTAATTGTTCGAGGATAAATATGTATTTCCTGTTTAGTATTCAATGGGCTGAAACGCTTTTCCACGCGTAGGGGTATCACTAAAAAAGGCGTTCAAAATAGGATAGGACATTTTGAAAACTTAAAGTTAATTTGATGGATGCTTTCAAAATAATATGTGGAATTTAGTAAGAAAAGTATAAAGTTACAAATTTCTCAATATTTAGTAAAAAAAAATTAAGAAAACTACTGATGACTTATTTGAATAGTTTTTCCACATAAACTCTAAATGTTTGTTATATAAACAACAGGTAATACGTTTCTGAATTCAAGCATACTAAATATATCTGATAATAGTAAACGTATATATGTAAACATATTTTAAGCAAATATTTTAAGCATAAGACGTTAATGTAGGGATAGAATACGCTAGTCTTCGTATGCGCTACTTCTGGGATCACAGTTATTAAATTTATTTTCTTAAACATATACTAAAACTTAAAAATAAATGTTAAAAGTCTTTAAAGCGCAAAGAACATATGAATAATTTCAGAACTATATAATATAATAACATAATATGTTTGATATGTGCAATGCAATATGTTTTCAACAGTGTTTAAGTTTTATAATATTTATATTTTATAAAATTATAGTAAAAAACAGCTAAATCGCTTGTGCACTGTATATTTACGTGTACGGGGAATAAAACAGTAAGTATGCCTGCACAAAAGCATATGAATTTACTGTATTTAATATTTTAAATACTAATTGGTCTAGAAAAATATTTTTTACCAAACTTATTCTACGCAAAAGAATAATTGGTTTACTTTACTCGCCAATTAAAGTCAAGGAAAACATTAATTAGTACAGAAAATACTTCAATACTGGTTTTTAAAATAGAAATTTAACGGAGGGCGTAACAAAAAACTAATGTTATTCTAATACTAGGTATTTAACTGGAATCCCAGATTATAGGTTCTATGTAAATAAGTATTAACTCCAATATTTTGAGTTCTCTCCTAGATATTATCTTCTTTCTATATGTCCATATTCTTTATGCTTTTAAGATTTAGTCCCCCATAGCTCTTCCACCGTCTCCAAATGAGGGATTGAAGATCCCTGATCGTGGCATTCTTTTTATTTCAAGAGGAATTACTTTTTTTATTACATACAAGACTATCCACAGAAATGGATAACCCAGCGCATATTGGGATTTAGTACACACAATCTAAAAAAATGTTGCCGAAAAACACAAAAAATAAAAATTCTTCAGTATTACAAGTAAATTAAAATAATACATCATTGATTTGAATATTGCAAGTTAGTTAGAGTGTACATAAAATTACACACATTTTCAATTGTGTTTATAAAGATTAACACATCTGTAGTTTACCCATATTATTTAAGCCTGTAGTTTGATATAGTTCAACTTTGTGACAACTTTTGAGAAATACAAGAGAGTAATTCCATTCCTCGTCATTCACGCTGGTTCACCTGACAGCATCACTCGATTCTCTGGGTGGTTCTATCCTCTTGTGTTACAACGAAAAATCAAGCTGCTTTTTTAAAATTAAAAAGTGAAGTACAGAAATTAAACAGTAGGATGAATGGGCAAATAAATCAAGAAACCAACTGGCAACCGTATAAAGATGAGCAGTAGTCAGAAGGCCGCGGTTGACGAGTTCAAGGCGCGGAGAACGCGGATGTGGGAGCGCGCGTCAATGCGACAACAATACGCATGACAGTCGTTTGCGCCCAACAATGTGTCTGTTAATTATTTATCGACAATTGTCAACACAATACAGTGCTGCCAACTTTGAGAGAGAGAAAAAAGAGGCAAAATATCGTGACTCGCACGCAGACGAGAAGTGTGGGTTTAATTGAAGCGAACTGGAAACACGCCTTAAAAACAGATCAAAAAGGAAAGATGAAAAAATTAAAAGCAAAAACATCGGCTCGTCGTTTATTGTATTCGTGTATAATGTTTACTGAGTGTTCACAAAGAGAAAACAATTACCATTTTAAAGATGGCTAGTTAATGAAACGTGCAGAGTGCAGAGCGGGGAGGTTGATCTACGGCCCGGTGGGACGCGCACTCGTCCCATTGTCTTAACAATAATAAACAGCTACACTTTGATCCTGCCCGCTCCACACGCACACGCGCCGCCCGGCTTCTTTAACTAACAACAGCCGCTTCAATAAATTACGTAAAGAAATAAATACGTCCGAAGATGAATTAAGGAAAACGCCAGCGCAGATATTCATCCTACCCGGAACCCCGCGTGCCGTCTTGCACGCGAATGTATGTCGGAGCAGAATGTCGAGAACAAAGATCATACGCGCATGCGTGCATTACACATAAACGTATACGTGGCAAGAACGCATTTAGGGTAGGGGACGAACAAGACCGCATCCCCCCTCCAGAAGTTCGGAAAAGTTAATGAATATTGTTAATCTCTTAATTTTTAGGCTGTTTAATTATTGTTTTTCCAGTTGTGTACACTAATATAGTAGTAACTCACTTTTAAATATACAAACAGGTTTGTTAGACAGCATCAGTGTATTTATACGTTTGAAATATCGAATACAGGAAAATCAATTCAGTCAAATAGTATCTTGTTAACAATATTTCAATAACACGTATTTTTATTATGTTAATACCGTTTACTTTAATGGGATTGATTTCAGCCACTTTAAAGATAGTAACATCAGTTAGTCTTGTTTTTTCTTTTGTATGAAGCCGACCTGACCCCGGACCACAAGGCCAAATTCTAGATACGCCACTGCGTAGCGTAGAACTGGGTAATCCGAATGTCAGTATTCAAAATAACATAAGAATACTGAATTTTCAGGAGCGTATCTGATATTACACCGAAAGTATCCCTTGATTTATTTCACAGGCATGCAGCTTTGTAATATTTGCTGTGTTCTAATTACGTCTGCAGATCGTAATGAATCGTAATATGTCGTTTTAGCCTGTAATGACTCGTAATATTTCGTTTTAGCCTGTAATTAATCGTTTAATTACAGTTTGTTTGACCGTATTTACAACTGTGAGATCCTACTATAAAGTCCAATACTTCACTACAGCAAACGATAACAAGTGAACGATCTTTAACGTTTATTGTATGTTGGGTTTCAACATTTAAATTATTTCAATGGGTTCCGATTCACCACGAAGGAGTATGCGTACTGAAACAGATTAGAAGTTTTAGAATAACGTAACGTTTAAAATAACGTATACTATACTTGAGATGTTAAACACTAGCTAAATAAAGTGTAAGCGCATGCGAATAAGTTAAAAAGTGGTCGCTAGTGGCTAGGCGTGACTATTTCACGAATATATATAAAGTTTCAATACAGTTAGGAGTGCACAGGGAATTTCCACTTAAAAGGAGTACATAATAAAATAATTGTTCATCCTGACACATATATCACCCTTTGTTAACAAACTCGCATCCAGTCAACACCCTTTTTACACAAATTCTTTGAAAAAATGACCAATAGTAGTTTCTTGTAAAGAAGACATTGTGCCACTATGTCTGTAGCAAATAATTACGGAGAACTGTTCCATATTCCACTTTACCTAGAAATATATTTTACGCAATACGGAACGTTCTGGTACTATGAAGAACGTTGTTCTACGCAATTCTCGCTTAGTCTCGTGCGTGTTTCTGGCAAGGTCGCGCTGAAGTATCCTCTAGAATTTTGCGTGCTTATTAAGGACGGATATTATGGAACACTGCAGACTATAAATAGCCAACACCTGCCGCTTGGAAGTCAGTTTATGTTGGGCGATTTGTCAAGTGGTTTCATTGGTGTCTTGTATTTTGTTTTTCACTGTACCATACGACGATCAGTGATACCGTCGTAACAATACGTTAATGGACAAACAGTCTTTGTTGTATACAAAAAAGCAATTTTGTAAATAAGTCTCGTGTTTAACATCTTATGTCTTTAGGTTTCTTTCTTAGTTACGTATGCTTATTTAAGTAATTTTACTGGCATGTGGTAACGTACTCGACAGCTTTAACAATAGGTGTGACAAATTAAAAATCATGAAGGATTGTTCAAGGAAATGTCGATTGTTTCGAAGCCTGGGCGTGGATACTGCGAATTCTGCAAGCGAGGAAGAAATTTAGGAGAGAAAAAGTAGTAGGACGAGTAAGAGACCAATTGGTGGAAGGAAAACAGCTTTAGGAATAGTTATTTAAAGAGAAGAAATTCGCTCCTGACACAGTGAAGTTTTATACGCTTATACAGTCGAGTTTTATACACTTGGAAGTCAGACTTTATACCATTGGTCAGTTAAATATACAGGTATTGATACAGTCACTTGAGTAACACACTTAGAAATTTTACAGTTAGAATCACAGTTTACAGTTAAGAAACCAATTTTTACTCTGATTTTACTTAGTCATACATTTTATTCCAAAGACAGTTACGTGCTAAATTATTCAATTGTTAAGCTTGAACATTATTAAAAATTGCAGCTTTAGTCGGAATAAATTATGTATAAATACATACAAGAATTTTAATTAAAAATATATAGTACTGCATGAAAAGGCATCCAAAATTATTTCTATACAGAAATTAAACTGCAAGAAAACAAAAACGAACCAAGCCATTGCGGACTCCAATTTAAATAAAATATTATTTCGTCTATAAATGATACAGAACATGAGATACGACATAGAATAATGAAAGAAAATTAAGATTTACATGCCTTAGATAACGCCCTAAAGTCCAAATTTATACATAGAACACAAAAATAATTATTTCCAAGACGCCGATAGACCAATTGTCACTTACGTTGCGAAGACTGTTTTTCGTTCTGGCAACGAAAAACAGATGAAATGTTTGTTGAAAGAAAAATCCTACGGAAGGTAAAAGGTGTGGTCACGTAAAAAAGAAAGATGAAGGAACCTCATCTATAACTATGAGTTAAATAAATATTCAGGAACAGGATTTAATAGACAGTATCAACATCCAATGACTGAAGAGAATGGGACAGACGGAAAGAATAAACATCGAGAACAGAAAAAGGTAGCAAAAGAACAACTGAAAATTAACAACGTATAGGAAACCTAGAATCCGCTGGCTAGATAACATGCGCAAAGACTTTTAAAATCTACGAGAGGTCATGTCCCAGTATGGTTGTAAGTAGTACAGGCAGAAGAAGATTATGGCTCTGTAATTTTCAATTAATTGCCTTACAGTTATTAACCGCTTTAAAACTTACGAATGGTTTTATTAAAACACAAAATTTTTAATGCATAGATGTTAGTAGGCATGTTCGTATAACGGTGCACAATTTTTTAAAATTTATTTATAGAATCTGTTTAGAAAGAAATAATACGTACGTGGTAACGGAAATTGGCACGAAAGGAACTAATCCAATAATTAATTCTGTAATCTATGTGCTACTATAATAGTTGAAGTTTTTGTTACATTTGAAATTTCTTCAAGTTACCGGCCAAAGGGTAAGTTCCGTGGGTTTCTACGTGTCTGCTGACTGTTGCATGTGAGGTTTACGGCCAGTGGATTTTAATAAATTTCAAGTCTTTTGGTACATCGATGACTACGTCGTATGCCACTTCATTTACCACACGAATATGAACACCATAATGGATCTCTTTCGTGATTTGTGATAAACCACGAGATACTAGTTATAGCATGTAGCATCCTTTCATGATCCTTTCATGATCCTTTCATGAAAACTCTCCAGAACAGAAATGACGGAACAGACGCCGTTCCCCAAAGCCGTTTCCCGTAAGTCCAGACTTGCTTGCATACAACGTCGTGAGCCAATAGCTTACTTCTGAATTACAATCGTGATCTTCTACCCAGAAGGCAGTAATGTTTGCAGAACTTGGTGATAAATAATTTTCTTTCCGTCTACACACGTGGCCGCCATGTCAGTCTTTTGTCGATGAAGCTGTCGGTATTTTACGCACTCAGTCGTATAGATGATTATATCGTTTATGTGTACCGTTGTTGTGTACTACATTGATAAAAGTACAATGTGTGCTGATGTTATTTCGTTTAATAATGTATAAGTTTCCAATCTTTTACAGAAATATCAAACCAAAGGGAAGTATTTACAGTTGATGTAGATGCTGTTTTGTATTGTAGTATACATTCTTCTGTACTTTTTGTACTTTCTGTGGAGAAAATACAAATACTGTATAAACAGAAGATAATATGAAACACAATACAAAATACTTTACAATAGGTAGACATACGCGTATTTACTAAAAGTGTTACTAAAAAAAAAGAAACAAATCGAAACAGTTGACAGTTGTAAGGATAATTGAAAGAGATATAAGTGGGGTAAAATTTAATTTTCAAGTAACCACAAAAGTACTACTTTCATACTTCCTTTCCCTTCTTCTTCTCTACCCAGAGGTTGGTAGGCTAGCAACTTCTTCCTTCCGAAGACAGTCTCTTGATCTCTACACGTTTTCTTCCATATACTCTTCTTTGGGACTTTTCCTCTCACTATGCCCCTCAATCATTCCCTCGACCAGGGTGTTGAGCCAGTTTTTGAATGGCGTAGTAGATGACAAACCATACTGCAAATCATTTTAATAAATGTTTCTCTCTACCCTCCTTAAGTTAATTTATACAGCATACACTATTATTTTAATTCAATGAAGTTTCTATTTTAAGAAATAATCTTCTTCTTGTTCTTGTTCTTCGTCTCCTCTTCAAGGATTAGGTTACATAAACCTGTCCGGCACCCATCTCATCCTCGGGCGACCCACGTCTCTTCTACCAATGGCTTTATAGTTCAGTGGCGCTTTCGACAAATCGATCCTCTGTCATCCTTTGCAGATGATCCCACCATTGTCTTCTGTAAATTGAAATAATTTCATTTATGTCCTTTACTTCGATTTCTGCTCTGATATCTTCATTACTTATTCTATCTTGCCATGTATAATTTTAGTGATAAATTGTAACTTTCCTTGTGAACACTGTAACTACACGTGATTACCCTCTGTTGTGAGCGCTAATCTATTATCCTTCAGGACTTACAGGTTCTTTATGCCTCACCTTGGATGTGTCAAATTACCACAAGACGGGTTTTAAATTAATTTATCCCTCTCTTTGTGTACATCCATTAGTAAACCTTGTTAATTCTATATAAATAAAAACACATGGAATAGTATCTGGTAATAATAATAATACGGTATTTTTATTCAAAAAAATTTCTATATTCTATTCAGTGTAATTATTAATATAATTTATAAATCTCAGGGTCGATTCTCTTCTCTTTGTTTATATTATTTTTAGTTTCTTTTGGCTGATATAAAAGTTCAGTAATTATAAAGGAAAAACAAGTATAGAAAGTACATTACATTACAAACAATAATAATGATGAATAATATAAATTGAGTATTAATTATAATAATATATATACGTTACACAATGTATCAGTTCAGTTCACACAGCCTTCTGGTATCCGTGATGGAAATTTCCAATATCAGTTTGTTTATATTATCCAGATGACGGAATCCACTTCTTTTGATGTTCAATAAAGGTTTATTTTCTCCTTTTCGTTGTCCGAAGCCTTATGGTGGAATATTAGGATTGAAGTCCAGTGTCCTGTTATTAATTTGATCCAAGTGTAGTTGTTCCTTCTGGTTGTTGGATCAGTAATGTTTTAAAGGTGATTTGTTTATGATATTTCTTTATCTGCTCCAATTTTATATTCTGTTATAGTTTGATATAATGTTTTTTTTTTACTTTCTATTATATATTTTTTAATAATATTCATATGTTTTGTATAAATAAATAGCTTGTTTTCAGAATTTACAGTCAACTCTCCTTCTTGGCTTATTATTTTCTAATAATCATCAACAACATTCTTTTTCTCTTTTTTGGTTTCCTGGATACACATAAATACTCTGGTCATATCTGTTCAAATTGAGATTTAGTTGTCATAGGATATTATTTTTATATAATACTTTATTTTATCTTCTACATACAAGTTGCTTTTTAGTTATTACATCATAATACTTAATACAATTTACATATTATTTTATCTGACAAAACGATGAATAATTTTAATATCAAATATTATAGTTATTTGTAATTTGACAAATATTTTTGAATAATTTATTATTTACTGAACATAATCATCTAGGCCTATGTTGACTGATTATATTTTTATATTGGAAGACTCATAATCGATCCTGCTTACACTAGTTTTATATTAATTAATTTCTTTAAATATAAACAAACTGTTAATTAACAATTATATTCTAATTACTATAATTCCCTTCAGGGCTTAACTGAATGCACACTTTTAAACCATTGTCTGCGTGATTAATATCTATTAAACTTATATAACTCAACACTAATAAAGAAAAAACTAAATGTTAATCTTAGTATCATCTGGTACTATGGATTAGTAATTCATTTCATTAAATAATTGTTTATAATTACTATCCACTCACAGTTCTTCTTAATTGAATATCAGTGTATCTCACATCCTCTTACCAATTAATTACACTTGTTTATATTACATTTGTAGCACATCTTAATTACATTTTACATTTACTTCTAAATTTGCATTGTACTTTATATGACTTTCTAATTGATTCATTCATTATTCATTAAATTTATTATCATTATTTATTTGTTTATGGACTACTCCAAATCTAACTGGGTACTGTCTATATAGTATATTAATCCGTCATAGTAATGTCTGTTGTAGGACCTTTGGTTTTGAAATAGGTTCACACTTTTATTTATTATTGTTTCTTCCTTCAAATTATTTTGATTTCGATTTGTTTAGATACCTTGTTGTTATTGCTTGCTGATGTCTTCAACAGTTGAAGTGTATGATATTATGGTATTAATATTGCTTGGTGATAAGATTGACATTTATTAAACAAATTCTTCATTATTATAGGCAAATTGAAACCTACCTTTCTTATCGATACCAATTATTTTCTTCTTTATCTCTGGAGTTTATTTATTTGTATTGGTGGCTTTAACGAACTGTAATTCTTGAGTTTTCTCTTGGTTCATTGTATATTTTATTTATATATTCCATTCTTTTATTAAAATTGATTCCATACTAATGTTGAATGATTCCCCCTATATTAATATGGTATTATGAATGAATATCGGCGTTGAGTGGCCCTTATACGTCCAATTGCTCATCCGAACATTCACATACCTGGTACAGTGCACATTGGCTGCTGCCCATAAAATAATTCTAAAGTGGCGCCTTAGCTTTCTCACTCTATAAATAAAATAATTATAAATCTTATCATTATACACATCATTGGAATCTTTTATCTTCTGAATATTTTTTCTTATTCTACCTTGCCTCCCAATAACTCCATTTATTTATTATATTCAATATTACTGTTGGTATATTTTCTTAAGTAGTTTTCTTTCTCTTTTATATAACTTCACTTCAGAGTTCAAGGATTTATTAGCCTTAATGTCATTCACCTTTGTTATTCAATACCTCTTGTAATATAGTAGTTTTAATTATCCTTATTTCTATCTGTTTTTATACTGCAACTCTTCTTCAGCAAGTTCATTTTCTAATTAGTTTATTAAATTTCTCTTAGGTTTTTGTCATTAATATTGTGCCCCGTTATTATTATTATATTACTATATATATTATTTAAGCTTGATTTAAATAGATGCGCTTATTTCTTTTAGAATTTTGGTGTCGTTACAACACTTACGTTTCTTAATGTCCTCGTACGTTTCGGTGTGCTATTCACCTTCTTCAGCGAAGGTGAATAGTCCACTGAAACGTACGAGGAAATTAAGAAACGTAAGTGTTCACAAGGAAAGTTACAATTTATCACTAATATTAAGTTTTGAATGAAGAGGATGAACCAACAAAACAAATGTATAATTTTAAATATTTCGAAGGAACTGCATTTCAGCACTCTGAATCTTGCCGCTTTCCTTTTTTGTCATTACCAACCCCTCACTCGCATAAATCAACGTGGGTATCGAAAATGTCTTATAAAATGTAATCCTTGTGCTGTGTCTTGTTTTACTTCTACGATTTTCTATGAATCATACCATAAACATTCCTAGACTTATTTATCTTCTCTCTTATATCGTATTCAGATTCATAGCTTACTGCACAGCCGAGATATATGAAACGGCTCACTTGTTGTAAAGTGCTGTTGTTTATAACTATCCTCACTAGATATTTACCTATAAAGGCCATGGTTTTGGTCTTTCTTACTGAAATTATCGGTGAATACTCTCTTGCCATTTCTTGTAATTAAAACGTTGCTCTTTGTAAATCATCCTCATTTTTAAGAAATAATGAAACAACTAATTATGTAAGGTAATATTACGACTGTAACTAAATCGATTTCTATGGAAATCAACAATTTTACCACACAGACTATCATAAAACTTACTTTTTGTTTCAAAACTTTTCAAAACTTTGTTAACACGATCTGGAGAGCGTTTTCAGCTGATTTTTTTTTGTATTACTTTACCACGAAGATGACCAAAAAGTAAATTTTTTTGACTGCCGACTAGTTATTATGATATCCATGCTCATGAAAAAACACAAAGAAAAAATTATATTCATACATCCGTTACAGACAACTTTTTATATACCTTTTTATATATAAAGCTTATAGGTATACAATTTATATAATTAAAATAAAAGAAAACATATTTAATTACACGTGTATATACAAATACTTGGTTGTGGTAGGACAGCAAGATTTGAAAGTACAGCAGCATTGTTGTCTAAGTTTACCCGAGGTAATGCATTACCTTGGCTGGACACACACACACACACACACACACACACACACACACACACATCCCGATCGCGAACACGCATTATACGTGTTCTTACGCGTGCATGTACTGCCGATAACTATCGATTACAGCCTGAAGCCATCGGTATTTTTAAATGTGTGTGTGTGTGTGTGTGTGTGTGTGTGTGTGTTTATACATATATATATATATGTTATATATATATATACATATATATAACATATATATACATATATATATATATATATATATGTTAGAAATACAAAGTTCCAACGGATGTATTCTACACACACACGTGTAGCGTAGTCTGCATATAGGTCAGTCTCTTCGTATATCAAATAGAAATAGTAGTACACGTGTGCGTGTATAGTTTATCATAAACAACTTGTTGCAACTGTGTTTCTTTTCTTACACAGAGTAATTACACATTCGAGTTATTGTAACACTATAATTTTGTATGTAAATATAAATGAATGGTCATTCCCGCCTTGCATTTCGCAACCGCGTTTTGCTTACGTCTTCAAAGGCTGATCGCTTTTTTTATCGCTTCTTGCCACAAGAAGCACACCAGAACTGGAATAATACAGGAATCCAACTTGACTTGTTCGTACAGTTCCATGTTTTACTTTTAAAAAGCTATCGACGGGAAATTCTGTTTCGTAATATGGTCGGTGATCAGTGGCGTACGCAGAAATCAAACTTGGGGGGGGGGGGCAATGAACCTTAGCATCCATATATTTATATATTTGTATACCACACTTCTAGTAACTTATAGTATAAGATAAAGTACATACGCCAGTTAATGGTTACAATTTATTAGTAGACGTATTATTTTCAGTAGGTTTCACATTTTCTTTATTAAAAATGTATTAGTCGTCATTGGGGGACTTATCCAAAAATTAAAAAAAATGTATCCAAAAATGTCGTATAATTTTTTTCATTATTACAGCAGCATTATTCAAGATATGAAATTAGGACATTATTAAAATTATCGTTTTATTTACCGACTGATATCTGCAAAAAAAGTGCTGAATGTAACTGAAGTATCAAAATAATATTCTTATGAGAAAGGTTTATGTACTTAGTTAAGGTACATACAAATATTATTTAATACTTAAGTAAACATTCTTGGGGTCACTGGTAGCAGTGGCCGGGCCGGTGTGGCGCCGTCAAATGAGAGCGAGATAGAAAGAAAACAGCTTATTGAACGTTACACTCAGCGTAATACACCGATCAATGAACTATAAATTATAACTGAAGTAATAATTGTTATTATAAACTACTTATTTTGTTAGTGTTTATATCTCCATCCAAATCGGCCGAAATTTTCAATTTTGAAATTTTAAACGAGAGACAAAGTAAATAAAGGCAGTGCATATTACATTTATACGGTTGGGGAGGGGCTTCACACCCCCTGAGCCCCCCTGCGTACGCCACTGTCGGTGATAGGTGATAGTTTTAGCTTTCCGGGTAAAGGCAGAGAACATTGCCATTCTTTCAGCAATCAGTTTTTGCTACGACGATTTCTGTTTAATGCTGTTTGTTTTAATATCCAACTTAAGCAAAACCACATATATTGTTTTGTCTCCAAATTCTTTTTCTCTGGCATCGATAGTTTTTCATGTTTCTTAGAGAAGAATTCTTTGTAAACATTAAGAATGCTCTCTTTTAATCGAGTTTTCTTCAACATCTTTCTTGTTACATGACATGTCTGTTGTTTTTAGACAAAATCAGATGCTCGCAGTATTTGTCAAACGGAATAGAATTGAATTAGAAAAGAATGGTTCCCACAGGTTGATAAAAAATATCTTATAAAGAAAAGAAAACAGTCAGGATTAAGAAAATGACATTAGTGTGATTAGAAACAATTTATAATATTAGGCATTAAAACAGTTAATAGAACATCGTTTTATTAGCGAGCTGACATACGGTGTTAACATTTCACATTGAAACTTGATCTGATGGTGTACCTCCTTTTGGCCAGAAGGATAACAGCCGGCATCAAAGCAACTGTTACCTGTAATTAATTTTTTATCTGTAATCAACGTGGTTACGGTATTCACACGTTTCTGCACATGAAACAATCGAGTCGCATTGATGGTGACACGCTGTGGTTGATGAATACCAATTGTGGCAACATAGCGGCAATGTCGGTTCAAAACGATAGTCTCATCTTACGAACGATACAATCTGATTGGTGCACAGAGACAGTGTCAGGAAATACCGCGTAACTAAGAATACATTACTACATCAAAGGATTCCGAATCTTATCCTTCTAGCCGAGGCAATATTAATTAGAATGGTAAGTATGGCCGCAAAAGGAGATCCTGGATACACTAAAGAATCTAGCAGTTATTACCTTACACTAATGGTGATGAGCACCTAGAACATCCAGAGTAGAAAGAATATGTGTCAAATTTCAATTAGGGGCCGCGTGCTGTATGGAAACTGCAGACGACTACACTACAAAATCATGAAATCAGACCACCAATCGACCAAATAAACATCATTAAGTAAATATATGGAAAATTTTGCGTGTTTCTGTTACAATACAGAATACATTTAGTGTTTAATAAAACTCCTAACCGAAAGATGAGACAGACTCAACTGGTAAAATCTCCTGCCCGACTATTACAGTCAAAGTATTTCTTTTACGTTCCAGAAATCTATGATTGACCTGAGACACCAAGACTACTGACTGAAGGACTTTCTCGAAATAACTAACAGCAATCGTTCTGGAGATGACGACAGATTTTTTGGAGGGAAACTTTAAGAAAAAAATTACTTCAATGGGAATAATCTGGCAGCAGTTTTACCAGGATTGTTAAGATATTTTTCTTGTTAACGGACACGGTATCCTTTTTTCAATTTTACCAGATGACATTTCATGACAGGATAGAACAGCGTGGAGGGTACGGTTCACCTGAAACCTGTATTTAGATTGATTCACTATTGATGACTACGATTCCAAAAAATCTAACCTTTGTCATCAAAGTTGGCCTCATTCATTAAGACTTATTTGACAGTTTGTCTTTACCATAAGCTACGCATGGACGTCAAGCAATGCTGGCTAACATCCACGATAGTACTTTCTCGAAGTAAATGCTTATGAGAATTAAATGTCGCGACATTTTTGCGTCCTGATTTCATCCATTAAAGTCGGAACATTGTCGGAAAAGAAAGGACTGTCTCAGATAAATTATGGCGTCTGGTAATCTTAAGATTCCTTTCATAGGGAGACAAGCAGAACGCTCCTTTATAACTTCGTGTGTACGTACTAGATTTACGAACCACATCCGTGCAGTTACAGAGGAGACTGAATGTAACTGTAATCCCTCGGTCGATGGGAGAGTGGCGTTTGTCATTCGAATGATGTCGATTATTCAAAGGTCCGGTTATTAGAATCACGAAAGTAAGAATACCTGTTATACTATTGTACCACATAATACGCACGCCATTGGCTAGATGAGTCACGCCGGCAAGGCGATGAGTCTACAGAAAGATTATTACAAAGATAGATCGTGAAAGCCAACGCATAGTTAACTGCCTGTAAAAACAACTTTGTACTGTATAAGGTGTCTCAAGAAGAAACAGAAATAATTTTAGGATATGTTGTACTGGTTAAAATAAAGAAAAACGTTTATTTAAACATAGTTCCGAAAACGCTTTGCTCTGTTTTCTGGACCAAAGAAGAAATGAAGAAACAAATTTGTATTTTAATTATCCTTTTTGTTTTTTGTTTATGACCTTAAAAATTTTGCATTAAGAGGTACAGACCAGTATCTCCAGTAACTTCCGACACACTGTTGTAAAATCCAAAACATAATGACTGTTGAGTCAAAAACATAATGTTTTATGGTTTGGTATAAATTTAATTTGTTGAATTACCGAGGAAACATTTAGTACAAAAATTATAAGAGTATGTAATTCAAAGAAATCTGAATTACATAAACTCTATTACAAAAAATAAAATTAACGAAGTTCAGCTTTGATTTAAAACAAAGCGGAACAAAAAGTAACACAACAAGGTTATATATATTTAAATAAAAACGATAATCTTTGGAATAGTGAAAAATTGTAAAATAACAATAAAATCGTTAAAATAAACAACAGGTATATTACAAATTTTCAATTTTAGTAAATAAATTGTTTAAAATGTTCTCTATCACTGTTTACAAAACGCTCCTTGGGTAGGCCTGTTCCATATAATTTCTGCGTGATTGTAAATTCTAACCATAAACTCCTCTCTTATGTTTCTTTTTACTCGTACATTGAAGTTTTCATATGACTCCAGTAGTATTAATTCAGTTGTGTTAGGTTAGGTGAACTTACAAATCAAATTACAACATTTTCTGTCACGTTTTGCGGTCTGTTTTGTTCTAAATAAAAATCAAATTTTAAAAAATATTGTTCGTTTCAAACCAACATTATTTTCTTTCTTATAATTAAGTGCTTTCCAAATTTTGAAACACATTTTTCCTTGTTTAATGGAAGTTTAACATTTGGGCTTTACGAGAACCGTCTCCAAATTATTGGAGATACTGTTCTGGGACGCGTTTTTTGGTTAATTAGGTTAAAATATTTTACCAATTTTATCAACAAAACTCGTGTTTTAAGCATTTTAATGTTGCTTTATTTTCCATGGATTCAGCAAACAGGACGTAATTTTTCGTAGCCGTAACTTGAAAACAAAACGTCTACAGACGTAGCTTTGTATAGCGTTTTTATTTGTTTTTACCAATATAACATATCCTTAAATTATTTCCGATTCTTCGTGTGACATCCTCTATACATAAGAGGGAATATAATTTATTTATACATATCTTGTGTGTGTGTGTGTGTGTGTGTGTGTGTGTGTGTTGTAGCCCGACTCATAGAGCCAGTAATAATATCTTAGGTCTTAGTATATGTTAATAATCTGTTTATATAAAATCAGTTAATTAACGATATGAAAGGTGGTTGGCTTGTCGTTGCTATTGACCCTTCAGTGGGTGAGCGCCGCCATCACATTTAAACAGAAAAAAAGTATAAATCGTAATCATGAAATTAATGGCAAGTTAATATAAAAGATAACGTAAAAGATAGTGTCAATCCGACTAGTTTTCACCACAACGTGAGAGTCGGCTCCCCTTTCTTCTTCTTCCATCTTTCCACTTGCACACTCTGTCACGTTAGTTCACCGTTACCTTTTAATGCGCGCGGGTAACTACGAAACATCACGGCTACACAGGAACAGCAAGGCGGAGAGGAGGAAAGGACTGCGGATAGCAGTCAAAGCGGACGGTCAAAGGAACTCGTACCAAACAAGACGTCTGGTTTTCTTGTTACAGAAAAAGAGTTCACCATATTACAGTATCGTGAAGTAGGCACATTGCCGTACTTTAAAATCATAAAATCAGTACATTAATCAATCAAATAACAAACTGAGTACCTAAGTATCATCATCAACATGTTCACATCACGGCATAGACAAGGTGCTGCCTGTTCCTCTTCAGAGATCCTCCAGCCATCTATTCATGAGTCTGCCCTACAGGTTTGTATTTACAGACTTGTTTGGACGGTATTGAATCTGACATCCTTTCTATGTCCTTTAAACTATTTTTTATAATTTTTTAGTCTTTTATTCAAATCAAAAACTTGTAATTCTTCTCATTCTTTATACGCTCCAGTTTAGAACACCTTTAAACTCCTCAAGAACGCCGTTACCGAGGACTGTATTTTACTCTCTTGTTTCTTGTTTGTTGTCCATAATTCACACCTATAGGAGAGTACAGTGACCGCCATAACTTTGAAAACTGTAATTTTTCATTTCGACGAACCTTGTTTCTTAAAATACGGTTGATTGTTCCACGGATCGTCTGGAAGTTACCTAACTTAAAATGAATATCATAATTCTTATCATAGCCAATATCATTTCCCAAACAGTTAAAATGGCTCACCTGTTCTACAATTTGATTTTTAATTATTATTTTTGTTCTTATTGGTTCCTTTCCACGAAAGGCCATTACCTTTGTTTTTGCAGAGGAGATTTTCATATTGTAATCTTTACAAATCTGATGAAGCTTAAAAACATAATTTTGTAAAGCATATTCTGTATTTTGAATTACAAGCAGTATAGCGGTCTTTCATGATCATTAACACAACTGTTAAAAAAGAGTAGACTACACACTGCACCCTTACCTGACACCTTGATTGACAGATATTTGTCGAGATGTCCTACAATTATTTTTAACAGATATACTTGTTCCATTAGACGTCGTGCGTATCCCCTTTCGTCTAATACTTTCCACACCAATTTTTCTGTCCACTCTATCAAAGGCGTTTCCAAAGACAACGAAAGCTACACGCGTTTCTTGATTGAACTCACGATGCTTCTCACTGATCTGTGTAATAATAAAAACGTTGTCTGTACAAGATTTGGTCTTCCTGAAGCCGTTTCTACGTACCTACCTAGGTATATTAAACTTATGTACATGACGCCATAATGCGCCCTGGCTACTCTTACTGGTATTTTTCTAAACAAAAATCTTCAGGGAATCGTTTCTGTCACACGTTTTGCAAAAGTCAATAGACGTATAATAAAAGTTTGTTTTATTTGTTAAGGTTGATTTAAGGGTGTTTACTGACAGATTAGTTTTATCACTGATGCGAAAGCTACCCCTAAACGTTACTGTAATGTTACCGCATATCCAGGATAACAACTATTAAAAAATTTATAAAAACTAAGAACTGGAATATTTTTGCTTTCAAGAAAAATCGGTCTAGTGTTTTGTTAAAAGACTGTCCCGACCAAATCGTGACGTTTGGTAACCTGAGTCTAAACGTCAACGTATTGGGAGCCAGAAGATACCCAAGGGAGTTAAAGATGCTGTATCTCACTCGATTTGGTTAAAGAGATAAGAACGTAAATTAGTTAAAAAATTTTGCATTACATATAAAAATATTTTTGTGTGTTTTGGTAGACAATAAATATTAGACTCATCACTCGTATTTTACTAATAATTGAGCAGTATCTCCAGTAATATCATTCTTAGCCTAAGAGTTATTCTCAACTTTTTCTTCTTCTTCGTCCTCCCTCTGTGAATCTTGGCTAACCTTACAACATTACAACATTATTCCATTCTTCCTGTTAGACGCCTTACGCTTCTCGTCATTCACGTTTGCTGTTTTTATGTCCTGTCTTACAAAACATCATTCATCAATTTTATTTTAATTTGCCTTCTTCTAGGTCTGTGGCCTTGCATCCTCTACTACAAATTTTTGTAAACCCTCTATTCTCGTTCCGTTTTTTTAATGGCAAATTCACACTATTTTATTTGCTGTGACAAAACTCACCGTGTCTGTACCATAAAATAATTGATCTAACCTGCGGGTCATTCTCATTTTCTGTGCACCGTTCTTATCCACAGACCCTTCTGTAATGTAAAATTACCTCAAAGAGTTTAAAAAATATATGTATCTTAAATAACCGGTTATATTTCCCTACGATGCGCGATGTGGCGATTCCTTCAATATATTCTTCCTTGTCTGGTCAACTATTTAGAACGCCTCGCGCTTCTCGCAATTACTGTTAAGTTGACAATTTTTCGGAACCCGCTAAAAGTAAATAAAAATTAAATCTTAAAATTTATCGATTATGTTAAATTTAAAATAACTAACAGACTACGATAACGACAGAAGAGTACAGTCAGCATATCAAATTCTTCATTTCAACTACTATTCTCTTCAACGTACTTCCATTTCAACACTAGACTCTTCAGTGCCTCCGCAGCTGAACCTCTACTATTCTTCCACTTTTCCTACATTACGGTAATGTTCGTCCTTTGTGTCTCTTAGCTTTTTCGAAGAGCCAATTTTGTCCAATCAGCAGTTCAGTTAAGGGCCAAAAAAGAGTTTTCAGAAATTAACCTTTACACAAGTGAATCACCAATAATCCACCTATTCGCACATGGTTATTACTTTTTAATCAATTATTTATAAGTTATGGTTTATGGAAAATCGTTTGTGGTTATACAATAGTGGTTTATGGTTTATGGTTTATGGTTTATGGTTTATGGTCGTTTTAAAATTCACAAATATTTTTTTAAATTTTACATTTTTGAACTAATATGAACTGGATTTTTCAATAACGCTCATTTGTTATGATATATTACTCAACGTAGCTATAATCGGAATCTACCACTAAGACCAGTTCAATGTACACGATGAAGTGATTAATTTTGTATTTATATATTTGAGGACGTAGCCCAAATCACAGTTGCATTAATCTAGTAAGACAATTTAAGTTTTGAAACTGAATAACATAAAGTCGAAACAGTGTTGGCTGTCCTATAAAATATAAGATGTTATCTTATGATCAACCACTACTGAATGTTCAGATTCAAGATACACTGTTTTTCTCTTTACAGCAATACGAGTGTTGCTGAACATAAACAGAACATCAGTGCTCCTTTTTTTTTTTGCAAATTAGCTCCGTTTACTAATCTTCTAAAATTCACTTCGCGAATGTGTATAATGCTTTTCTTGTTTTAAGAGTTTGTGAATTTTGTAATCATGTTTTCGGGAAGCTTGAAGAATATTTCGGGTTTTTGTTTTGTTAATCTCAAGTTTATGTTCCTTTTTTAATATCAGCTCCATAAGAGTACGTACTAAATTCCCTTCAACTGAGTCAACCACGGACATCATCCTAGTAATCTTAAATGTTCTCTCACATTCGCTTCGATACCGACACCCACCGGATTCTTTAACTTTACTAATTACCCTATTATATAATATGATCTTACAAGTATCTAATTGCATAAGCTCATGCAAGCATGTAAGACTGTACTTATACCCAACATGATCGTGTAAATAAATTATACTATGGATTCGCACGACAGAAAAAAGGAAAGTTTCAGGAGTATTTATCGGCGGATGTTATGTAATTACTGCTTGTTAGCGGCTGTTTAGAGCAACACGTGTTATTAGATTACACTACAGACGTTACCCCTTAATCCTTATTTACATTCCATTATACTTTATTGTTATTAACACTGTTATTGTTATTCCTAACAGAATAGAATACAACGACAACGACTGTGACGTTAAATATAAATAACGGACTACTTTAATAAGAGGCTGAAATAATCCATGTGAAAATGTCATCTCGATACGGTAGGCTAGCGGAGCACCTGTTTGCTCACAAAGCGAACTGTTGCAT
Organism: Magicicada septendecula; assembly: GCA_034769895.1. Classification (NCBI taxonomy): domain Eukaryota; kingdom Metazoa; phylum Arthropoda; class Insecta; order Hemiptera; family Cicadidae; genus Magicicada; species Magicicada septendecula. The sequence continues at coordinate 145,716,142 of CM068370.1, forward strand.
TCTCGCGAGGTATTTATGACTCACATACCTTACACACCACCACAATAAAAACTACACTTATTTATTTGTTTAAATATTCTTCCGCCGCGAACGATCGCTCGGCGTTTATGCTGACAACGCGTTAGGTGAACTCAAAAAAAAAAAATATATCTTTCAACTTCCTTATCCATCTTCGCTGGCACAGTGAATGTTTCTTCTTACTGTTGTTATTTACTTTATCCTTGGTCGTGGTTATCAATTAATCATACGCGTTGTCGTACTCGGGCTTCGCAGTACATAAATTACTCGTAATGTGTTGCAGAGTAGTTTCAAGATATTTACTTTTCACCTTGTAATTGCATTTGAAAGTGCTTCTGGTTGTTCTGGTTTTAATTCAGAAGAAATACGAAATAAAAGAAAAGAAAATTATGCCTTAAACAAAACTGGTGTGGAAATTCTCTCCTCTGACAATTAATTATATTTTAAGAATCTAACTAAGTAGTCCATATTTGGGTCGAAGGAATATCTGTGCACTCTTTCATCGTCTATCAAATGTTTGTTAGTTTTTTTGTAAGTCCGAGTCGTTCAGCCGACGATCCTGTACAGTAAACAAAGTCTATCCAGCTTTAAAGGCAATTAAATTATTTTCCATTTGGCGTTTGATTTGGGTCTGAAACGTGAACATTCAGTTGGTTGCAGCACGTTGAAAATGAGAGGTTTTCGCTCCCTTTAAAAATTTCTTGACTTTACTTTGAAATTTTTGCAAATAACTACGAAAACCTCCTCTATAGTAACTCACATCCTAAGTATGTTCATTGCTGTCGTACAGAGTTAATATTACACTAAAATAAATTTGGTATGTTAAGCTGTAAACCTATGAGTAATATTTCCTTAAATTTAGTATTTTACAAGTAATTTCCAAACAGTGAGCATTTTGACAATTAAATTATCTTCATAGTTTTTTTTTTGCTATTTAATTACGGCTGGCGCCGCCTCTCGCATCCTAGCTTGCACTGGAGCCGGTCTAAACAGTCCTGTTCTGTAAGTCCTCTTGCATTCATTGCATCTTCGACGTCCATTTTCCATGTTTGTTTAGTACCTATATAATAAATAAATTTCAGAGAAAAGCCCACTGATTTTTGATAAATGAATCAGAAGTTCGGGAAATCTAACTCAGCTCTGCCAACAAACCCTACTCTCACGTCCGCGAAGAGTTTTAGTCGCGTGGCTACTGGGTACACGGCATCCAATATGTCGGGTGTATGTTATGTAGCAGATGGGAGAGGATGAAAGGCGAGTTTCCAGCGCCCTTTAATCAACTGGAACAGACCAGCTAAGGTATGATAACCCTAAAAGAAGATCCTCTGTCATCAGAAAACAAGTCAAATTGCTAAAAATGCTAGAAAGATCTTTTTAGTAATTATTCAAAGGCTGTAGAGTTTCTAAGGCTTTCTAAGCCATCGTCAACAAATTTGGAAACATTATTTGCCGGGTTGTTAGGCTGTGATCCAAAACACAACCGATAGACCACTACCTAACAAACCGGCAAATAATGGTCCAAATTTTATTCAAAGACTGTCCGACTTTACACCATTGTGACTCGATTACTCCTTAATACAGAGATGAGTCGACACATGAGTCCCATACGTAATTTTTGTAGCGTAAACACTATTATTTTTCTTTTCGTTGTCGAATCTTATGGTTTACCACATTAGAAATAAAAAGATACACTTGAATGTCGTATGTGAGGTGGTAGACGGCAAGTCACTATATCTCTGTCTATGAAAATAAACTGAAGTTAATTTCATAAGCTATCACAAAACGTATTAGTACCTCTGCATTGATACTAGTACTGAGTATTTGAAATCACTTAAAGAACGCTTTAAAACATATGACTCGGTCAAGTTATGCCGTAGTGAGATGAAAAAAATAACCAAAGAAAGGCCATATTATAAGCTAAACAAAACGTTTCCGCTGTACAGTCAAAGCTACATCATTTGAAAGCATTTTCGTTATAGTTTTTATTTTTAAAAGTACTAGCAGCAAAACTCAAGTTCACCCATTTCAACACACACCTAAAAATTACACAGACTCATTGGATTCTTAAAATACAATTGTCACTGTAGCCTTTTACCGATGTTGGCTTACCATCTGGTTTTTGTTCGCATCGTGAATTTCGTCCATTTCACTTACGATTCACTCCTTATTTAGTCGAACACTCAGACGAAACGCTTACTAATGTGAAACTCTGAGAAAGCTGGAATGTTTGAATGTTACAAAGAACAGTTGATTTCAGCGCCACTTATTTGGTCACCCACTCGCAACGCCCTGTCAGGGCAGCGAGTTGTAATATTCCTTCTTTTCCTTAGCATCTCGTAACCGAGATCAAAATCAAGGTGTCCGAAGGCCTTCCGGAGACTATAAGCGAATAAAATGGGGAGAAAACCATTGTTCGGAAACAACGCTTCGGATTCTCTGGATCCGACTATCGTCTGGATCAGACTATAGTCTGTAGCAACTATTCATTGGTTACCTTCCTATACGTAGGTGGTTTTTCACTTACAGGTTCATCACTTTCCTCCTGATCCCATCAAGAAGCATCCAAGAGACCTCCGTCACCGTGTGAAACAACAATGTTAAAGGTAACCTTTAAGTAAATTTTTTAGAGTCGGCGTTTCCTATTGTATAAAAGTGTAACTAAAGCTAAAACGAAACTCACAAAGCGGCAGTGGACTTCTGGATAATGGATAGCGCCTGATAAAATGAAAAAATTAGAGATGAAAGTTTTCCGCAAGTTTCCTTTCCATGAATAGGCATTTTTAAGGTTTCGATCTCCCAAACACCTCTGATTTGTCTACCAGGATCGTCGAGGCCTTTTCTAAAGTAGTATGAACTTTTTCTTAATTTGTTTTCTTCACGGCATACAGTCCTGTCTTCATTTCGGTGTTCAGTGTAAATTCATAAAATGCAAGTAGAAACAAACTTACCGTACTCGTTTGGTTTTGCCTATATGGTTGATAAGAAGAATGCTTAAGTTAAATAGCAGAAGGAAAATATATTACCGAAAGAGAGACAGGAAATGTGACTCGTCCGCATTCACAATTTAGAAACGCCCGTCTCGGAAAACGACGTTTTCAAAGACCGAGCACGTACGTAGAGGCGCGCACAATTGCGTTAATACATATTCAAGTAAAGAAAGCAACGTGAGAAATCCGGGTCGGCAAACAGAGCGTAAACACGTTTTCAGTTGAGTATGCACACTTGTCATCTTAATGTCTCCTCGTCAGATGACCTACACTCGGGACGCGGGAATCGCTCAACAGTGTACTGCATGTATGATAAGCTGCACAACTATGAGCGAGATATTTCATAAAACTCTCCACGCAGTGTTACATATGTTTAGTAGCACATTATGATAAGAAGCAAGAATGCGTGCGGTTAACCGCACAAAATAATCTACCGAGATCGCTTATGGAGTAACCTCGAGAAATGCGGTGTTGCAATCACACGATTGTAATTGCTACACGTGAATGTGTATCACCGCTAACAAAGACGTGTGAACCGCAATAACAGTAGAATCTCCGTTCTATGTCTAAACGAAATTATGCCGTTCTTTTCTACCAGTGACGTATCTAGAATTTGACCTTTTGGGGGGTCCGGGGTCCGGTCGGCTTTATAAAAAAGAAAGAACAAGTTAAGACTAATCAACATTACTGTCTTCAAAGTGGCTGAAATTTGTCCCATTAAAGGAAACGGTAACAACCAATATATATACACGTTGTTGTGTACATAAGATAAGATACTATAACTAAATATAATTATTTCACTACTGACTCGGAACACAAGGTTTTTTATGGGTAAACACGTAAAAGTTTTACCTTATGAGCCTCTGAAGAAGCTTTTTAAAAGCGAAAACCGGTTAAGGCTATAAGGTAAAACTTTTACGCGTTTACCCATAAAAAACCTTGTGTTCCGAGTCGGTAGTGAAATAATTATATTTAGTTAAGTAACGGACACGTCATGGACAACGAAATCCAAGAAGATACTATAAGATACTTATTGACTGATTTTCGTATAGGTACTTCAAATTTCAAACGTACACGCTACTGCTGTGTAAGAAACCTGTCTGTATACTTAAAGAAGAGTTACTACTAATATACTCTGCGAAGCTAAAACAATAATAAAACAGCCTAAAAAATTAGAAATTAACATAATTCGTCAACTTTTTGACTCTCTGGGGGAAGGTCCCGTTCTTCCCCCTCCGTAAACACGCTTCTGTATTCTATTATATAAACGGAAAGAAACCTTATTCTCATAATTCTGTAAAGGCTATAGTCTATTCAAGTTTGAGTACACGTTCGTTCGTTGGTTACTTTTTCCTTTTATTAGCATGTTCTTAGGTTAGGTCTTTTAGAGCTCTTCTGACGTTTTGTTCACCACTTACGTTTCTAGATATAGTTCTTGGTCAGTTGGTTGCCACAGGATGCTTTTATTCATTAAAAATTTTAATTCACAAATAAAACAACAGTTTGTTATACTTCATAACATTGATAATCTTTCCAAAAGTATTGCATCCTGGTCTTATTAGGCTGATAATTCCTAGAGTTGTATTACCTACGTGTTATATTATTGACAGCAAAAATATCGTTTCATTTGCAGCTATCAATTCATGACAATTAATTTTTACTTCTCACCTTATGCTTTATTAATCATTAGGTTTTCTAACCGCGTACTCAGACCTCAAATATTTTCACTTTAATGTACATATAATTTCTTGATGCCTAATTACGAACCTTTAAGCTGCATGTCGTAGTTATCTGTTGTACTATGCTGCATGTTGTATGTTGTATCTGTTGTAAAACATGTTTTGGGATATAATATGTATCTTATATTATATATTATATGTTATATATTATATTTATATATTATACCGTATATTATATGTATTATATTTCCGGTAGACAATAATGTCCTAAACATGTTTCACGTAGGCCTAATAAAGGAGTTCTTAATCGTTCTGAGCTCTCCGAACTACTTTTACAACCCTCTGGAAGTCGCGTCCCCATGAATGTAGTAATAAGGAAAGAATACAAATGCTCTTTTGTGTTCGTAAATATTCATATTATATTTCGTTCATTTGCGGATATCTAACGTCCTATAAAGACACAGGGCCAACATATTTCAAATTAAATCAACTTCACTTAAACAAAGTCAATGCCTGTTTCAACAAAGAATTTAAATAACACGATTTAAATATCAGCATTCACAATATTTTTAAAATTTTAATTATTACATTGAGAACTTAAATGATCACTGCCAAATATAAGAACCTTTCAAAAGATTTCATTGGTAATTATTTTGACATATATGTACGTTTCTGAAAGCAAACTTTATTGAAATGAAGAGCAATATTGGATAGAACAACTCTCGATTCTTCGGTGACATTGAGTTTCACAATATTCTTCTTGCAGCTACCAAGTATGAAAGTCTAGTTTCACACAAGTAGATTGTTTTAAATGGTTTAGACACTGTTATGGATATTTCATTTAATGTTCATAATGATCAACACTACTCTTTGAAACACTTTAACCAAAATTCTGTTATCCTTGATCATTAATATTTAAAGACCTTGGACTGCTGTGCATTTTGAAATGAATATTATATCCAAGCTACCGCTTCGGAGTTTTGAAAAAAAAAAAACTTTTCAAAAATTTCTTGTAACGTCGCTAGGCGATAGTAATTACTGCAAATTTCTTACGCCCGTTTTCAAAGGGTCTCTTGGTCCCTCCCAGTCTCAGTTGTTTCATAGTATACAATGTTACTGGTGTTAGATTTTACATAGGCCTGCTACGATCTCTCTCTGAACCTTCAATTTATAGTTTTGTGAACAATCTGTTTTATATACCAATTTAATCTGCCACTCTCAATTATACCATTCTAATATTATTTTTCTAATATTACTTAAACTATTTTTAAAATAAATCATTAAAAGTTTATAATCGATCTTTAAAAATTTGCAAAAGTCCTTAGTTTTCTTAAAAATGCTTGAAGGTAAACATAATAAAAATACTAGTAGGCCTGCTACTTCAGCTAATAACAGCAGTAACAACAGATACTGCTACAACAGACAATATGATATTAACAACAACAACAACAACAGATACTAATATGAGTGAAACGTTGTCATACAAGACATTTTTGACGCTGTCCATACCGGAAGAAGACTTCAAAAATATAATGGATACCGCCCGCGGAAGCCTACGTGAGAATATAACAACAGATACTTATAATCATAATAGGTGTAATGATATTAGTATATCACTAAATAGTTTATCAGATGAAAGGAAAGCAAAGTCATGATATAGTCAGCCTCTACAGGGAGGAGTTGTTTTCATCTGTCCGACGATTTGACAAGTTCAGAAAGAAGAAACAACGCTTCTTGGGAAGACTGACATTCCTGAAAAGATGTAGAGTTAACAAAGTAGTACCTGTGTGTGCTGAGCTATCTACTACTGACCGCACAAATAAGGCATACAGCGCAGCAGCGTAACACCTACAGGGCAGGGCCCACTTACCGGACCACCCGGCGCCACTTCTACACTATATAACTAAGTTCGCTTGCCGGCCTTTTCGTCACATAGACCTGAGGATACTAACGAGTGAAACGTTGTCATACAAGACGTTTTTGACGCGGTCCATACCGGAAGAAGACTTCAAAAACATAATGGACACCGGCCGCGGAAGCCTACGAGAGAATATAACAACAGATACTACGAGGATTGTTCAATAGAAACACGTTTGATCTGCGCAGCCGTGACTTCGTCGCCATGGTAACGGAAATCATTTGTTTATATTGTCTGTTTAAGTACTAGTGACGCGTCTGTCAAAAATATTTTCAGTTTGCTCTTTTCTAAGCGTTGTGACTGGATTGAAAAATGGCATCTATGATAGAAAATCTGTCCAAAGATAATCTGGCTTTTCGGCTTTGCTGCCTGAAAGATAATCCATTCAGTTTTTGGCCGCTGAGGGGCGTCAGCCAATCGAAATTTATACAAGAATAAAAGCTGTATATGGTGAGTTTAGTTATTCTCATACGGCAGTGGTTGAATGGTGCAATAAATTTCGACAAGGAAGAGAATCCACTAAAGATTTGGCCCGTCTAGGAACTGCACGTGTTCAGCATCAGATGAAAATGTGACAGCTGGAAACTGCTTTACGCGCAAATTGGCGCATCAAAGTTAGAGAACTTTCTCAAATGTTGAGCATCAGCGTGGGAATTGTTCATTCTATAGTCTTGGCTATCACAAAGTTGCTGCTCAGTAGATTCCACGACTGCTTACTGATGAGCAGAACAATTTGCGTTCGGCCTGATCATTACAGCATTTGATGCGCTATCAACAATAAGGTAATTCTTTTCTACACCAAATTGTTGCCGGTGATGAGTCTTGGTGTTATCACTACGATCCAGAATCCAAACGTCAGAGTATGCAGTGGAAGCATGCACAATCTCCGAAGGCGAAAAAATGTCAGTCCCAACCTTCGGCACAAATAGTAATGGTGACCGTATTTTTTTATTATCAGGGTGCGCTGCCCTTAGATTTTAAAGATCCTGGTGACAACATCAACGCTGAGCGACATGCAGACAGCTTAAAACGCTTACAGGTCAGTATCAAGAATAAACGTCCAGGGAAGCTCACAAATGGTGTCATTCTTCTGCATTATAATGGTTGACCCCATGTAGCCCAGACGATTCAAGGTCTGCTTGGTCGTATTAAGTGGGAAGTCTTACAATATTCACCTTACAATCCCGACTTGTCCCCGTGCGTTATCATGTTTTTGGCCCATTAAAAAAATCACTAAAAGACAGCGGTTCAAATCGGATGCTGAGGTAGAGTTTGCTGTTAGCGAATCGTTTCGCAAACAGCCGCAAACATTTTACCAGCAAGGAATCTACAGACTAGTGCAACAGTGGGGCTCATGCCTTAATGTTAATGGAGACTTCTTTTAAAATGGTTGAATAAAAAATGCTTAACAGCCTCTAAACGTGTTTCTATTGAACAATCCTCGTGATAACCGTAATAGGTGTAATGATATTAGTATATTAATAAATAGTTTATCAGATGAAAGGAAAGCAAACATTTGGTATGATTTACAGGGAGCACTATATCAACTTGTGACAGTCTACGGTAATTCCGCTCTATTGCCCTCACTGGCCACGCTCTGCATAAGCTCAGCACACGTGCAAGTGTTTTGTCGACGTTAAAGTACTTTCACCGTCACGCCGACAGTGAAGATAGTGTTAATCCGTAGACGATGTTAACTTCGAATTGGTGTCTTCAGAACATGCCACCTTAATATAGAATACCACATTATGACAAAAATGTAAATTTTAGCTAAAATATAAAACTCTTCTCTCCATTTTCTCTCTTCCTCTTTCTCTCTCGCGCACGATCCCCCCCCCTCACAAACAGAATTTTATTTATTTGTGACATTAGTTCAAAATGGAACATACATCATTGGCTGGGTGACTTAATAGATACAGAGCCTTTGAAGGAAAAGACTGTTCTCTTAGTCGCGTCGGTGTTGCTGTCTGTAGTACACCTCTGAGAGATTTTTGACAGCTGAGGAACTAGACGGAGAGGCTCTCAATATCGTAGTACCTTTGCACTAGGATAAAAGAATCTCAACGAATGGAGCTGGATAGAGACAAGAATAATATATTTACAAGAATATTATACACGAAACCCAAATATTTTCATTGAATACAGCTAATAGTTGACCGCATTGGCAGTACTTAGTTCATAATGAGTTTAGAATCCTTTACAATTTTAATGAGAATAAAAATAATTTTCTTCTACCAAAACTGCTTCGATAGCACGAGTTGTTTGTCCACAGTAGACGAGACTTGTAGAGAAATGACACCACCACACAAAGAGCGGTTAAACGTCAGACAACAATGCCAGGTTCCTAGAGACTTGCTTAGTTTCCTTTACGATCTATTATTCTCTTCTTCTGTTTCTTCTCTTCAAGGATTAGGTTATATTAACCTGTTCCGGCACCCATGTCATCCTCAGACGATCCACGTCCTACCAATGGCTTTATAGTTCAGTGCCGCTTTCGTCTTTCGATCCTCTGTCATCCTTTGCAGACGATCCCACCATCGTCTTCTGTAAATTGAAATAATTTCATTTATGCCATTTATTTCGAGTTCTGGTCTGATATCATCATTCCTTATTCTCTCTCGCAATGTATAATTTAAAGTATTTCGAAGAAACTGGATTTCATCACTCTGAATCTTGCCGCATTCCTTTTTTGTCATGACCCACGCCTCACTCGCATAAATCTATGTGGGTGTTGCAGTTGTCTTATAAAATTTAATCCTTCTGCTGTGTCTTGTTTTATTTCTAAGATTTCTATACATCGTACCACAAATAAATCTAATATTGTTTACGTACTTTTGCGTTGCACAATTTTTTTGTTCTTTTAATATATGCTCTGTAGTGCGTCTCCGCTTTCGCTCCTTCTCTCTATATACACATTCAGTGCCTTCAAAGATTATGTTTTGTCCTACGTGGAACTGAAGCTACCAAAATTTCTCAAATTAGCTGGCTCGAGTTAGATCGTAGTCTGGGAATCGTCACAGATAGTAATGAGAATATCGCCGAACGGGTTCAATATATGGTTCCACATTGAAAAATATGTTAGTGATTTGGAAATTAAATGCTTCCGCCTCGAGCGACGTGGAACAAGAAGTCAAAAACACGACACATACGTCGACACATTTTTAGTAGGGGGAAGGGACGATTTTGGTCCTGTTTTTGGTCTTCAACGTCCACGTATGAAGATGCGTGAATAGATCGAGTATGAAAACGGTGAAGAGACGAGTGTGGGGGCGCATGAAGCTTGTGTTCATTTGCAAGTAATAAAAACAGGTTCATTGCAGAGCGTGTAAGTAGTAGGCCTGTAATGGAGCAACCACCGCTGTTTATTAGGATATTCCGCAATCTAAATTTTATATAGCTAGTTTCGCGAACCAGTGGCGTACACGCGTGAACCGAATTCGCGTGGAACCAGTTTAGCAGGTAATTTTGAAGTGTTGATTAGTTATTATTATTATTTATACAAGATCAGATAACGGGACGGTACACTGTGTTTCCTGTTGAAGCGAACAAATAAAACCGTAATCAACACGATTCCAACGTGTAATAATCCTGTTACAAATGTGGAAACTTCATTTGCGTTTGTGATGTTAACAAGTTTTTATACGAAATGTGATGCGGATGACTAGTTTATATAGTGGCTGGTTTATAGCTCGTAATCATTAAAACTTTATAGTGACGCCTAATAAAGTGTTAATTCTTGAGAAGCGAAAGACACAAACTAACAGAGAGAGAGAGAGAGAGAGAGAGGACGGCTAGTCAAGTTTATTGCGAATTGTCGGCGGCTTGTTAAACGGGTGACAGGAATAAAGTGTGAAAAAGAGTTGCACATACACAGTAGAATCTCGTAATTGTCAATTATCATTATGGTAAACGTATACTGTGAACGTAGATTAGCTTGTCTTGTCCAACAACATACAGGGACATAGTTAGCGGTAGTAAAAGTGTACGACGCTATTTTTTCGTTATAAAGTGCTAACTTGCGATCACGCGAACATGAAAATGAAGCATTTAAAGTAAAAGTTGAGAAAAAATGTATTATGGATAAGGTTGAAAGAAAATATCTAACGAGGCAGATGATTCCGCTAGAACGTTAGGTGATTATGGCAGATGTTCAATTCACTATGAAGTTGCTCACATATGGCATAGATCACTGCTCAGCATCAGTTAAAGGTGCTCAAAATTTTCACTGATTGGTTTGAAAAACATGGTGATTTATACTTTCACTCGCACTAAGCGGAAAACGCATACATAAACAAACATGTTTTCTTGTCTTTTTCTTCTTCTCCTTCTTTACATGTTTCTCTTTCTCTTGTTTCTCATCCTCTCCCCTTCTCATCTTAATCGTCCTAAGATCCTCTCCTTTTGTACTCCTCGACTACACCTATTCCTCCTCCTCCTCCTCCTCCCGCCCATTCTTCTTCATCAGTCTGCCAAATACTATATTCTGCTGATCACTGCTTAAGTATATCACCCTTTTTAGTTTATATCTGTTATACTTTCATACGACTCATACGCCTACGTTCATAAATGTCTTCTCTCTATGTCCTTCCTTCCCAATTTCCTTTTCAGTCTCCTTCTTAATCTTTTTGTCACGAAGTGCGCAGGGTAATGAATCTGATTTCACAGATTTTCTACAGATTTCACCGAATATTTTTAAGCCACAGTTTTATGTATATTACGAATTTGTAAGCCTAGCATTGAATGTATGACTGAAAAGTTAACATAACGACAAATCAGACAGAAGCAAGTTCGTGAAACGCTTGATAACTGAGAAGCATGAAGCCTTTGTAAAGCCATGAATTAGGCGAAGAATTCAAGTCTGTGACTCAGTTATGTTGGAAAATAATTGAAGTGTAGTGGCATCTAAGTCATATCGCGAGATCAACGGAGAAAGCGCATAAAGCGATTAATCAAACATGTCAATGTAAGCGGGACGCGTACAGACAGATATCTAAAAGTCTGATCAGACGGCACAAAAAGGTTCTTTCAAAATCGGGTCAAAACCGCGAAAGACCCGATTACATGGGGAGTATAAAGAGTGGATGATTTACGTACAAATTGTGTACTTACCAGGTAATAGGCCTATTGTTTGACAAACAGAATGTACGCTGTCTAACGTAAATTGTCAAAAAAATTCTGAAATAAGTTTTTGTAATATTTTCATTGAGTTTAGTTCGACGAACAGAAAACTCATTGCCGCTGAAAATTGCATGATCACACTGTAGATTATGTCTTCATGCAGGTCTGCGACATGCAAGCAGATTCCGTAGAACTTCCCTTTAAATTTCTTTTAGACAGTTGAAAAACGCGTAATTGTTGGTACATAAATAATTTCCTTATCGATATAACTGTCTTACAGATCTCCAAGTTCACAGGATAGTCAACAAAATCGCGAGAGCTTTCGAAGAAAGAAATCCTATAAAGCAGTATTCCATCGCGTCTCCCAAGCTCCCAAGCTCCCAAGCGTTGTTCAAGGTCTGTCCTTCGTGGCGTGCTTTAAAAAAAACATTATCATCCAGTTACAACCTTTCGTTGAAGTTGTACCTACCAAATCGACAGACGTTAATCAGTCAACTAAAATGATTTCTAATCTAACTGCTAATCTTTCCATGCAGTTTCAGTCAAAAGTACTGAGAGGTTTAGTAGAGCCGCATGGTACGTATGGAAACACACATTTCATACCGATGTTAAACTACTATAATAAAGAATGAAATGCACGGGTTTCCAATAAAATAAATTATTGTCAAATAGTAAGTCACAGTTATACAATAAGAGAGACAAACTTTCCCCTAATTTTTGCTACAACATTGAATATATTGAAACGAGATAGATCTGAATTCACAAATCTCACATAGTCCTATATCTTAGGAAATAGATAATAAATCGCTAATTATGCCAACGGTGTTGTTTAATACTGCCTGTCGCACGCCCGGCATCTTGCAAGTGATGAGGTAAGAGGAGAGGGAGGAGTATCAACTTCGTTAAAACCCTGGGTCCATCTGGCTCTGGACAGTAGCACCCATTTTTAGGGCCCCGGCCTAGGGTAACAGGTGACAAACGGTCAACGGTCTGGAAGGTGGAGGAGGAATATTTCCAACGGCGGAGAGCGGGAGACTAGGAGGAGGGTCTCCGAATGAAACCCAGGGCAGGTCTGGAGAGGTTCGAAGGTGGCAACTCCACCACCGGATTTTCCTCCAGTAGTCGGGTTGGTAGCCCATTCATGGAGCCACTTAAGCATCATCAATCGCCTAAAAGATCAGTTGTAACGACGGACGACGTAATAGGCCTTGAGCTTCATACTTGTGGAGAAGAAGAAGAAGAAGAAGAAGAAGAAGAAGAAGAAGAAGAAGAAGAAGAAGAAGAAGAAGAAGAAGAAGAAGAAATTGCTAATATTGAATTGAAATAACTTACAATCTTAAATCAATAGTACAATCATGCTTTTTGCGATGTATAGTAAAATACATTTTATCCCCCATATACAGATTAGTCTGAATAATGACATTCTAGGCTCGCAAATGATCAGAGTCATCCCTCTCTAAACTTAAGGGCAATTACAATTACTTTTATATATATATATATATATATATATATATATATATATATTACCCTAGGGTTACAATGTTTGTTACTTTAAATCCGTACAAACATTGTGACCTAGCATCACAATAATTCTACACGCAACGTTTAAAAATTTGACAATTCTATTACTTTCTTCTTGTTTCATGCCTTAACCACACAACTGAGACCACACAAAACTGTAAGTACGTCATCTTCGTTATTCAGTAAATTTTCTATGCTACGCTTTTCGGTGAATAATGTGTCTAGGAACAGTTTACAGGTGTTAGATTTCGCACCTTTTTGTGAACCTTCCGAACGAATGAATTATAAATTTCACGTTTCAGATAAGAAACAACTTTCAGAAAGAAGAAATCTGTAGGACTGCAACAACATCGTCACACATATCTTCTTATTCCAAATATTTTCTCTTCTACACTGGCGAAGATATTATATCGGTGTTATCAGTAAGGTTGAATGAACTCTTTCCCCGTTCGCACAGGTTTCCTTATCTTACAGTCTGTGTGGATTTTTTGTTTGTTCTGCTGCATTGTTAAAATTTTTGTAGTTTTGTAAAAACCTCTCTTCTTTCACTCCTACCCTCTCAGCTATTGTTGTTAGGATGTTAGAATATTTCTCGCTCGCTGTAAACAAAAAAAAAAGAAAGAAAAGAACGACTATAGCACGGAAGCCTATTCGGACTGTCGCAACATTAAATTACAACCTGTGACTGTCTCTCTTCGCGGAGGGAATCAAGCCCACGGCTAGTGCAACAACAACAAAGAGAATTTACTGTTACATTTTCAAAACTAAACCTCCTGGATAATGTTGCGCAACAGCGACGTATAACACTTTGTTACTCTTTGCACGTGAAAGTAAACAATAAAACAGCACAAGAAAGGAAAAGAAAAGAAGAAGAATACCGGAAGAGTACGGCGATTATAATAATGACAATAATAATATCTTCTTCTTCTTCTTCTGACGTCCTTCGCCGGGTAACAATTATTGCATCTGCTGCTACTGTCCGTCGCATTGCGGAAACTTTATTACCGTCGTATACACGGATTGTCGTAACAATAAACCGCTAAATGTCATTTTAAATTTGCAATTTATTTTTTTTCTAATATTGCACCAGTTTTTTATTAGTATAGCCTCGCCGACGCCGACAGCGAACAACGGTGATCTGTCTTTTGTTGTGAGTGTTACTACAATTTTATGTCACCGTTACTAAATGAGTACCGTTTGTCGGTTGGCAGAGAGCTACGAGGATTTTATTCCGTTCATGTGTATATAAAATGTGGGTAATAAATACTATATTAAAATCAGAATCAACCAAAATTCTGTTTAATTTGTTTCAGAAAAGCTCACAGACAAACATAAAACTCGTTCACAACAGCTTTTCACAATAGGCCTCACAGGCATACAAATTTATGGTACATGGGCCCTACAGAAGTAATCCAATTCTTAGTCTTGTTTCAGACTTTTCGATCGCGACTGAGGCAGCCCTGAAGCAGTCATTTTCAGTGTAGGCCGAGAAAGTCTCTGTGTCGACACACGGTCGAATGAGAGCCAATTGGCGGGGATGCTGTACTGATTCAAAGATCAATTAATATGAGAGTGTAAAACCTAAATTTTGGCAATACCTGTCCTATCCTCTAGGAAGGACCATAGAAAGGCGTCTGCTATGGCCAATGAGAAGTGAGTATGGACTAATATAAGGACAGCATTCTTAGAATTAAGGAATATAAGACAGTGGATAACAGTTATGACATCGCCAGTGGATTGATATTCGACCGTGTGGATATAAAGTCTTTGTAGTCTCCAGCACTAAGGATCCACAGTCAGAATGCCTGAAACAAGACGAAGAATTCCGCACCCCCACCAGCCCGGATGGTATAAAATTTCTTCACTCATACTTCTTTTCTCGGTCGTTCGGTCTTAGAGGACAATTATGTTCAAGGGATGACCGAATGTTGTTAGACCACCGACATGGTACATGGTACAGTACCGCGACAATATTGTTTAAGTCTTGTTTTTATTTCTACCTCCATATTTAATCCATTCAAACGATCTTTAAGTTACAGAGACTACATCCACTTCTGCTATGTAATCATATGAACAATCGATTAATTTATTAAAATGAACTTATTTTCTGCTTTACACAAACGTTCTGCGCTTAGCAGTGAAATCAAATAATAAGTGAGCCTCACCGATTAAAATTGACTTTCATTATTGAGTAGCACATTCCCATGAATGTACTTGCACCCTGACAGTAGTGGCATGAAGTCTCCCCCTATTGTACCGCTTTGGTCAACCCATAATTTTGTACAATAATGTCTACCGCCTAAGCAGTCATAACTACAGTGAGTGACTTATGAAATTAATCTCCCCCTGGGGAATCTGTTGAACACGACAAAGGAACCAGCTTGCGACCTGCTGCTTTCGCTTCTTGTCTTTGATCTTTCCTAACTGCCTTTCTCTTTGCTAGCTTTTTTTTTCATCCGACCGTGAAGATGTCTAGATGGTGTAAACGTCTTTTGTTTTCTGGGTTTACGCTTCGTCTTAAAACACAGTTGAGCTGATAAGACTATGCCGTAAAAAACTGCTACCACAGGGTCCTTTCACTAACCCAATCTGATACCGTTTTTGTTACGAGAAGCTGTCGTACCTGCTACCATTCGCTGCCCAAACACAGCCATTTTTAGAAATACATTCATTATACATAAAATACACACACAAAATTCTAATGAAATTGTAATTGTCTTTTTATTTTGGATAAATGCTTTCTACGTTAAAAAAATAACTAAAAACTAAAAACAAAAAAAAACATGTGTTTATCACGAGAACTGTTGCATTTACCAGAGACCAACTATACTTCTAGGATTTAGCATCCATCCTTCCATTTAACATCCTTTGAAGACACGATATATCCTTATGCAGCAGATTGAGAGTACTATTTCCAACGTTCCCCCCCCCCAAAAAAAAGAAAACGAAACTGCTTGATATGTTACCTGATTATCATGGATAGAACGGGTCTCCTAAATACTATGTTGGAAACATAATGACACATATTCCGTGTTAAAAACCACATTATTTACCTTCAAGTTGAAACACTAAGATTGAGAATAGGACGTCCAGAGAATTGGAATAGCAAATGAATTTCTTGGACCAAATCGAAAAACCTGAAAAATCGCCAGATAATTAAGTACACAAAACACAAATGCTAACAGAGTAGTGCCTAATCTTATGTGATGAAACTTTCAGGTTTTAGAATTTTGACATTCAGTGGAACCGGGTGCAAGAAATAACCTGCTACAGTAGGCTACATACGAAGACCCCCATTTTCTCCTACAGGCTAAGTTTGGTAGACAGAAAGATGATCTTCTATTGATTTCATACGTGCTTCTTCTGCAACGCTAGCTTTTTATAACCCGGTGATAGGTGCTTTCACCTTTAATAGCGTCAACGAACTGAGGTCGAGTCCTTCCTCTTAACGCAGCTTCTTCCTGCACCTACCTTCGATGACCATGGTGTACCAGACACAGTGTCGCAGCAAATGTCAAATAAAAATTGTCCGTATTTATTTATTACTTTTTTGAAACCTCTCCTCTTCGCAACTCGCTATTGAAGTCCTCCATTTGTGACTCCGCTGGTCCATGAAATTTGTAGAACTCAACGCCAACACTACATTTCGAAAGCTTATCATTTTCTAGCTTTACCTTTCGCATTGTCCAATTTTTGAGTCACAGCCTGCGATACTTCAAGTCAAACTTATTACAAACTGCTTCTTCCTAACCGTAACGGACACTAGCTTGGATGAAAGTAAACTTCTCCTTTTAATACCTATTTTGGCTGAGCAATTCTCGAAGTAAGCACCTTCCATCTAATGAAATGAGTCTGCTTAAATACCTGAATTCCCTGACTCGAGTTCGTTTTCCCCATGGAATATGACTAGAGGTGTTCACGTTCTGTCCTGAGTTTACTTCATTACCTTGTGTTTAATTTATCTATTATCATGTACTTAAAGTCATTCTTTACTTAAAGTAAACTACTTAACGTAATTTACTCTCCCGCTTTAATGGAGAGCCCTAGACCTCTTTCTTAAGATCTATATCATCTGCAAATCTATTTGTATTAAAAAGCCTTAATTATTAAATCTTTAGATTATATATTTCAACGATAAAGGTTTCAAGGACTTACAATTATATTAAAGGTTGTATGCTGTATTAAATTGATGAGATTTTTAGTATTTTATTTTGTACAGATGTTTAGGTGCTGGCCTAACGATGGAAACCTCCCTCTGGGAGACCAGGTACATTGATTTCGGGGTCTACATCCTCTAGACCGGCCGCCTTCTACGATGACCCCGGTCTAACCAAGAAGAAAAGTGAGAGACAAAAAAAAGGCACCATAGCTCTCGAATATTCTAATAACGTCGGAGTCGGTCAAGGGAGACTAGACAAGAAAGATTAAAGAAGGTATTTCATCCAAGTTGAAGCAAAGCGAGAACCCACCTAGGGTACATCGGCCGTGCTAAACTCGTATGTGTATCCGTGCTGTAGGTTAACATGGTGTTAAGGATAATATTTTAATATGGTTAGTATGAGTAATACGTTTCTTGTATCCCAATAAAAACAGTGTGATAGAATCATTTTATGAGTAAAAATTGAAAACCAAAGGAAGGTGAATACAAAGAGAAGAAATTGTAGGCTTCAACTGACAATTCTTATACACTTTTCGATATCTGAAAACATGATACAGTCTTCATAAAGAACGTAACTTAAGGAACACAACGCTCCTTTTGAACGGCGACAGAAGAAAAGGAAAATAAGAAGAATGAGATATATAAACATTAGCTCCTTCGTTCGTTGAACTCGATTCTAATCGGTTGATGTATGATATGTACGTTCCAATTATTAAAGAAGGATATGTAACTCCGGGCAGATGAATTAAACGGATTGGATGGCGCAATGTTCTGGTCAGCCCTCTGCCTTGCAACGACGTCAATTGACGAAGCGCTGGAGGCATAGAATGATGAAACTGAAGAGGAGACAAACATAATTAAAATTGGGAGTTGATAAGGAGGACTAGATTGATAGTCAGGAGGAGATGGTGGAGAACAACTATTTATAACAGGGTAAGGAGAAGAAGGAGACGATGACTAGACGAAAGGAAGGGATTAGAAAGACGATTAGGAAGAGAAGGAGAAAAATAGAAAAAAGACACCTGTGACGATGATAATTACGATAATTTATGATATTTACGATATGTGATGATAATTATGATAATGATATGTATGCACGTGCTTATCTAGTTATATGTATTTGTTTCCATGGCCTATCCAGGTTCGTGCGCATATATTTTTTGGTTAAGGGATCTCTTTAATAAGTACATACTCATATCACTTGATCATCAGTAAAATTATTATTTTAGCCAACCGGGTTGTCTCTGAATCCAACCCAGGACACTAAATTTATGCACAAACCGGCGTACAGGACGTTGCGCAGGAGATTGTAACAGGCGTGTGTGTGTGTGTGTGTGTGTGTGTGTGTGTGTGTGTGTGTGTGTGTGTGTTTGGTAACAAATGCACGCGACACGAACCGGCAGTTAGTAGTGTTTTCTGAAAGCAATGCATCTGAAAGTTATTAGACCGCTAAATTGTGTGCACACAAGAAAAGTAAACATTTAAACGGCTCAGGGAACCGGCCGGCGCGATTAGAAACTGTTAAGCTGCGCACACTGCTTTCCGAAGTGAAAGCACACAACACTCGCGCGCGCGCGCGTTTTTTGTTAACATTCAGAAAACGCAGAGGATAGATAAGATTACTGGAACAGATCCAACAGGCTGCGTGTAGTGGACAAGTCGTGTACGGTGAACGTGTCGTGTTTGGTTTCCAGCGAGCCCGATTTTTAACAAATACGATTTGTTGCTTTGGTTCCGCTCTTTCCTTTAAAGAATTAAAGGGCAGAGGTATAACGGACGGTGTGGAAGCGTAGTTCGACAAGGCGGTGATACATGAAAAGTTGTTCCACTATAAAAGCCGGCCAAAAATAAAAGTTGTAAAATTTTGTTTATAAGCGGCTGCCAAGACAGTTCGCAAATTAGAATGATTCATCGCCACTCAGACAATGTACTGGGCGGGAAATCACTACAATTGATTGTCGGACGATCACAACGAAAACCAGTTTTATAGTTTTATTTTTATGTTCATTTTTGTTTTGTTTTGTTTCACATTATGTTTTGTTCTTTCAACAACAGGACAGGAGGTAGCATTATGTTAAAATGTGACATTTCGTTTGACCATATTTGTGTGACTGATATTATTTATTTACAAGTTTTTCTTTTCTTTTTTTTTAACATTCTGTTTCCAGACTTCTGTCGTTGCATTATTTTTTTCTGTGTTTTCAGAAAAGATCGTTAAAACTTGTAACGTCGACAAGTCTTGGTTTGTTGTTTACGTCTTTTATGTATATATTAAATGGCGAAAGTTTTAGTAAAATATAGTCACGATGAGCGGTTTGTGAAGTATGCCAGCTAACCTGATATTGTAAAATATAGTCGTACGCGAAACACAAAAATATGAAATCCTTAGTCGACTTCTTTTCCGTTTTCTCATTTCAATCTTCTTCAACCCTTCACTCGGTTGGCCTACTCGAGCCCCTTTCACGGTACTATATCCCAATCTTCTCGGCGCTAATCTCATCGTTCGTCTTATGTTGTCTGCCTTCCGCTGTTCTGGTATACTTCGAGCTCTTTTCCAAAAGTGAGGACACCATTGTCGTATTTTTGCTTCCTAACCTTTCGACCCTGAGAACCTGGCTATTTGTTTAATAGTGCTTACCTCATTTAAGTAGTCTTCTTTTTCAAGGGGATTCTTTTTAAGTTTCCCCTTGAAAAAGAAGACTACTTAAATGAGGTTTTAGCACTATTAAACAAATAGCTATAAACAACGGGTATAAACCTACAATAGTAGACAAAATAATAAATAAACATAGAAAACGTTTAAAAAATAAAAATTCAAACTTTATAAAAGTAAGCAATAAAGATTGTAAATATCTTTCAGCTAATTTTATAGGTATTATGCCGAATATTTTAAAACCCGTTCTCAAAGATAAAAACTATATCTTATCATTTAAAACAAATAATAACTTGGGAAATTATTTCAAAAACAAGAACAAAGTACCTGTAAAAAAGAAATCTGGTGTATACAAAATAAAATTTGACGATTGTGAGGCTTTCTACATTGGTCAATCAGGCAGATGTTTTATACGAGATATTTAGAACATATTCCCAAGCCGAATAATAATAAATTCAATTTTGCGCAACATTTAATATCAAGCGGACACAAATATACTAGCTTTGAAGAAAATTTAACAGCGTTACATTTTTGTAATCAGATAAATTTTGCATCGAACAACTTGTTCGACACTGCCATCGGTTTAGATTTTAATCTTTGACCAGTCGCATGACGATCGCGGTAGTGAGTACACGCATGCGGGGGCTCCGGCCGTGCTTCATTTAACAATTTCACATGCGATCTAAAGTTTTATTTTATTTAAATGACATAACCAAAATCATGGTTACAATTTTATATTATAGTTAGTTTTAAATTAATATCAGTGTTATCTGAGGATGGGACTTTGTGCCCGAAACGCGTCATAACTAGACGAAACTTTGTGTCACTCGAGTGGATAAAAGGTAATATATAATTAACTATCTATTTGTCTCACACTCTGGCCTGCAATCCTCCATTCAGTTGTTACTACACGTATTTTGATATCACCTAATCTGGTTTCCGATCTGATCCAATTATTACTTTTCTGATCATGGAGAAAAACATGTAGCCACGCGCGGATCCACGGGAGAGATGGGGGAAATCCCTCCCCCCCAAATTGTCACTTGAGACGACATTTTTTCGCCTTCTTGTGATTGTAGAATGGTTTTGTGATTGTTAATGTGATACAGAATAGGCCTACATATCACGTTATGAAGGTTCTTGTTTTTACTGTAAAATTAGGTCTACGTTAAATTGTGACTGTGCCTTACAACCTTGTTAATTTTTGTTTTATATATATATATATATATATATATATATATATATATATATATATATATATTAATTCGGGGTCAAAACGTCCTTCGACCTTGTCCGATGCCCAACCTCCATTGTTGTTGTTGCAGTTTTATACCAAACTGATACACATCAGTCTGCAGTTTTTGTTCGGTAGGCCTACATAACTAAAATAGTAGTGTGTATTTTAAATAATAAGATTAAAAGAACAATGAACTGACAAACACAGATAAGATTTTTATGATTTTAGACGTGTACGTTAATAAAGGTATTATATTGACAATAACACACTGTATTTTTATCTTCAGTCATTCCTGTCATTTATACTTTAGGCCGTTAAAGAATGGTCCAAAGTTTCATATTCCTTCCCAAAAGAATACAACTCCCTCCCCCCAGATTGCTTGCTGGATCCGCCCCTGTATGCACCTAACGCCTTTCCGTTGGTCGTTTTATCATAGATGTTTTGACCATATTTTTATTGGTGACGGTCTAAGTTACTGTATCGCGCGTAAGTAACGCATTTATCATACATTTTAGTTCTTCTTCTTCTTATTTTTTTTTGTATAAGCTTTGACTTTAAATATATAACTTAACTTTCGAAAAGCGACCCGATCTAGTTGCACTCTTCTGTTAATATCTTCTGTACGGTATTCTGTACTTGGCTTAATGATCTTACCCAAGTAGATGTAGGCCTAATCGGTCATTTGGTTTTAATAATTGTTGCTTATTGTGCTCTTTAGTATGTCTTTTTTTACTAACAACGTTAACGAAAACAAGCAAAACGTTTAGCTGCAGCTGTTTTTACCTCGTTACAGCTACATAAAGTTCTTATACACGTGACAGGATTTAGGTTTGTCAGGGCACGTTTGTCGCATAACGTACGTGTTACACAGCGTACGCAGCGTTACTTCAATATCCCCTTCAGATATCCAACCGATGATTCCACGTTCTAAATGGAGTTCGTTTTTATCCTAAACCCACTTTCATACGACTTCAACAGATTCCTAGCCATTTTCAGTAAATTAATGAATGTTTAATTTTTCCTTTTCACTAGGTAGTGAACGAAGTTCTCAGTACTTCAGCGCTAAATTTGTTTAACGCTATTCTTCAATTAATAGGCTACTGTTTCACTGAAGAAAATGTGAACAATTACTTCCTTTAAAGGTAATAACAACTGAGGAAGACAGTAAGCAGAATAGCAGAAAAGTTAAGTCTCCTAGAACTAACAACAGAAAAACCTAAGTTAACCGGCCACTTTATAGAGGAAGAAACTGTATACAAAATTTAATCGTTTCATGAAAAACTGGAGGTAAGAAATAACTGAAGAACAAAGTTCGGCATCGTGACGGACGTGAATGAGAGAATGTTCTCTTCTCCAGAGCACTGAAGAGGCCTGTATAAGTTATGGCAGCCTGGATGCAAATCTCCAGCTTAAACTGTTCTTTTGATAACGACAGACTATTTCTGATAATTACAAACAAAGAAGTAAACCAGATTAAACCAAGAAAGCAACATTACTTCTTTCAGTTGATCTGTGAACATTCTGTACACTTCTTCTACTGTTCTCTGCCCATAAAACGAGTCTTCCTTTTATTATTCTTCTTTCAAAACGCAGTGGGGAGTAATGATTTTTTCCTCTCCGTCAGTGGTTTGCATGCATTCTTCCTTCCTCAGCCAGCTTTCTCCATTTTTTACTCTCACACACATTTATTCCATTGTGACATTTCACAAACTTCAAACCCCCAATTACTCGATATTCCCATCTCGTCATTGGACTTTGTTTGTGCTTCTTTCCCAGCGCCTCCTATGTTACGATTTTTTACATTAGATATGTCCTCTTCTTTGCATGGGTGTACGAAACATGTTCGCTTTAACATACCTCAAATGTCTTTGTTATTTATTTTTTATTCAGTCTCCAGATTTGTAGGTTTCTACACACTTTATCCTCTACCGTTGACTGTCTATATATAGCTCAATTTATTCTGCTCTACAAGTCCTAAGCTTCTCTCTGTCCGCATATCTACCAACGCCGGATGCGTTGATATCAATTTCTGGGACTTCAACAAAATATAGCGAGTTCCAAAATGAACTCAATTATCTGAAACACATTTCTCAGCCGACTGCTGGAACGAACTTCAGGGAAATTCAATAATGCGAAACAACTTTGTAAGAAATATTAAAATATTAAAGGCTTACACTTTTTTGTGTGATATGCTCTACTTGCGCTGCGCATCTGAGAACGTGCGCGCATATGCGTGTGCGTTCGATGAGAACGCTTGCAAGAATCCCGTTTCAATATTATACAAATATGCAGACTTACGCAAACACGTACTTATTTATTTGTTTATTTAGAAAAACATACGTTGAGACTGAAACTGCATATAATTACGATGCTGCTATGTGGTGTGGTGACCTTAGTTTTGTACGTTAACTAACCTTAGCCCAGTGACCTTTCTCATTTCATACGTACCAACTACTGCATACTTACTCCCTACTACTAACCTCGCTCCCGCATCGCATTATATCGGACACACACACAACATAGAGACTCGAACACTTATAGATGTATGCATGTTGATAATCAAGAAGTGACCATGCAGAAGTGGAAGCACCTCCAGATAAACACTTTAAGGTGAACGAGATTTTGTATCACCAGGAAAAATATAGATTAATAAAAGTATTACTCAAGACAATAATCTTAAAAAGATAGTAAATATCGTGATCGTACAGTCGTCTTAAATATTATAGTACTGACAACTTTTCCTAAATTTTTCGATCTAAGCCCACTTGTGGACCTCGTGAAATAATTTAATGATCTTCCCTCGTTCCTCGCCCTCTACTCCTTCCAGTAAGGAGGCTAATGAATATATTAAAACCAAAAACGTAGACTACAAAGATAGGCGACTGACAAAAGAATATAACACGAATCTACGAAAATAACAGGTCAAAAGGGTGGTTTGGCAGGACACGTACTTAGAGGACACGATAAATAACATTTCTTGAGAAAATAGAACTGTTCGTACTAGGGACTCTTAACAGATTGTTTAACATTCGTTGGTTTAGTGATTTTTAACGATTAGACAGTAAGTATACAAAGGATGTTAACAAAAATTATAACACGCAATGGAATAGTAAGGAGTATAAGTAAGAGTAGGGAAAAGAGAATTGATGAAAATAAAGAATGAGGAAGAAAGGAAAGTAGGACAGAGAACAATCAGGCAAACAGATTATTACAGATTTCCTGGAGCTCGCTGACAAGTGGACGAATGAACATGAACATGAGATTAGAAGAAGTAAAATGAACGAATAGAAGAAAGCATTCGATGGGGAAGGGAGGAAAATGTATAGCAGATTGAACTTGAATTTGAGAGACTAATAAAGTTTTTTTTACATGGGGATGTTTACTTTATGAGTCAAACACACGGACCATGAGGAAAACGGTTTGAGGTAAGATTTAGGTGGTAAAGAAGTGTATTTGGAATGTGGACGAAAGATGGTTGGGTAAAATAAGCAAAGAAGAGATGCACAAAAGAATCAAGGTTGTTAGAATACTTCTGAGTGTTAGGAAGAGGAGAAAGGGGAACTTGACTAGATATATCCTAAGGTAAGTGAACTATTAACAACCGTTTTTGAGGGAATAGTAAAAGAATGAAGGCGTAAATTATGAAAATATTGAAGCTCTTTGATGATATCAATTGCGGGGTTTCATATCCAGAGCTAAAAGTCCAAAAAGTCCAAAACTGGAATAGACAGGGTATGGTGAATGGAGCTAGCTCACAGTGGTCTAGAAAAACTTCCTTTATGATGAAAACTTCCTGTTCTTAAAGAAACCAAACCGAAATGTTTGAATACATAATCCAACATCAGACATAAATATTTAAGAAACGCCTCGTGGTGTATTTTTGATTTTGGCTTCGAAAGTGTTTTGTTGTGTCATAATTAAACCGTAAAAAGTATGACGTAATATGTAGGCATATTTATATTGCTTTATATGTAGTACTGATTGGTTCCTCAGTGAGTTTTTCCGCTACGATAAAATGTTCATTTATTGACATCCAACCATTGGACTCTTCTCTCGTCATGCCCGGAATCTGAATATTTTCTTCTAAGACTTCTTCCAAAATTAACCTTCTCTAATAAACCCGCATTGCTTAAAACTGTTTAATGGTATTTTCTTGACACCCGATTTCTTGACACTGCTAAAAGATGCGAACGCCTACAGTTTGTTGACAGCAATAACTTGATTTTCTTCCATGTCTGACAAATTTCTTGAACGCATTTCTCACGGGCCTTTAGAGTTCTAATTATCGCTTGATTACAGGACTAGACAAGCTCCGTTGTATTGGCAAGAAGGTTTACAACTTTACGGTTTCTTAACAATACAAATTTCCAAAAATTATACTAAATTTTAAATTCTAGTTTATACAATATTCACAAAAAGTTAAATGAATCTGAAATTAGCACAAAAAGGGTTGGTATGGTTGCGAAGTCGCGTATACGATCTGAGGTTGGAATTGCAAAATTCGGAAGCCGGTACCCACAATAATGGACCCGATGAGTCTAACTTCCGAATAATTTTTAATTTCAGGCTAAATAGACTTGAAATACATTTTTGCTAGGATTTTTACGGACGAATTATGAACTTAAAATTAAAAAATAAAAAAAGGCCTCGATATGATTTTTAGAAAATCATTCGTATTTTTAAAAAGTATTCAAATTTGTTAAGAACTGAGTCTTTTGAAGATTCCTGAGCAAAATTCTTTTGTCCACTGTGCGGCGGTGGTATGTGTTACTTGTCAAACGGGAGGACACCGCATGAAGACGCTGATGATGAAGCACGTAAGTTTAATTATAGTTGATACGTAACCTATTCGTATAAAATGTTTAACATTATTTTAAGAATAATGTTGACGAGTGTAACAGTCAGGTTATCAGTAATACCACTGTGCTCTTTTAATTGTTCTTATTTAATCATCGACGATAAATTTATTGAATATAAAACAACGTTTATGGTTTTTAGATGAGACGTTTGTGTATGTGTTCGGTAGTGTTGTAACGACTGCACCTCCGTAACTCTGGTAGGTTTCAGTTTCTGGAACACTTGTTTCGTCTGCGGTCCGGCAGAACACAACTCGTCTGTGTAGAGGAGGAGGAGGAGACGAGCAAGGTATTTTATGTTCGTTAAAACAAATTGGACACTAAAAAGGAAGGAAAGCCCATAAAAACCGTTAAAATATTATTTCGGCCGGCCCGCATAATTACAGGTTGTTCTGGTCAGCAGCCGAGCCGAACGGAATGTACGTGAGGCCGACTGCGGAATATTTAAATCTCTCCCCGCCGGCTCTCCCGTCCAGAGAAAGCTGCACGCAGTTCCTTTCTTACACTTGATCTTGATGATATTATGAACATGATCTTCATCATGAGGTTGGTGACAGTGAATTTTTACAACGCTCATCTTCTTATTTGGACCATGCTGCATTAAATGTGTGGAAACTGTAATGAAAATTACTTTTATTAGTACTCTTCAAAAACATTTATGAATAAGTAGCAATCGTTTCGGTTCTTAATTTTTGTGTTTACGATGGCAAAATGATGATGATGTCGATAAAATTTGAATTAGTCCTTAAAAGCAATTAAAAATCTATCTCTTAATTAATAAATTTATCGAGACAAAAATACAAAAATAATAACGGTAATAATGGTTTGTCAGAGTAGCTTGGAATCACAAAATTTTTAAAAGGCATAAAATTCGTATGTCCAAGTGTAAAATCGCGTAACTAATTGCGACGCAGAAGTTTGGGCAGTAATAGGCCTAATGTTGGCTATAGCTAGAGAAACGTTGTCAAAGAGCAAGATTAGATACGGAATTAGTAGGTAAAATGACAATGAAGACAGATTTCATAAACGCCGTATAATGTTGCAAGTTGTCCATTAAATCCAGTTTTCGCGCTTAGACAGCGTCGTTGGGCGATGAAGATATTTAACTGGAAATGATCGTGTAGAAAATAGAAAACACAGAGAAACCCGTGAAAATAAGTAAGGTAACCTAGAGCAGATAGTAAAGGACGTCTGAAAGAAGGCGACTATTACAAAAGATTATGGAGTCTTGTTTACGAGAAACGGAGGCAAAGTATCATTTCTTGTTCGCGCGCGCGAATGTCTTCGTTTTCTTTCTTGACAATATTAGGCACTTCCGGCTTCACCATCTTATCGTCGGTCTCGCAACACATCGCTTTCTCAGAGGCTTATGGCTCATAGCCTGCCTTATTATGCTATCCAGAGACATATGGATAACATAGTCCCTCCATCTTTCTTTATACCATGATGTTATTTTTGTTACCGGTTGTACACCTAATTCCTGTCCTTTATCATTCTTACGCTCGACTGTTATACAGCCTTAGACTGAAAAGAGATCTCATTTCAGGGAATTCTATCAATTTAAAGTCTCCATTTCAAGGGGCCGATTATTCTGATCAATGCAACAAAGAGGGGACCGCCTTCACTTTCTGCAACTTTGAGTATCCGTCATCGTTTTTTTCTTTCAGAGTTCGTCGTATAATGCCATATATCCTTCGATATTTGTCAGTCTTATTTAGAATATCTTTGGTTCTTCTAATATGTTATAATTACATCCCAAATAATTAAAATGTGCTACACGTTCGAGCGTTTGATTGGCAATTACGATTTAAGTTCGTACTGGATCTTTTCCTATGAAGGCCGTGGTCTTTGATTTTTGCACTGATATTTTTAAATTGTATCACGTAGTTGATTTAACCTGAAAACAGGCAATTCCAATTTATCTTTACCGTCCTTGGAGTAGCCTATAACCCGATTATCAGCAAAGAGCATAGCGCTTAAATTTACAGAAATGTATGGTTCATAGTGTACGCAAATGTATAAAATAAAAATTCTACATTTACATGTTCGTATTCTGAGAAGAACAAGAAAAGGAAAGGCGGCGTCTGTCCAACATTCTGAAATTCACAAAAATTCAGAAGAAAAGACAATAAAAATAAGTTTTTGTCAAACAAAGTACAAATAAAGTAGGAGACAAGGATATAGCGTGTTACTAAAGCTATTGTTAGAAATACTGGAGGGCGTGTTCAGGGAATTAGAATGGGAAAGAGAGGAATTAATGTAAAATGGAATATACCTTTGAAATTTAATTTGAAGAGGTGAAAAGAGATTTTATAACTCTAACAATACTGAACGAAACAAAACATTTTGTTATGACAGTAGTAAACAACATACTAAACAATAATGGTTCCTTTTTGACCACTCAAGCTGCTTAACAGTATCAAGTAGTTTAGGATGCAAAATAAGAGCAGCGCGGCATACAAGAAAGTTGGCTGGAGAAAACAGAGGTTACATTTTTTTATATCCCGAAATTATCAGTCGAATATTATATCACTACTATAAATAATAACAAACTGCACTTCCCTTTAAGAATAATTAACCAATACATGATTCCAACATTCATTTGCGTGTCAGAGGCATAGAGATTGAAAAATATTGTGATGCTAAAACTTGGAGACTGCACGGAGAAGCATGAAAAGAGTGATTTCATTGAGATCAAAGAGTGAATTTGCAAAGAGTGAATTAATTGCAAGGAGATTTAGAAAAGCGGCGAGATGTGCAGCGAACTATTTAGATGACGTCATACAAAGAGTTTCAGAAAACAAAATCAACTCTTGTTAAGCGAGAAAACGCCGATTGGCTACGAAAGTTGGTAGGTTATAGGCCAAGAGATCAAGGTGGCAATCCCAAGGCGCCTTTGCAACTGTTTGGAATTACATACTGATTGATTGCCTCTTGTTAAGTACTACAGAACTGGACTAGATACGCTGGTAACAAAGGGGAAAATTGTAGGGGAATGGACTCATACTTCCGCTAATCAGTGGTCAACAAGGGATGATGGTGTCGATGATGACACTGATGAAGACGATGATGATTATGACGACGGCGACGACGACGACGATGATGATGATGATGATGATGTTTTTTTGCTGTTGTTGTTGTTACGATTATCACTGTTGATATGACATAAAGTAATCTCCCGTTATAACGGACTAATAGGCTCTGAGGTATCCGTTATAGTATTGAAAGTCCGTTGTAACTATATACAGCAAATATGCCTTATAATATGGACATGACTCATTTAAACTACAAAAATAGAAACTATTTATTTTACTGTATTTATGTACAGCAGTACAGTACAGTACAGCAGTATAACAATAAAAACCGTTATATGTTATACTAGCTGTTACCCGCGGCTTCGCACCCAACCAAATATTTGAGTTTTAATAAGTATTTTAATATTGTCTATGTGTATATGGCGTTCTGTCAGCTCGAATGGCAATTTTGTACTCATTAGACAAATTCTCTCCAAAGCTGTTTTCAACACTTGTACTATTTTAACGTGTACTAAATTATTATGTTGGTGCAACAGCCTTTGGAGATTTAAAAGTACCCGTATATAAAGCCTTTGGAGATATTTGTAAAGTACCTGTTAAATCAGAAACGCTAAATTCTTTATTTTAAGTGTTACTGTGTTAGAAGCATTGTATAACACATTAAACGTTATGTTTTCCTCAACCATGGCTTTTATTTATTTCAGCAGTAAACAAAGAAACCAAAAACCGTTGTCACCTAACCTCACAAATGAAAACAACTTATTTTCGCTTCGTATTAAGTAATAGGATACACATCGTAATATATCGATACAATCGCATATTATAAAAAACATCGAAAACGTACTGCAGGAAATGGATAAATGTACAGTTCCGATGCCGCTAAATAGCTTTTGTTTATTTACTTATTACTGTGGTAATTAATTCTGGTCTCCATGGTGTTTTTGACATCTTTAATAGTAGTATCTAATATATTTCATTACTTATTCATTGCATCATCAGAAATACGCATAAACATAAATTTTGTAATCGTTTAAGACAATTACAAAATATATAGACGTATCTGTATAAAAAATTACAAAATATATCGATACAATCGCATATTAAAAACTGCAGGAACCGATAAAGCTACAGTTCCGATTCCGCTAAAAATCACTTGTTCATTTACTTGTTACTATGGTAATTAATTCTGGTCTCCATGGTGTTGTTGACATCTTTATACGCGTCAACGAAAAGGGCCTAATTCGTGCGAACGGTGCAAAATATCAAATTCCAATTAGACAGTATTTTTCGCCTTGTGTCAAAGGTCACCTGTGCAAAATTTGGTGACAATCGGTATAACTGTGTGGATTTGTATTCAGTACTCATAAATCCTCAGACTTTCACTTATATATATATATATATATATATATATATATATAAAATACTGTATACATAACTGTAATAAAATCTTAGTCCATTGTAAAGAATAGTTTGTCCTTTACACAAAATATTCATAATTATAGTAAAACTTTGTCCAATGTCTATCTCCTTCACAAACAAGATGGGGCTATGTGCCATAATCGCTTTCCATACTTACTGGTTTTAAAAAATTAGTAACTTTTGTTTTAGACTAATTAGAGTTAATTTCTTTAATCAGTAACTCACGAAGATGTCGAAACTGATCATAATAGGGCGATATGTTTTTTTTAATGGTAAACACACTCGATGACAAAGTTCAAATGGTCTTTTATTTCGCTAACTTCAAATTTTTCTTTGAAGCTTTGATTGTCTTCTAATTTTTCGCCTGATTGTCTTTGATTTTCAACTTTCCACGTTTTCTTAGAGCTGCCCGTTATCACGGGGGATTAATGTATTTCTCCTTAAAGTGTTTCTGGTGGAAGTAAAGGCTACGGAGGTATAATGCAGCCGACAGGAAGATGACTTAAAAACAACTTAAACGTTACTTAAAAAATCTATATGGAGAACCATACGTGACTTCCATGTTCTAATTAATTGTAAAATTATTTTTAATATGTACACTCAGAACGAAACCAAATATATCAGCATGCTTTTGGTAAAAAAGCTGAGAAAGATAATCAAAATACGAATTTTACCTAGTTGTTAATATTTAAAAAATAAAGATTTAATTTGATTAAATTATCTTTTATTTAAACAACGCGAAAGAAACCGAATACCACCCAGCGTTTGTTATCTGTGAATTTATGAAAACGAATAAATATTTTGTTTACGTATCCGTAGTTACATAGCGTGGAAGGATATCAAATGTTAATATTTTATTTAAATTTTTAAGTTTTCGGTCGAATAAATTTATAAAATCAATACAAAAAGTTACCCTCTCCTCCTTCAACTACCCTTTTCGTTTATAGATATTTCATTTACCTTTCTACAGTGGATTGTTATGACCTTCTTTTCAGGATACTTTGTTTACCAAAATTAAGTACTTTACTCCTGTTAAAACGTAAAATGTTGCAGGTAAACTACCCTTTTCCCTTAACCGACCTTCGCCAAAATCAATAGGCTGTGAGTCCACTATAACTCGTGCACATATGCAAAAAATTATTTGATTCTGTTTGAATTTGCGGCAGTTATCGTTCGTTATAAAAAAAATTCTACACGCAAACACTTTTCGGAAAATGACTTTTCTTCATGTTTTGAGGGTAGTACAATCAGAATAAGCCCTTATCTCGAACACGAATTTTTTCGCGATCATAATACTTCCATTTCCTTACGGAAGTAAAAAAGAAACTACTAAGAGAGCTCAGAGCATACGGCTAGAGAAATGCGCGCGCTTGTGCTTCACGGAATGCAGAATAAGGTAACGGCGTATGAAATTTGTACGTGTTTTCGTGCCAGAAGGAAGTGTAAATGTCATAGGCAACGTCGGCAGCGCGGACTACAGAAGATATTACCCTGTGCAGAAAAGGAGCACACAGCATCGTAACGTCGGTAATATTTAACGACGGTTAATGGATTTTTATCTGCGAGAACGTTCGTGTATACCGATAGCGCAGTAGATTTATGAAAGAACGGTCGTGTGTATATCTTCAAAGAGGAGGCAATAACTAAAACGGGAATTGCGTTTCTTCGGTTTTACGTGAAGAGTAGATATACACCACAGGCGGGAGAAGAATAAACTCAGGAACGAGTCAGTCGCAGACGAGATGAGTTAGATAGATGGTCGGTGAGAGAGAGAGAGAGAGAGAGAGAGAGAGAGAGAGAGAGAGAGAGAGAGAGAGAGAGAGAGAGAGAGAGAGAGAGAGAAGGGGAGAGAGGGAGTCGGGCAGTGAGCGAAAGAGGTTGAGTACATATCGGTACAGCCTTGGGATATCACGCTTAAACCCTTTTATTATTATTACGAGATGATAGATCAAGGTTTGTACATGGAAGAAGAAGTATAAAAAAGCTACACGACAAGAAACCCCCGAGGTGGACGAAGATTCTGCCAATAATTTTCGTGTAGTGACATATTTACAGGAAGGCGAGCGGCATCATTTTAATTGTACGCATCGGTGCCGTTCATTCCTCATCATTAAAAGGTCTCAAGTGGTGGACGTTGTGGGGGGAGGGGGCGGATACCGGAACACATGCAGATAAATCATACCTGAAAGCGTGTGGTAACAACCCGTCCAGCATTGTTGGGTAGCCGAGACAGTGGTTGCGTAATTATCTATTATCCAACGCCCACTTTGATTTCAGCGGAATTATTGCAAAATTGTTAAGACAACACGCACACAATTAAGATCACACACGACCAAATTATTAAGGTAATACATAGAGGAACTGAGCTAGTTGACTATATGTGTATCTCTTTGATTTACAACTGGTTCCTCTTGAGCGAATGAATTAGATAATGATCGATTCGCCTTCATTGTTTAAGTTAGACAGCAAGACACAAAAACAGCTCTGAAAAATGAATTCGATCATTTGATTCAATTAATAAATGCAGATACCTGCGAAACATGATAGATAATGAAAAGTTCATAAACACGACGATATATGACATAATACAAATAGGAAATAGGGCATGTTATGTCAATAGTAGATTACAAACTCAAAAATAAAAATATATATAAGACACTTGATATATACAAGTAACAGTGTTGATGATGATGTGGATGGTGATGTTCGTCGTAGTAGGGATTTCGAGGAAGTAGACGACGATAGCAATTATGTTAATGTGGTTTTGGTAGCGATATAAATCGTCCCGATAATGAAGGTAGTGATATCGAAGAAGATAATGATGATGTGACGATGACCGAAGATTATGCGGTATATTAACATGGTATGTAACCAAGACGACGATGATTTTGACGACAGTGGTGATGTTAATGTGATGCTGTCAGTGGTGGTGAGACAATAAAGATAGAAGAAGATAAGTGAAAACGGTTAGTGGAGAATGGGTAATATGTAGGGAATGTTAGTGGGAAATTGGTAACGATAGCAGAAGACCACGCAATGGGTTCTGATATGGATCAACCTGTGAGGTGTTGGCGATGGCGATGATTAAAATTTATCTTACAAAAATGGCATTGTGCATAATTAAAAATAATAAGCCGGCGTGTGCGGATTCTCATACGCGTTCTTACAGTCTTACGGTACAGTGAGACAAAAAGAGCCTGAGATACAAAGGTCAAAAAATTATCAGCTCGTTATTTTTAATTGTTCGTTGAGCTAGTCCGCTGCGACCTTTTGTAACGGAAGCAGAGTTCGTCCCGTATAGAGTTACCGTACAAATAAATAAGAGAAGAGGTGCTGATTTAATTAAATTTAAAAGGGCAACTCTTAGTGGTAGCGGCCCGGCCGCCCGTAAACCAGCGCAGGTAACCAAGAGAGTTATGGCTAGTCTCAGGTGCACACTTTATGAGGGAACGGAAACGCGCGTAAAGTCCGTGTTTATAGTTGTACTCAAAATTCCTCCGCGGCATATTTCGAATTTCAGTAAACTTTATTTTCCAATTAATTTCATTGAGTACGCTGAAAATGTTGCTTCAGAATGCGTCGGATATTTTCTCATGCCGTGACGTCCACAAATATACTGTTTTACATTTGGCTGTTTTTAAATACGTTTTGTGGTTTATTATGAAATCCTAAAAAAAAAAAAAAAAAAAAAAAATGCAACGCTCTTCCAAAGCGACTGACGTAGGAACAACTGATGTATTCATAGCATGGTTTTCGGTTCTATATCCTCTTCTCCAAATTCAAACAGATACAACAGAAAACTCCATTAGCACACACACACACACACACACACACACACACACACACACATACACAGAAAGATTTTTACTGTGTGTTCATGTTAAATTAACTTCTTTTTCATAAAACGGTATTCTGTGACGTTTCGCCAGATCAATTTCGTCATCTTCGTATCTATCCAAAACGTCACAAGTCACGCGGGAAAAAAGGGTTAAATCAATGTTGGATTCAACAAGAAACCACTAACCATCATATGGCATCACATAAAATC
Organism: Magicicada septendecula; assembly: GCA_034769895.1. Taxonomy (NCBI): domain Eukaryota; kingdom Metazoa; phylum Arthropoda; class Insecta; order Hemiptera; family Cicadidae; genus Magicicada; species Magicicada septendecula. The sequence goes on from CM068370.1 coordinate 145,750,790, forward strand.
TAAAAACATAAATATGCGTATCTGTATATAAGTGCATAGATTTACAAAAGGTTTTTATTGTTTTTATCTGTGTGGTTAACTATTATGAAGCCTATTGTTATGTTTATTGTGGAGCTTACTATCTCTCTAGTTAACAAGAAACAAAAATATTGAAACGGCATTGAAATTCATTTACATCTAAATGTATTTCTATGGATGTTTCAATGCAGCATTTCAATTAAGTAATGAGCACAAGGTTTGGACAGTGGCTGGAGTTGTTTTAAATTAACTAACCAAGTCAAATCCCAATTATAGCCCAACATCGTTACTGCCGCTTATATCAAAGTTGTTCGGAAAAAGTCTCTTGAAAGATTAAAGCTGTGAGCTTTATATTATCAGTGAGCGGTTTAGAAACAATTTCAAAAGTTGATCAATTACGTTGGTTTACGGATATAATTGAGTTCCTTATGAGTAGAAAAAAAAAAAAATGGTCAGCCGTACGTTAAAATGTAGCCCTCGTTTTACGTGAAGTTTAAAGTACTGTAAAGTTCACTGAAATTCTGTAAAGTTATATGTTTCGGTTTAAACGAGCAGACGGGTGTTCTACAATAAGATAAAGGCATAGGAAGAATAGAGAAAAACGTCTTGAGGCAGACACTCTGTATGTTCTGTACTATGGAGTCTTACACGGAAACTAACTGTAACTCTGCTAACAATACAGCTGTAACTGTGGTAGTTGAAGACAGGCTGAAAACTCCAAAAGCTAGAAGTAATGTAAGTAATCGGGCTAAGAAGAGGAAAATTACAGTCAGCTGAGTTAAATAAGTATACACTAAATTGTACTTATCAAGAAAAGTGTACGGCCTAATTCTACAAAACTCAGTTATCAGTGCTTAATAAACTACTCGTTTATAAGCGGCTCCCAATACCCATTTTGACGTAAGAGATATAAGCGTGAAGTTATGCAGAAATAAAACACCAAAAATTTTATCTGACACTTTTTTCTGGTATTGTCGAAGATATTTCTGATAAGTTGAGTAAACTGTCGACGATCTACGCCGTTTTAAAAGAAATCACATACCTGTTAATTTGAGAATAGAATAGTACAGTGGTCGCCGTTAACTGTAATCTCGGCTAGTATTATCAAAAAGTTAATGTTATCACTTTCTCAGAGTCGTGAAGGATGTATATAATCGACCTGAAAATACGCCGGTTATTGGAATCACAGATTCGACTATGTTATCATTGTGCTGCTTGTATAAACTACTTTCAGTTTCACAGAGTACAGCGTGTACGATAAATTGAAGCATAAACTTCAAGGAGGCTACTCTTTTTTTACATAGTGTATCACTTCTCATGGTTGGGGTAAAATTTTAAATTCGGCTTCTTTTAAAATTTTAACTGACCGACTTATTTTTCTTCCATTTCCTGTTCCTGTAATACGACCTTTATCAACACGTTACTGAATACTTCACACGACTTAGTGGAATTACTCATTACAAAATTCTAACATGTACCTCTTTTAACGGTCCAAATATACTTCCTACTGAAGGTCTTGTTCTGTAAACGTACGATCATGTCTGCGTCGTAAGCTGAATCGTAAACATGTTTAGCTCGTGTTTTATTTTGTGGTCGTTACAAACTGGGTAACGATTTGTAAACCAAATTTTACTTTCTTACGTAGAGACTTGCTTTTCTAATTCTGCAGTGTTTTTAAGCTGAACAATCACGGAATCTCAAATGAAACGGCGTAATTAAAATATGAAAGAAAAACTGTACGTTTTTGAACGACTTGATATGTTGCCAAAAAGGAGTCAAAGAATTGACAGCTGCTTGAGTAAAATTATCCGAGCCTTTATTGTGCAAAATTTTAAAGCGGATAAGTTATTTCGACATCTGCAAAACAAAAAGATAATTTGTAAAGTTAAAAAATTCCAGGAACAGAACAGATTGTAACAGCATTAAAATCGTGGTTCAATAATGTTCGTGATTAAGATGCGTGCTCAACAATCTATTAACGTGCCATAAAGCCAAGGAACTTATTACAGAAATTGGTAAAGACAACTTTTTTAATTAAAGTTGTGTACCCACCTGCCAATACAACGGTGCTTACCCAGTCCTCTGATCAAAGAATAATTTGGATTATAAAAGCATACTGCCTTCGAGAAATGCTTTTAAGAAATCTGTCGGACATGGAAGAAAATTAATCTATAACTGCTAACGAGTTGGCCAAGAAAAGAAATCTTGTAGGCGTTTTCAACTTATAGTATTGTCAAGAAATCAGGTATCCGAAAATACCATTAAACATCATTTTAAGCAAGGCGGATAATTAGTTTAATTTTGGAAGAAGTCGTAGAAGAAAATATCTAGAATCCGGACATGACGAGGGAAGAGTATGATGGTTGGATGTCAATAAGTGAACATGTTACCGTACCAGACAAACTCACTGAGGAAGACATCTGTGAAGCAATAGTTTTTACATACGAGGGTATGTCAGTAAATATCCGGAATTTTGGCTGTAGGTTGGCAGTATACTAAGTGCTCTTGTACGTCGATAGATGGTGCCGTTGTCTCCGCTTGTGGACTGTTAGACCGTCCATCCCATCAGTCAGCTGTGGATTTTTGCACGATATACATGGCTCCACTCTCCCCGTTTACACCAAGGAAGAACAGCATGCAGTGGTCCGGTTTATGTGGTCTGAAGATGTATCAGGAGCCGAAATCCATAGAAGACTTTCAAAACAATATGGTGATAACGTTTTACCCCAACGAAGTGTGTATGAATGGATCGGAAAATTTAAAAACTCTCGGACAAGCGTCAAGGACAAGGAAGTGTCAGGTGGACGCACAACCTCTTCCACTGCTGATGCCATTATTGAACAAGTTAATGCCATGATTCAGACCAACCGAAGAGTTACTATCGATGAAGTGGCGTTTCACCTGGAAATGAGTCATGGTTCTGCATATTAAATTATCCGTAACAGTCTGTGTAAGATGGCTCCCAAAACAGCTCACTGAAGAGCACAAGCACAATCGTGTGGTCACCTGTCAACGCTTACTGGACCGCTATGCTAATGAAGGTGAAGCTTTTGAATCGAATAGTCACTGGAAAGGAAACGTGGACCCACCACTTTGAGCCTGAAAGCAAACGCCAGAGCATGGCATGGAAACACCGCGAATCTCCAGTCAAAAGAAATTCATTAGACAACCCTCTGCAGGAAAGGTAATGCTGACAGTATTTTGCGACTCACAAGGGCCAATACTGCAACAATACTTAGAGAAGGGGGCTCAACAATAAACAGTGCAATTTACAGGAAGATGCTGTCCAACGAAATGATGCCTACAATTCGACCAAACGCCGAGGCCTATTGTCAGAAGGAGTGCTTTGTTGCATCACAAAGCACGGCCATTACTTAAAAAATAATGTCTTCAACTTACTGGTGCTGACCCTGTTGTGTCTCTCAATCTTTAAAACCACAGAAAAAAACAGCAATATACACAAAACCTGATAAAGTACAAGACACTGAGAGGGAAGAAAAAATGAGACTTTACAAATATTAATACGACCTGTGGTGGTGTATGCAATGGAGAAATTTGTTGATGAAGAGAAGATGAGAATCTTTAAGAGAAGAGTAGTAAATGCAACATATAGACCGAGGAAGGATTGGAAGTCAAGAGAGCGAAAATATATAGCCACAACTGTGAGGAATATGAAAGAGCAAAGGATAATGTGGGCCGGACAACTAAGTAGACATAATGCGAAATAAAATTTTAATAGATCGTAACATGGACGACATAAGGAAAGAGGCCCAAAGGAACCGAGAACGAGATGGGAAGGTCAAGTAATGGAATTTGAAAGTTATGAGAGAATAAGGTAGAATGAGAGAGCGAGAAACAGAAGGACTGGAGTAAGATAGTTGATGGGCAGAAAAGCATGCGAGACTGTGATGGAAAGGTAATAACTGGGTAAAGTGATGAATTGATCTTAACTGTCTTCATGAGTGGGAAGAGTTAACATCACAAAGAGCGTAAAGTCGTGATAGTGGTGAGAAAGTAGATGATATCAACTAGTAATAATAGAAAGTAGATAATAACTAGTAACTAGTACTAATCAACTAGTAATAATATATCTGAATTGGAAAAATGGGGAGAAGAGAAGTATATTTTCAAAAAGGCTGGATAAAGTAAATCAAAAAATGTTTTGATTAATTAATCAACAATGGTATCTTCAATTATAACTTTGTTTAAATGTAAGCTTGTCTATTAAATGTCGGTCAGCAAGCAGCTATCGGCTGAAACACAGGTCATATATTGTTCAGCATTTATCAAAAGACTTTTAATGAATACACTTTTTTTCTTTAATGCTGTGCTGGAAATTTACGTGTTACAGGAAAGTCAGATAATTAAAATACTCGGAAATATTGGGCCAAGCGAGAAATCTGATCTAATGTTTTGTGTATGTTTCGAAGGTATTCAGAAATTTCTGACGTGAATCGGCATCACGAAACACAAACGTTTCCGAACTTCGGATATAGAATAAATAAACAAAAGGCACAGCGGATTTTCTCTCATTAAAACGTTTGGAAGAAGAACTAACCGAAACACACAGACGTCTGTCTGTAGTGCGTTAATGTTAACAATTATCACATTCTTGTTACAATACATTAGACAGGATCGTGGAGTATAACGGACTGGTAAAACGTGCTAAGTCTGTTAAGCGTTTTTAACGTATTCAGGATCACACACGTCGACATGTTAGGCTGGTCGCACACTTGATCAGCTCCGCTCAGATCACAACTGGCGTCTCCGCTCAAAACCGTCAGAAGTTTTCCCTAGGCGAGCAAGTTTGTTCGTTCTGAAGGGACATGAAGTCGCACTATGCTCCTCAGTAGCACCCCACCACGCACTGTGTCATATGTTTGAGTTTGCTTGGCATTTTGAGACAGTGGATGGCATCAGTATGGGGTGTGCTGACGAAAAACTAATCGTCATGGTGGCGTAATATCCTGTACTCTATGACTTAAACTCACAAAAATTATAATAATTAATAATTATACAACAATGTAGGTATCGATTTGGAAAGAGACATCAGGACATTTGAATGAAAGTAGTAAATAAAATAATATACGAAATGTATCAATAATAAATTATAACTACTGCTGTCACTCATTCTGGAACCTGTGTTCAACGAAACCACTTCAACCGGACAGTATAGGTCTGAGCTCAACTGGCATTCTGTTCTGAAAGGAGTGGATGCAGTGTGTGAGGAAACTGACGGACGCGATCCGATGTTCTGATCTGATCAGATCAGAGCGGATCCAGTGTACGATCTGCCTTATGTGGAAAGATCAACATCTGTTGCTTGATTCCTCTCTAATTTGATGTAACGTTTTAATGACTATGTGAACAGTAAACTTGGCCTAGAGCTGCAAATCGATATAAAATAACAATCAGAGATTGTTAAATACTGTCATCCAACTCACAACAATTTTAACAATCCTTCAACACAAAAATAATACAAGCAGAATGATCACTGTTGCACACCACTATATAAAATTTATCCCGATGAGCGCTTTCAAGCTTCACAGCTCATCGTCTGTGAAGCTTGAAAGCGCTAATCGGGATAATTTTTATATAGTGGTGTGCAACAGTGGTCATTCTGCTTGTGATTTCAACCACTAACACAAATTTCTTCATTAAACAAAAATAATAATTCATTATGTACTATTATGGAATATAAACAACTGCAGTCCTTTAAAGTTATTATGTTTATCTTAATCTTCAAGTAAAAACAATTGAACATTTAATAAACGCAGCACTAATAACAGCACACAAAAAGATGGCTATAAAATAAATTCGTTTAATATACTTGCTATACTTGCCGTTGTCTAGGCTTTATGTAGCTTATCAGTGACGTAAGATTCTCGACGGTATGTAAAGCGTTTCAAAGTCATCTTCATGTCAGTCGTCACTTTAAAAACAATTTATTAAAATTAATTTTCGTATAGGCCTATACGTCTTCATTTCTATTTATTCTCATATATTTCTTCTCCCCTTCTTCGTTTCTTCATCAAATTCCTTGTCCTTTCCTCATCATCCTTCTTTCCCTTCATCCTTCTCCGCCATTTATTTCTCCCCTTCCACCCCATTTTGTCCTCTCTACTCTTCTCTTCTTTTTACCTTACTGCTTCCCTCCTGTTCATATCTTTACCTACTTCTTCTATTCTTTCCTCCTATCTCTTTTCTTTCTTCCTCCTTGATCTTGTTTATGTTACTTCTCATCCCGTACCTGTCTCCTTTATTTATCTTCATACGTCTCGTCTCCCTCTTCTGATATGGTTTCATCCTCCTCTTTCTCCGATGGTAGTACTCACAGAGAGGCCCTCCAGTAAACTCTTCTTTCTTCTTTGCGATTTTGTTTCAGACAATACTGCTACCACATGGTTTATTTTATCTTAATTATTCAAACGCGTTTTCTATGCAGGAGGAGAAAAGGAGAATTTTCTGTTCCTCTTTTTTATAACTTTTCATTTATACATTCTTATTGTAATGTTACATAAGATCACGACCACCAGGGTCCCAAACAACCAATAATCCAACAATAACAAATCATAAGAAATGCTACAGCCAAACTTTAAGGTTAATCACCAAGATAAATAGAAACTAACTTTAAGGGAATAAAGAATACATCTTTAACAAACTGATGAAGATGATCAAAGAAATAATGACAATGACTGAGACGAAACGTAATTAACTGACAACTAACCCAATAGATTAGGTAAAAAAGGTGAAAGCCAAGGACAGAGAAAAGAAACTATGAGTGGAGTAAAGAAGAACACTACAAAGCCCAACTGGATACAAAACCAGCAAGAAGAATAAGATATGCCCTACACGAGACAAAAGAAGAATTCAGACAAGATGAGTGGATCATAACAAGAAAGCCCAGAGTAAAGGACAGAGTAATGATGAAGCCTGATGAACTAATATAAATAACTATGCCGACAAAGAAAGCTTATAAAGTAAATAAATGAGATAGTGAATAAAGGTCAGGAGAGTGAAATAAAATTAGTAAAGGTATAAATTAACTGTGTATCTGGAAGAATAACAAAAATGAATCATATAGACCAGCCTTGTTAATAGAGCAAATGTAGGGATATTACTTATCGAATGGTGTTAATAAATACTGGTTAAGAATGGGTAATAGAGACAGAAGGGTGTATAATAAACCTATTCTAATAAATAACATTAGTAATACTATAATAATGTGAAATAAAAGACATTGAAATCACCATAAAACACATTGTTGTCAAACCAAGATAGGAACCATAACCACTACATGTGAGTTATGCACATTAAACAAGAGAATTAAGTTACTAAATGCCTAATAATCCAATTTCTGTTGGAGCGTAATGAACCTAAATGTTAAAAAGGTAGTACCAACACAAAATTAATGCATAGGAGAAGTAGAATTATATTGTAATTTGTATAAATACAAACAATAAGTTAGACATGCTGAAGTTACCTAACAAATCTTACAAAAACTGTAACAATAAAGTATAAAAGAGATGAGACATTGTAAAGTTCTCTCTATTACTACAAACACAAATACATAAAATTTTATTTATATATATTTATTTTCACCTACCTCATAAACTGTTTTCTCGGGGCAGGATCTCGTCACACGAACGTAGAATGCAAGCATGGTTTACAGGTTAGGTGAATAACTGACACTACTCGCTTTTTGTGAAGAGAAATTAATTAAATTTTATTTTGATTTAAATTTTTAAAACTTCATGTCAGACTATTTCTCCAAAATTATACAATGAAATAGACGCATAATATTTTTTCTGAGATTCAGTACCTGATTACGATAATTACAATTATAAAATTACTCTAACATCTTACCTTATTCTATGACAGACAGCCCAGCCTGCTAACATCCACACATTCACATTAATTTAACACCTTCCCCTTTTATTTTAGAACCCCATTTCTTCAAATTATTAATCAAATACCCCTTGCCGGCCGCGTGGCGTCCCCTCGACCTCGTGTTACCATTACTGCCCAATTTAGTTATTTTGATCGAAAGTACATTTTATTATTTCATTTTGACGTCACTGTTCTCGTTGTCGATTTTGCCGAACTACACGCACTGTTTTCCTGGTGTTAGAATGTTATTTTTGAAAACCCGTGTTGTCGGGCAACCTGCGCAGGTTGTAGTCAGTGAGGGACTGCGAGCGTCTATAAGTTCCCTCTCTACTCGATAGATTTTTTGAAGAAGACGGAAAGCAATGCCTTCTATTTGATAGTCATTGCGGTGACACATTCAACACATTGTTTTTTCGTGTGGTAGCCGTGGATAATATTTGGTGAGCACTGGTTGACGTCACAAAAGAGGCTGGGCTTAAACTTTATTTCCTCCAGCTCAGACCACGAGGCGAACAGAAATATTGTCTTCAAGCCATGTTGCTTTACTACCGTGGCGTCGTTTGCGCACATGCTGGTATAGTGCGTTTGGGAGTAGATGCCACACAGCCGCAAAGTTCTAAGAATTGACGACTGGCACATTCCCTTGCAAATGTTTCAACACAGTTACTGCGTACTGTTCCTTGGTTCGCACAATGCTTTTATTCAAACACGTGGCCGTATACACAGATGAAAAATGAATTTAGAATATTTTATAAAATGAAACCCCAAAAATTAATAAAATAAAAAATCCCTTTATTCACCCCGTTACAATACCTCCCCAATGAGAGGTCTTCTGTCGAAACAGAAGAAATCTCATTGTTAAAACCCCTAAGAGGACCGGTGAGGATATGGTGCCAACAACCCCCCTTTTGTTCTTATACATCATGGGTAAACAACCCCCCTGGCTCGGCGACTATGGCCGCATCTGAACGAGATTACTGGACTTCTCTCTACGAGATCCCAACACCATAAACTCGAACAGACACACACCACAGCGCACCTCTCCTTCTAACATGCAACCCCAAAATCCAAATCCCTGGTCTTATATCATGCCAGATCCTCAACCGATATGTTCCCCCTTATCATGAACACTGGGCTGCCTTTAGCAGTTACTGGGCTCGTACACACACTTATGACTACATCCTAACCCAAATTTCTTTCTTACCTTCAAACATTTATTTAAGTTAAAATCAAACAGCTATTTTCTTCAAAATCAAAAATAAAATCTTTTATCTGAATTGATTAAATCTCTTCGTTATTATTGATAATTAGAAAACAAATAAATTGAACGTTTATTAAAAACATGAACTTCCTTATCCTAACATTGGATTAGACATATATCCTAAACAATACAATTCAATAACACTATTAATACACACAAACAATTATATAATCAAAATTCAAAAACATCAATTAGATAGCAGGCACAAAATCAAAAATTTTTTTTTCCAAAAAAAATTTTAATTTATTAAAATATATTTTTTTCAATATTAAAATTATTTAAATTTATTTAAATTAATTAAGAAACAAAATTGGCATCACTTCATTGCCAAAACGGTTCTAGTATGGAACACCACCCATCAGCTGATCAAACTGGGTCAAGTCAAGAACCTTGACCTACATAAGTTATACATAAGTTACATCAGAAAATACATTGAACATCTCTAACATTTTTTACCTTCAAACATAATAAAACATAATAAAATAAGACATTTAAAATTACCATAGTACTAATACAATTAGCAAATAAAATTGACATTTAAATTGCTCGAAAGTACACATTTCACAACTTTACTTAATTCTTAAATTCTATTAAAATTGTCACTTGTTTCAATCAAAAATTTATATTTTTACTATGAATCTCTTTCTTTTTTCTTTACTACTCTCAATCTCCATTCGTTTTGGGTGATTTAATTATTTATACTAACTTGATTTACAACTTGATATGTATATATACATATTCTTAATCTACTACTCTCAATCTCCATTCGTTTTGGGTGATTTAATTATGTATACTAACTTGATTTACAACTTGATATGTATATATACATATTCTTAATCCCTTCTGACTCTAATATCACTAACAGCTTTAACTAACATGACACCCATCTCTATCAGAAACATCTATCAAACACTATCTAAACCCAACTTACTACTAAACTCAATTCGCATCATTCTACTCTTATATAAAAAAAAAAAATACTCTCCAACCCTTTGTACTCAGGATGTGTGATCCCCCCCCCAAAAAAAAGCTCATTCCCTTATGTTGGTTCCTGGATTCTACCTAAGGCAACCCTTTCCGGCACTAAACGGTCCCTTCCCGTCCCAACCACTTTTGTTGCGGACTCCTACCACACTATCCCCTTCTTACAAAATTCCCATCAACTAATTACCATTCTCATTACATCACTTCAATTACAACAATATATCATCATTTACTTATTACATCAATATATCAATCATTAATCTAGATATATTCCCCATATCTACTGTGTCACTATCAATACTTCTCAACTTCTACGTTACATTAATTCACAACAATATTATTCATCTCTATTACCACTTTAAACTTAACTTGGACTGATCTACATGTCCCAACAAAATATTAATCACCCAACATCTACCTTTTACTATCTTTTACAAATCGTTTAAAATTCTCAACTATATCAAATTATTTTCATCGTTAAAATAAAATCACATTAAAAACATTATATTCAAGCATTTATTACCTTGAAAATTTACAAATAATTCATAAGTGACATTCTACAGCGGATCAGCTGATTTTCTTAGCAAGGTGAATAACCTTACTACAGATGCATTCTACACTTATAGGAAATACATATTTCTACCATCCTTATATCTAACATACTACGCATCATTGTTTCCCCCTTTTCTGACTCTGGTATAATTAGGTAAACCACCTGCCGGTCGGTTTAGGTATTTACTTTGTTATAACCACATTTCCAAATTATATAGATTACCTATTTCTTCAACCCCTATATCTAACACAATGAAATAATACATTTATAAAACAGAATAAACACAGTATAATAAACATATGAACACCTATTTATCAAATCATAATACAAGCGTTTAATTAGTGCAAAAGTGAGTTATCATCTTTAAGTTATAAAATTTGATTCGTTGCTCACCTGACTACCCCCTAGCCACACACACTATTGTTTTTTCTGTTGGACTGTAGCGCCCATTGTCCTCCACAAGGACGGCATAGGTGGAGGAATTGACCATCTCCTTGTCCTTGCTTCGGCGTTACATTTGAAAGGTTTAGATATAAACATATCTTTGTTATATAATTATGCGCCCTTAACGCGGGTCTACGACATGGCTCTGCTGTTCCTCCTCGAACAGAGTGGCAGCCGCTGTTCCATAGTTTCCGGGATTTCCCCTAGTTTCACCCCCCATTAATTTCTAATATCAACCAATTTCAAGCCAGCTATGGTCAAGGGACTTAAATTATGGCCATAGCTGACCGCTAGCCAAAACCACGATTAGTGCTGGTAAGGCAGTAATCGCCCGAAAAGTCGGGGAAATCAACTTTACTTTCAGGCATGTTCCAATCATCATTAGTTTGCACGGCACGGCTATTTATCAGTGTACAATATAAAATTGTAAAAAGGGGTGTGCCGTGCATTTTCGCCATTTCGGCCTCCGATGGGGGTAACACTCTCTATTACCCCCAACACTTTCCGCTATCTACTGTGGCACATGCCACCACAGCAATAGCACACTAATAGCTAAATTAAATCTTCCTTCATTTGCAGTTTCTACACTCCATTATTATATCACTTCTATGAGCACCAATCTACCCCCCAAAATTGTCCCCACATCTTGTATGACAACAAGTTCTAATTTATTTTACACACTTCAACAGGTCCCACCTTTGACAAACTTTACAATTATTTGGTCACTTATTTACTAAAATTTATATAAATTTAAAATTATAAACATTCCAAAGTATTTTTGGTACCTATTTACACTGGAGGCTGACTTTATCCTTAACACTATGTGGGTTGGTAAGGCCGAGATCGCCCGAAAAGTCGGGGTTTTGCTATGAGGGAGAGTTGGCGACAAGATAGATCCACTTTGTGAATTTACTTCCCACTTTTAAACTCAACTCTACTCCCTTATTTCTCTCATTTATACAGACCCGCCGTCTATCCTATCGCCCAATCTCCCTCCCAACAAAATTCGTCTTTTCAGACCACACTGAAACTATTGTCAATGGCTAATTTTAGTTTCGCCATTGACACTGAAATTTTAATTTGTATGCACCGCCTTTTATATATGTGCAGCCTCCATTATGTACAAACACTCTAAGGCAGTGCAGGTACGTGACAGGTACACCTGACCGCTGCACCATGAGTGTATTTAAAAAATCATTTATGTCACGTACCTTTAGGGGTCCCCCTCCCCGTTCAAAATGTGGTGTAGATTTCTACTTTTGACCAATTTTGGTGGAGCCGGACCATCGTTGCGTTCACCGCCCGAGGGAAGATCCTCCAACCATGGCCCGCCTCCCAGTTCCGAAAACCACGGCCAGGACTGGTAAGGTCGTGACCGCCCGAAAATGGGGGAGAGTCCCGTCTGAAAATATAAAACAACATTTTAACACTATCTATAGAATTCAACCATTTAAAGTGACCTATATAACTTTAAGTTCGTCACATTTTGTGTACCCACTATTTCCTGCGTTGCTGGATTACGTAACACATACGCATTTTTCATCTTTATTTCCACAATTTCATATGGCCCTTCGTATAACAGGAAAAACTTCTTTATTTCTTTATCTTAGGCACTTGACAAATCATGCCTCTTTACTAACACTAATTGACCTACCTCATATTTGGTCCATTTACCTTTCGCATCGTGTCTCTGCTTCCTCCGTTCTCCTTTTGTAAGTAAATTTTCATTTGCTAATCTGATCTTCATGTTTACGTCTATTATTTGACCTTCTGGTGGGTATTCGAAAAGTTGTTCCAATATCCTGGGTGGCCTTGTTCCTCTGATCAATTCATGCTGCGTAAATCCGGTGGATTCATGGGTGGTACAATTCAGCCACTCCTCTAATTTCTTAACGTAAGATGGCCATTCTGTGTGTTTGGCGTGACAATACGCCCGAAATATCCTACTCATCACCCGTTCTGCCTGGTTCGACTGTGGATGGTAAACTGCCGTGTGCTTGGGTATGATGCCTTCCCATCCCAGCGTCTGTCGCCACTTGCCGCTTATAAACTGTGGTCCATGGTCAGATAAAATTATTTTTGGTTTTCCTACATTAATCATGTAATCTCTCACTATCTTTTCGCTGAGGACTTTGCTCGTCGCTCTCTTAATACTATATAATTTAACAAATTTCGAAAAAGTGTCTACAACTACAAATACATACAACACGCCCCCTTTACCTCTAGGTAATGGCCCATACAAATCAACTGCAACTAAATCAAACGGTCTTTCAACTTTTATATAATTCATCTCCCCTTCTACTCTATAGTTCACTACTTTCGATTTCTGGCACAAATCACACACTCTTCTAACTCTCCTCTCCATATTCTTAAATATACATGATTCCTTTAAGACATTAGCACACTTTCTTGTCCCAAAATGCCCATACCTTATATGGCAATCCCAAATAATTTTATCTACCAATCCCTCTGGTATTACTAACCTCCAATCACGCTCCCCCCTTCTACCTTTTTAAACAGAATCCCTTGATATACTTGAAAACGGGTATTATATTCAGACCCATCTACCTCTGCTTCTAAACTAACAATTATTTTACCCAATTTACTTTCAGATCTTTGCATATTCTTAATGTCCCTTAACTCTTCACCAAAAATTCTATCTTCTCTAGTTAATCTAAAAATTTCTATCTCTTTAAGGTCCCTACCTGTTTTATTTTCTACAAAATCTACCCTGGAAAGTGTGTCTGGTACTTTATTATCTGACCCCTTTATGTACTCCCAGGAAAAGTTATATTCTTGTAAAGCTAATACCCACCTGGTCAGACGACTGTGTGTCAATTTGCAAGAATTCAGAAAAGACAATGCCTTGTGGTCCGTTCGGATTACCGTTTCGTTTCCCAGGATGTATGTCCGGAATTTCCCCACGGCGAACACAATGCTCAAAAGTTCTTTCTCAGTGGTGGTAAAATTTTTCTCTGCAGACAGAAGCGACCTACTGGCGAAGGCGATGGTAAGATGTTCCTTATCGCAGCCCTCCTGGTAGAGCTCCGCCCCTAAAGCTACGTTGCTTGCATCTGTCTGTAAATAAAAGGTTTTATTAAAATCAGGATGATTCATCATAATCATATGGCTAAATTTTCTCTTAATTTCGTTGAATGCGTTGCGTTCCATATCTCCCAATTTCCACTGCTTGTTCTTCTGGAGTATTGCACTTAGTTTCGATGTTGTGTGTGCGTAATTTTCTTGGAACTTTCTGTAGAAATTGCATAAACCTAAAAAACTTTGCAATTGTTTAATGTTTTTTGGTTCTGGGAAGCGCATAATAGCTTCCACCTTGTCCGGGTTAGCTAATATTCCTTCTTGTGTGATTATAAACCCTAAGAAATGTATTTCTGTTTGTAAGAACTTAGACTTATCCCAATTAACTGTCAAACCCCCTTTCTGCAACTTATCTAACACATATCCTATATGCTCTAAATGTTCAGTAAACGTTCTGGATGCTATCAGTATGTCACCTACGTACACTGTTAAAAAATCTAAATCTTTAGGTTGTAATATCTTATCCAAACATTTAATAAAACTAGCAACACTGGTGTTTAATCCAAATGGTAAACGTTTGAACTGATAATTCTTACCATTAAACAGAAAGGCAGTATAAGTATCTTCTACTCTCTACTGCTAACGGCACCTGCCAATATCCTGCTGTTAAGTCTAATGATGTCATGTAGTTAACGCCACTAAATTTCTGTAAAATTTCATTAATTGGTTCCGGTGATTCCCGGTCAGGTATAATAATTTGATTTATCTTTCTAGCATATAGACATAGTCTTACCTTTCCATCCTTCTTAATCACTACGACTAACGGGTTTGAGTATGGCGATATTGATCGTTCAATTATGTCTCCCTTCATCATCCGGTCTAATTCCTCCTGCACGGCTCTTCTCTTTGAGAATGGTACTGGATAACCCCTCTGCATGTAGGGTGCGTGTTCCCGAACCTTCAGCTCACATATGTAGTCCTTCGCTCTCCCTGGCGATTCATCAAACACATCTCTGAAGCGCTCCACGACCGTCCACAACTCCTCTCGCTGAGTATTTCCTACAACTACACCTTCACTAAAAAATTTGTTGGCTCTATTTATCCACACACTCTCATCACTCACATGCATCTCTCCCTCCTCATTTTCTATATTCTCACTCTCTCGACACACATTTATTTTAGTTTCTATCTCTCCATCGCCTACCTGTTTTTGTATCATTTTTATTCCCGTAACTTTAGCTTCATCTACTACTTTCTTAAACTTTACTCTGACTGGTTTACTCCCATTTTCAAATTTTGTTTATTGAAATCTATTATTGCCCCATTTCTCTCCAAAAAGTCATTTCCTAATATTACATCTAAACTCAAACCCTTAACAACTAGGAATATGTTTTCAAATTCAATTTCATTTATCAAGATATTTAACTGTACTTGTCTAGTTATTCTTTTACTTCTTACTCCAGTTACCCCCACTACTGTAACTCCCGCAACTGGCAACGATGGTATATTCTTATTTATTTCTTTTAATTCTCCCATTACATTCTCAGAAATTACAGAGATCTCACTACCTGTATCAATCAAGGTCTTATAACTCTTACCTTCTATGTTGACTGTCACCTCCGTCAATCCGGTTTTGCGGTCCACAACTTTGGTGTCCTCTTCTTCCAATAACTCCTTCGCCATGTCCACTTTGATGATATTACTCAGGTATTCGTCTGTTACTTGGACCCGGTTCTCCGTTGACAATGGTTGGGCCCGATTCTCCATTGTCCTCCTTAGTTTACCGTGGAGGGACCTGCTGCGGCGTGGTTGTTTCCTCCTCTTCCTCGATTGTAATTCCCACCTCCTCTCGGCGCTCCTCTACTATATTCTGCTCCTCTCTGCTGCTGATTTGGCTGGTGATGTATTCTCTCGTTACGTGCACACTCCCACGTGTTTTATGACATATAAAACAAGTGGTTCTATTAGCATAGTTATCTACATTACAGTGTATACATCTCCAACTCTCGCCCCTATTATCAAAGTTTCCCCCACGCGCTCCTCTATGAAAGTTCGGTGTCCCCTATACTGATGGTAATTATTGTTGTTTAGTACCACTGGTGGGTTTGGACGCCTCCCTATGTCACGTTCCCCGATATTTTGTAACACATCTAACATACTCTCTAGTTCATTTATATTTTCGATGTCTCTCGTCATTAAGGTCATTTGCATCTTTCTGGGCAGGTGTTTGCTAATATGTCTCACGAATGACCGGAACGGCAACGGCGGTTCTAGGTACTTGGCCTCATTATATATAGTCATCACGTACATAGTTAAATGGTTATTTATTCTACCAAAATTCCCCGTTCCCATTATTTTACTGCGTAAAATTTCTTGGTCCCCTTCTGGCCAATACTTGTTTCGGAATGCTGACTCAAATTTCTCATAACTACTCCATTCGGTATTATGTACTTCCGCCCATATTTCGGCACTACCCTTGAAACACTTCAAAATTTTTAATAGTTTAATTTCCCAACTACTGCTATTGAATCGGTTGAATTCCCTCACCCTATTCAAAAATTGCATTGGGTGTACTCTACGGTTGTCACAATTAAATTGTTCTAGTTCTATGTCATCTTTTGCTTCGCGAGTATACACTACTCGCTCCGCAACATTATTTAAATTTTGGCTTACGGCCACATGTAATTCATCTTTAATTTCTATGATATTCTGCTCTATCATGCTAAATTTGTTGTCATATTTGTTTGCATATTGAAGGTTATGTTTATTGATAACCCCCACACTCTCTTGTATTGATTGTTTACATGCATTTTCTACTTCCATTATTTTAATTTCTACATCATTATTACTTTCATTAATTTTAGTTACACATTTATTTTCTATTTCTATACACTGCTCTTCAATTTGAGTTTTAATTTGGTCTGCCATCTGCTCATTTACGTTACTGATTTTACTTTCAATACTTAGTGTGATTTCACGCATTTGTTTGTCAATTTTCTCATCTACTGATTCTAATATTTGTTCTTTAATATTAGTACAACGGGTATCAATTTCCTTAATGTGTTCATTAAAATCAAAACTCTGTTGTTTAATTTCATTTCTCATTAATTTTATCTCATTATTCTGTACATTAAATTTATTACTATAACTACTTTTAATTTCTTTGATTTCGTTTTTCTGTTCATGAATATCCATTGATATGGTTCCTAATATATTCATTATCTCATCATCTCATTTACCACATTTTGTTGAGGTGGGAGTCAACTGGACTCCCGAGTCCTCAGTCACATTACTTGGACCTGTTAAATTTAACTCTATTTTATCTTGACTCGCACTTGGAGTCGAATGTACCTCAAAATTACTCATAATGTTTGATTCGTCAAAATTTTCGACACTAGTTATTTCATTGATATCGTCACTATTTCCTGCCATTTTTATATTGTAAATTTACTAATTTTGTTTAACTAATTTTTAATTTACATATACAACATCTTAATTCATGTTTTGTGTACTTTGCGTGATTTTCTACGTACCGTTATTCAACCCTCCAACCATACTTGCATCTTATTTGTAGGTGTGGTTTTATATTAAATTTTCAATTCATAAAAACAGTCCCTTTCGGCAGCGCCATTGTAAAGTTCTCTCTATTACTACAAACACAAATACATAAAATTTTATTTATCTATATTTATTTTCACCTACCTCATAAACTGTTTTCTCGGGCCAGGATCTCGTCACACGAACGTAGAATGCAAGCATGGTTTACAGGTTAGGTGAATAACTGACACTACTCGCTTTTTGTGAAGAGAAATTAATTAAATTTTATTTTGATTTAAAATTTTAAAACTTCATGTCAGACTATTTCTCCAAAATTATACAATGAAATAGATGCATAATATTTTTTCTGAGATTCAGTACCTGATTACGATAATTACAATTATAAAATTACTCTAACATCTTACCTTATTCTATGACAGACAGCCCAGCCTGCTAACATCCACACATTCACACTAATTTAACACCTTGCCCTTTTATTTTAGAACCCCATTTCTTCAAATTATTAATCAAATACCCCTTGCCGGCCGCGTGGCGTCCCCTCGACCTCGTGTTACCATTACTGCCCAATTTAGTTATTTTGATCGAAAGTACACTTTATTATTTCATTTTGACGTCACTGTTCTCGTTGTCGATTTTGCCGAACTACACGCACTGTTTTCCTGGTGTTAGAATGTTATTTTTGAAAACCCGTGTTGTCGGGCAACCTGCGCAGGTTGTAGTCAGTGAGGGACTGCGAGCGTCTATACGTTCCCTCTCTACTCGATAGATTTTTTGAAGAAGACGGAAAGCAATGCCTTCTATTTGATAGTCATTGCGGTGACACATTCAACACATTGTTTTTTCGTGTGGTAGCCGTGGATGATATTTGGTGAGCACTGCTTGACGTCACAAAAGAGGCTGGGCTTAAACTTTATTTCCTCCAGCTCAGACCACGAGGCGAACAGAAATATTGTCTTCAAGACATGTTGCTTTACTACCGTGGCGTCGTTTGCGCACATGCTGGTATAGTGCGTTTGGGAGTAGATGCCACACAGCCGCAAAGTTCTAAGAATTGACGACTGGCACATTCCCTTGCAAATGTTTCAACACAGTTACTGCGTACTGTTCCTTGGTTCGCACAGTGCTTTTATTCAAACACGTGGCCGTATACACAGATGGAAAATGAATTCAGAATATTTTATAAAATGAAACCCAAAAAATTAATAAAATAAAAAATCCCTTTATTCACCCCGTTACAATATTAGTGTCAATAGAACCGGCAAGGTTCACAGTCACTTATATAATGTAAACCAATTGTAATTAGATTAAAATTATAACAAGATAATAGAAATTAGACATACTGGTATCTTGACACCAGATGCAAGATGTTTGATTGTATTAACAGAGAAGGGTGATATACTATTACCAATCAAATGATGGTAACACCTTAATATAATTACTATTACTATATTGTAAAGGAGAATGATCACTAAAATGAAAAATAATTAAGAGTTAAGAGAAAAGATGTAACACCATATAGTGCTTTAACTATAGGTGAACCCAAAGGGTATAATTCAGGGAATATTGTGTCAAAACCACCAAAGGTAACTGCTAAAGGTTGTAATAGTTAATTCAGAGAAATGAGTAACAATAGTCAGAACTAATCCAATAGTAATGAACAGACCACTGTTAAAACTAACTTGGGGGGTATTAGGCCTAAAGGAGCCCAGAGTCTGATACTAAATATTAAGTTATACAGAGTATCAGACTAAACCAACAGTAGTAAAATAACCAGATAGAAAAGACACCAAGTAATGGTTAAAAGGTAACCAATATAAACCATGTATTATAAGATTAGAGCAGAATAAAAATTAAGGCCTAGGTGTGCCAAACACAAAATATTTCATTAACAAAAATACACAAAAAAGGGTATTGATTAAGTCAGCCAATGATAACCAGAAGTTGAAGGGAAACTTTAAGAATAAGTGTGAAGTGTAACTAACTCTTAAAATACCTTCAATGAATAACATCATGTAAATCTAATCCATAATGCTATCTGTACAGCAGGGTTTATACTCAATTTTAGAATTGTTATCATAGATAACTGATTTATAATATAACTAAAGGACAGAAAGAGACTGAGTAATCATCAATAACACTAATAGTGAAGTTAAATTGAAAATAAAATAAAGTAAGATAGTTTTAAATGAAAAACGTAATAGTCATAAGTTGTGAAAATAAGTAATTATCAAACATAAACAGAATTATGGCTTGAGGGGTATCTAATTGATCTAGAGAACAATTGAAAACGATTGAGATGAGTCAATTAGAACTCCCAAGTACCATAAGAAAGTTAAACGCATTTTAAATATTTGTGTAAATTGAAGAAAATATTTTCGTACTCTTGACATCAAAAACCGATGCCGACGGAGGTGTCATCGAGATTTCAACCAATCAAATTACCTATAGCGAGGCTTGGCCAACAAAGCGACGCCGAGCTAAGCGTCATTCTTATTTAGGAAACAAGACGAGAATTTTCGACGCCAAAAAAGTAATTTTATCTAACCTGTGCGGATAGTAAACGTCATAGTCAGTGTTAATACGAATCAAAATGTCTAAAAGGCATTAATAAAGTGATTTAACGAAATAATCAAGAATAGTGAAGGTGCGAATACGATTGCCAGTGTACAATCCCGGCAATCGCGGTATTATAAATAAAAAGGGAGTATAGTGGTTTGATAATCTTGTTATAGACTTAAGAAGTGAACATAACCTGACACTGTATAGGACTAAGAATAAATAATTGAACTTTGAAGAGGCGTTAAACCTCATAAAGTCAAGTAACCAGTAACTAGGGATAAGAATTAACGAAATTTATTCGCTCTGATTATAAAATGAGTGTTTACGAATTACATAAAGACAGTATGTTTTACTGAATCGAATAGGTTAAGTCAATGTAATAACATTTCATAACCTGTTGATATGTTATTAGAAATAAGGAAATTACCTGATAAAGGATATCCAAGATAGTAGCCTAGCGATAGTTGGATCTACTGAAGATGTTATAACTTTAGTAAAATTGAATTTTCTTTGTCAATTGACCACTTAGATTCTTAATGAACTTAACTGGCACTATATTAGACTCGCCAGTCTAACCTAGAAGTTGACGCAAACCGTCTGTTTACGTTTCTTTAAAAGTAATGAAAATGAGATTTTAGTTATCCAAGGTGACCACTCTCCTATTAAACAATAATAATTGTTTTGTTGTGCTAACGTTTAGTATCTTGTAAGCTAAAAAAACCAATACTGATTAAATTTATTGTAAACAAACATTCTGGAGTGTTGTATACACATTCGCAGATTGACCACCCTGAGATTTTAATAAGAGTTTGATAAAAAATGAAAAAGTAACTGTAAAGTTTAACTTTCTTATGTTAAAGGTTCAATGATATTAATGATCAGATTTTAACAAGAAATAAATTATGTTTAACTGAATAATTAGAGTTGGCCCGATTGTTTCAAGTAGATAGGCATTTACAGGCTTGGCAGACTACATGCACGGTTGGCAATACAAACGGCGCCACGAATGATTTGAATTAATCTTGTTTTTTAGAGAAGCTGATACACTTTACCTGATAACAGAACATCACACAAAGTAAGTACCGTTATTCTAAATTGTCTTGATTACAGTTGGAACCAACGCCGCCGAAATGATCTACTAGTGAAGAGGAACCAACTCTGTCCGACACTCAACATTCGACCAACGATGAACAGATTAAACCAGTAAAATAATCTTGAACACTTTAACTCAACGACTTTATAATAATAAATAAAAACAAAACCAATCATAAATGAATGTATAAACAATTTAATTAATTGAACTAAATCAAAATAATACTCGTACGGATCTAGTTTACTTACAAAATGACGCCAACAATGTGTGGCTTATAAAACAGAGAATCAGTTACGTAACATTATATTTAATAACATTATATTTAAGACAAATACATATTTTAATCTTGAGATAGTGGTAAGTTATTTATCATATTTGCGTTAATTTCCGAGGCTCGTAAGTATATGGTGTTGTTTAAAACCTCCAACCTGGAGGACCAGTCATACGGCTGTATTTATTACAAACACGGTTTTAGGATGCCGGAGACTTCGCCTATCCTTTCGACTTTGGAGATAAGATCTGCAGGAATCACCGATTTGGCATCATTGGGTACTCTAAGGTCCCAAGCTATTCTTTACCAATGTTAAGCGAGGGTAGGAAGGGTAAAAATGTGAGGTAAGTATATATTGGGTCAAAAAATGGGACAATCTTTATCTTGGATGAGGTCTGTCCGGAAAGAAAGGCCCTACAAGTAACTACGCTATTGCAGGCATGTCCCTCAACATCATTAGAGCACACTAACCTCTTCTCTTGCACGGACGATGCTACTGTTAGCCGAGGAAGACGTGAACCTATAGCCACATTTTTGTATGTAGGCTAAGTGAAAGGCGGATCCTTGATAAAATGTAAGAAAAGAAAATCCATAATGCGATAATTAAATTTTTAAAAGTACACAAGGATATTTCTTCCTAAAACGGAAAAGAAATCAAGACATTAAAGAGAATACAAAAAAAAAAATAGTTAGGAAAAGCAGAACGCGATGCCTTGGAATTTTACCGCACGCTAAGTAACAAATTTTAGCAAGTCTTGAGATATGACTAATAGAAAAAGTTCTTTGACCGAGGAGGTGCCGGGTTCCGGAACAGGTCAAATAGGACCTGAGTTACCTTCAGGTAATTTCTTGAAGATGATTATGACGCTGACGATGACGACGACGACGATGACGATGAGAAGGAGGAGGAGGAGGAGGACTATGAAGACGACGACGACGACAATGACAGTAAATAAAATTTTCATCTGACGAATCGTCAGTTTGTAACTATTTGGAAATCTTCAATAAATTTGGCCGTATCCACAAAGGACGTTATACTTCTATTACGTGTATATGTACAGTAATACAAAAAACAATGACTTCTGATAACGAGCGTAAGCTAGTCGTTGGTCGACCAGATGGCCCCGTAGAAACAGTGACAACTGATTGTAATTGTAATTTCATGTCGCTAATGAACTAAATAGATTCGATTTCATTAAATAAAACGATAACAAGCAAGTCAGGAGAGAGAATGCGTCTCATTATTCGCGTTGATGAACGAGTTTGTTATTTATTGTACGTTTGCCAAAGGAGAGGCGACTCGACACGGTGAAAGGGCGGAATCGATCGCATTCGATATGACATTTCTGGCGAATGTGAAAACAAAACCGCGTCTTGTAAATGGAACCGAACTACTTTTTTGTTGTTGTCGTTATCTAATTCTGCCTGACAGCGGCTCGCCTCGGCTCTGAACAAATAAACAATTTCCTGGATATCAGTAATGAAAGCACGACCATATAAAGAAGGTAATCTCTCCTACACAGCTGATTAGAGAGAGAGAGAGAGAGAGAGAGAGAGAGAGAGAGAGAGAGAGAGAGAGTATAAAATAAATTCATGTATAAAGTAGGAAAATAAATTCTGTTGGGGAAATTATTCGTCGTCCTGCCAGTTCAATCTTGTACTGGAGTTTGTATCGTTATTATTTCTTAATGTAGGATAATGATATTGTTCTTTATTAATAGAGCGGGGAGTTGTTATGTAGTGTTCAATGCGTCTAGACTGCTGTCAGAGTGACTGTACTAGAATGATCTGTACGAGCTTTACTTTCTGAATGACTAAAGAACAGTCTGAGACACTCAAAAGCGCACCTGTATACAATAAAAATAGGACTAAAATAATACAAAACTATCAAATACTTGGGTCACATCAGGACTGGCCCGATTAAGCAGCTGTAAAAACTATGTATGCCAATAATGTCATGTAGGAAAGAACATATGAGAAATATGTAGAACTAGTAAAATAATACAAAACTAAGAAGGTTTGAAAGAAAGGTTGTCAAGACGTGTTTATAGCCCGGTTAAAGAAGATGATGAAATGAGAATAAGAAATAACCAGAAAATAATGAGCTGTTGAAGCATGAGGACACTGTAAGATTCGTAAAGGCTCTACGAATACAACGGCTAGGTTACCTAGAGGGGATGGATGATCAGCGTATGCCAAAGAAAATCCTGAGGGCGCAAGTCTATAAAAGCAAAAAGAGGGGGCCCAACCTAAGATAAGATGGTTGTATGATGTGCTGAAAGATCTAAGAAGAATGGATGTGAGGGGTTACACTGAAATGGCAATGGATAGGAGTCACTGAAGAAGACTGGTGTTGGAAGCCAGGGCTCATGTTGGGCTGTAGTGCTAAATAAGAAGAAGTAAAATAATATAAAAACGCATATTACTATTTTAGTTGAGAAAAAAAAAATTTAATTATTTTCAGACATAAAAACAATTTCAGATTTAAATACTATAGACTTAAAAGTTTAATAAAGAGCCCTACAAACATACCATCCATCCATGCACAAGTGCGCATACAGCTACTGCTGTCTCTCGCATTTTGGTCGCTAGAGACTTCTGTCATCCCATTCCCCTCATAACAGACCTTTTTTCCACCTACTCATAGGAGTCCTACTCTCAACAGGCTCTATAATTCTACTATTGTTATAAATAGTGTCTGTACTATAAACATTCCTATATCTGTTAATATTTAATACAAACGGTCATAAGCATCGTTGGTGCAGTGCTCTCGTGCATTTAAAATACCTAAAGCGAGCTTATTGAGAAGTCCAATGTTTAAATTACGAGTTCCAAAGACGCGAGACTAATTTCCACCGTTACTGTAGGTATCCGGCCCAAACAAACGACATGTTGTCCTAATTAAGCTAAAATCTATTTTCTGATTCATCTTCTTCTTCCTCGCTTGTACTACACACCGATTCAGGTCCTTGGCTGTCAAGCGTCTGATCCGAACACAGACTTTCTGCAGGAATACGGACACCTATCCTTCTAATTATTCCTCGACGACATCCTTCCGTTTTGTTGCAACATCCAAACAGCGACTCCTGAAATATTTTCCTAATCTGTCGTTCTTCTTCTTTTTCCAATTCATTGTCGTGTTTTTCAGCCCAATGGCAGGCCTTACAGGGCACGCTTTCTCCAATCTCCCTTCCATGCACTTCCGTATGTCGTTTATCATTTGGACTCTCGTCCGCCGTCTATTCTGCTTTCCATTTACCAACCCGTCCAATGTCCTCATTACCTCGCGTTTGCCGTATACGGTGTCCCAACCAATTTATCTCCCTGCCCCTGATGATACCCAACACTCACCTTTCCTCTCCTAAACTTTTGTCATTCTATCCTTGTGGGGAATCCTGTCCATCCTTCTGCACGACCACATCTCGAAGGGCTCTCCCCTCCTCTCTTCTTTCTTCAACGTCCAAGTTTCTGTCCCGTACAGGACCACGCTCCAAACAAAAAATTTACCATCCTCTTTCTCAACTTTATGTCTAGTGGTGAAATGTCATTTTCCTATTGCGTTTTGTTATTTCAACTTTGTTTCTAACAAACAGAAGTCCTCATTAATTGGTGCCCCCTCCCAATAACCGGAACTGATTGCATTTGCAACTGCTGCGATCGAGTGCGCGTGAGTACATAAAACGCATCCTAGTTGTTGGCAACTGTTTGTCGGAGACCTTGCCATTTAGTGCACAGACATAACTGTACATATAAAGGCACTAAGCTGCGTAAAACAGGCAGTGCGGGAATTCACTTTGATTAAGACGTTTGCTTGCCGTCATTAGATGTATATCTCAAGATTTATTGCCGTCCTCTTTTAGATAGTAAACACACCGTTCATGTAAACAATACACTCATTAAAGCAAAATTTGTTCTTGCCAACTTCAATACCTTGGGAATTCATGCGTACTTTGAATTCAACATAATATAACGGGATCATTAGATTAGATAGATTAGATAAAATTGTTGACCATTTTGTCTCTCCAAAACAAGAAAATAGTTGTTACGTTAAAGTAAGTGTACATTTGCAGTGTGATTAAACTGGTAGACATTTCTCATACGTCATGACTCTTGAAACAATACTTTCCACTGCTATCCACAAAGGATCTACACAAATTGTCTTACATACAAAAAAAAACATGTTTCTATTTTTTGAAAGGTGCGCTAAATGTAGGCTTTACTCGAGCACAATCGCCTTCCCACGCCGTGCTCATGAGGCGTATACACATAAAAGGAAATATAGTTATGACAGATAAATCTTCTTCTTCTTCTTCTTCTTCTTCTTCTTCTTCTTCTTCTTCTTCTTCTTCTTCTTCTTCTTCTTCTTTCTCCACACTTTAGGCTTACATCTTGTTAAGACTTCTACGTTGGTACTGGTGTTGATTGCTCCATTTTTAACCTAGCAGCTCCAAGGGCTTTCGTCACTTTGGTTGACAAACACATTTTACTTCCATATTCCTTAAGGAATGAAAGTATGGTGATGGCAAAAAAAATCGTGTTCGAGATTATTGCAGATTCTGATTCTACTACACTCAAAACATGAAAAAAAGTCGTTTTCCGAAAAGTGTCTGTGTGTGTGTGTCTGTCTGTCTGTCTTGTGTCTGTGTGTCTGTCTGTAGATTTTTTTCTATGGCAAACGATAACTGCCGCAAATTCAAACAGAATCAAATAATTTTTTGCATACAGCCCTGATTTGTAGAGTACTCATGATCTATTGTTTTTGGTGAAGATCGGTTGAGGGAAAGGGGTAGTTTACCTGCAACGGTTTTTTTTTTATCAAGGGAAATTTTTTTTTTTGGCAAACGATAACAGCCGCAAATTCAAACAGAATCAAATAATGTTTCGCATATAGCCCTGAATTGTAGAGTTCTCAAGACCTATTGTTTTTGGTGAAGATCGGTTAAGGGAAAGGGGTAGTTTACCTGTAACGTTTTATGTTTTAACAAGCGTATTTCCTATGGCAAACGATAACAGCCGCAAATTCAAACAGAATCAAACGATTATTTGCATACAGCCCTAAATTGTAGATTTATCAAGATCTATTGTTTTTGGTGAAGATCGGTTGAGGGAAAGGGGTAGTTTACCAGCAACGTTTTTTTAACAAGGGTATTTTTTATGGCAAACGATAACAGCCGCATTTTCAAACAGAATCAAATAATGTTTTGCATACAGCCCTGATTTGTAGAGTACTCAAGACCTATTGTTTTTGGTAAAGATCGGTTGAGGAAAAGGGGTAGTTTACCTGCAACGTTTTTTTATCAAGCGTATTTTCTATGGCAAACGATAACAGCCGCAAATTGAAACAGAATCAAATAATTTTTTGCATACGTCCCTGAATTGTGGAGGTCTCAATGACTTTCGATTTTGGTAAAGATCGGTTAAGGGGAAGGGGTAGTTTACCTGCAACCTTTTACGTTTTAACAAGAGTAAAGTACTTGAAAATTTATTTAAACTTTTTGAAACAATGGTAATTGTTAAAAATAAAATAATTTTGTTGCCAGGCAATAAAATTATAATTTTTTCATTTTAATGTAATATAATATTTTTCATTTAATACAGCAATAAAAAGGCAGGTAAGACACAGCCTGGCTGTTTGGCTGAAAATGATTTTAAATATAAATCTTAGAATATGGAAGTCATGTATGGTTCTCCATACCGATTTTTTAAGAATACGAGTAGGCTTTATTGTTTCTAAACGGTGCTCTCATTTTATCTTGTATGTCTTGTATTTTTGTTTATTTATGTTTTCTATTTTTAGCTCTGCCTTTACATCAGTATTTGTTTTGCTATCTGTTCTTCTGTGCCCTGTTTTACCTCTTACAGACGTAATTCCCGATGTTTTCAATTCTTCCTTCTGTTGCTTTTGTTAAAGTTCATGCCTTATTTCCGTGTATTAAACATGGCACGACCATGGTTTTATTGAACTTCATTAACTGTCCGTACTTTATTTTTCAGTGTTCTACGTCACTGGTGCTAGTGATATAGTAGAACTTTCTAATAAATATCTGTATGGAGAACCATCCATGACTTCCATGTTCTAAGATTTATATTTAGAATCATTTTTGAAATGAAATATATCCATAGAAACTACTTATTTCATCAGCCTTAACCACAGTACTGTGGTCACTAACGTATACCACGTCACGTCAGCGCACTCGATTTTCACTGATGCTGCAAGTCGATAGCACTGCCGAAACGTCTGGTTTTATAGAAAACATTGGACCACGCCAAACAGCCCAGGAAGCAGTTTTAACAACAAACTACTTCTTTGTTGCCGATAACGTAGTACACATGACATATAAATAAAAATTATCCCCTCCCCTTCAACTATCATTTTCATGTATAGAAAATTAGCCCCACCCTCTTCAACTAGCCTCTTCATTTATAGATATTTCATCTACGTTTCTACAATGGATTATTATGATCTTCTTTTCAAGATACTTTATTTATAAAAATTAAGTACTTTACTCTTGTTAAAACATAAAATGTTGCAGGTAAACTACCCCTTTCCCTTAACCGATCTTCACTAAAATCAATATAGCTTGAGTCCACTACAATTCAGGGACGTATGCAAAAATTATTTGATTCTGTTTGAATGTGCGGCAGTTATCGTTCGTTATAGAAAAAACTACCTTTGTTAAAACATAAAAAGTTGCAGGTAAACTACCCCTTCCCCTTAACTGATCTTCACCAAAACCAATAGTTCTTGAGTCCGCTAGAGTTCAGGGATGTGTACAAAAAAATATTTGATTCTGCTTGAATTTGCGGCTGTTATCGTTTGCCATTAAAAAAATTCTACACACAGACGCTTTTCGAAAAATGACTTTTCTTTATGTTTTGAGGGTAGTACAATCAGAATCAGCCCTTATCTCGAACAAGATTTTTTCGCCATCACCATACTTCCATTTCCTTATGGAACATGGAAGTAAAAACCCATATCAAAATCTTCATCAAACGATAGTGTATTTCCCAGAAAATTATATATATTGAATCTTTCAAATTGTTGATTACTGGTGATAAAATGTAAACGTCTAATGGGTTCTAAGCCTCTAAATGACGTTGCTTTAGTTTTCTCCGTTAAAATCGTGACATTGTATTCCTTAGGAATCAAATCCAACTCTCCTGGGAGACTATTTGTAGAGAGTGAGCTACTATCAGCTGATCGTCAGCGAAAAGGCATTATGCATCTCCTGTTGTTCAATCAGTGTTAAGTTTTCATGTTAATTGCCGTAATACGTAATCTGTGTATAAATTCAAAAGGAAAGCCACATCGTCTGTGAATGTAGTCAACATACCACAGTTTTAGTCCGTAACATGATGTGTAGAACTAGCGCAAACATTTATTTCATCGCCTTGCTGCTGGACACGAAAATATTTACTTATCTTTTATAATTTGAATAATATAGTATGTCCAATCCTCCTTATTTTTTAAAGTTAGATACGAGGCGCGTCAAGTGGACCTATGTGTTTAAAAAAAGAAGCTAAGATTAAGCAACATCTAGATTTAGCAATGCTAAAAATCCATACTTACTAAAACAATAACAAAACCTCGACAGCGGAAAGCACACGGTTTCACATTAAATTATTAAATCTATTTTTTTAACCGTGTTCGAATTACTCAGTGTAATCCTTCCAGACGTACAAACAGGTTTACATTTAAACGTAAACGTACATTTAAACGTACATTGAATGTTACCCCATAACCATGTCTACATGTTTGTACAACATGACTAACAGTAACTACAAATAATACTGACTCCGGTCATGTGAGTTATAATTAATAACTCGTTTTTTATAGACCAAAATACACGGTCTCTCCAACGTTCTTTTATGCCAGAAAATATGCCTATTAAACAAAACAAATTATACAAAATGTTTATAATATTAATCAATTTGCTTTGTTAGCCTGGAATGGGAAAGCATATCATACAAATCAATGGAATATACGCATTCCTTACGTCAAGCTAGATTTGGTGGGGCCAAGGAACAGAAACTACAAAGGCCATCTGCAAATGTAGAGATCTCGTGAGCAATTACTGAGGTACACTAAACAACCGATTGATAAGGACAATTATTAATGATTTAAAATTTAACACTTAAGGATGACCGTTAAATGATTTTAAACTTTAAATTTCATACTTAAAGCCAATTTAAATAAACCACAGAGATATTTATGAACGTTAGTATTTCGGTGTCACTACCCGTAAATGGCAGCAACGAAATTTACAAAAACTGTTCAGTACACTCGTAAACAAGGTGTCCAAAACTTTAAGGTTTTCAGGACTATCAAGACACAAGAATTACCTTTCAAAATATTTAAAATTATTCATATTATTACACTATAAAGTTATTCAAGTCGTAAAACCATAATTATTCAAGCTGTACATAGTCGTTAAACCATAATTTGAATCGTAGTGACTTGTTTTGCTAGAGGGTTCAGAACAAAACGGAATTCGTGCTGAAAAACGGAAAACGTTAGGTATGGATTGATTATTATAGAAAATTATTACTTATTCTTTGAAAAAATTGTAAATTACAGAAAATACAGGTGCAAAGGCAAGCAAAGTTAGGTTAAATTTTGTATAGCTAATTAGTCTGATGGTTTAGTCCCTCATACAGAACACTGTAACTAAAATAATATCTAAACAAATTTGTTAGGTTAAGTAAGTTTAGTGCATCAAATCATTCAAATTCCATGAAGTAGACAGGAACTATAACTACAAGTATATTTACCATGTAGGCTATTTATTTATAATCAACTAGTTTTACATATTACAAGCGTTTATAGGTTATAAGTACGGTGTGTTTTAAAATTCCATTATGAATAGGTCTATAATAAATATCTGAATAAAAACCAGTTACAGAAATATTTAACTGTAACGGTAGACTATGTATTTTTATTTTGCGAGTTTGTTTCTTCCATATGCCTTACCGTTATTATCTAAATCCTCTAAATCCTTACAAGGGAAGATATTCGCAACTTCAATAAAAGACATTACCTTTTTAAATTTTTTAATAATCTTTCGCTCTTTTTAATCCGCATTACTAGTTTGTCTTCATTAATTGCATAAATTCACTAACTTATTTATATTAACTCAATTAATTAATGACTTTATGGAAAAACTCATACGTAAAAAGGCTACGTGCCTCAAACAAGAACAAACATGAATGTCGACGGTAAATGTCTCTATGATCGGTTAAAGCTTTGACAAATGACGACTCACGGCTGCTGATCACGGAATCAACGCCTTCAACCAGTTCTTAGATTGATGAATAGGCTTATAAGCAATATAGTGTTTTCAATATTATTAAATTATTTTAGTGTATTATTTCGTTTCCATTTTCATATCCGATTAAGTAAATGACCTAATTATTAAACATGTAATTAATTTAACATTTAAATTATTTATCACTTTAATTATTTAATTATTATTAAAAATGAGAAAGTAGGATTGAATCTTATTAATTTATTACTAATTATTTAATATTTAAATCATTACTTTTATATAAACACACGCGTGGTGTGTTTGTGTGTGTGTGTGTGTGTGTGTGTGTGTGAGGGAGAGAGAGAGAGAGAGAGAGAGAGAGAGAGAGAGAGAGAGAGAGAGAGAGAGAGAGAGAGAGAGATTTGTGATTTTCTTTTGAAGAGTGCGACTAGGTCTATGTTAAAAAATAGCGACCACGCACTTATTGGCGACCACACAAGTAGAAATACAAAAAACACTTTAATTTTTGATTTCGTTTCTAACCAAACTATTGCACAAATTAAATTTCATAATTTAAAACATACTTTAATATATTAAGCTGTATCATATGAGTTATGATATATATCATATATTGCAACGATACATATACATAAGTACAATTTATATTGGGTTTCAGGTGTATCTGCAATAAGAACTCTATGTAACTTGTAACGGTATTTCAAATTTATTTGATATTAATACAATTGTGCACCTGGCACTTACTTCGACTTAAAACATTCGTTATTATTTTGTTATTATGCCGTAAGGCTTATGCTATATATATCCTTACTGACTAAATATGCTATTCTACTAATTATTGTATTAAAGAAAAATCTCATTTCCAGACTACTCATTCAATTAGTGTGTTTCAAAATATCAACATTTAAATATTTTCTTATATATTGTAATGTAACTCAAAAATATCAATAGTTACTGAATTTATCTTTTGTTTCTCAGTACTGATTTATATCAAACGCTAATTTTTACTTAAATGCTTTGTATTCTTTTCATTGCAATACTAATCTGAGCTCTTGTTTACGTTATCTTACTTCAATAACATCTATGATTTTAATTCTAGTTTACAATAAAGATTGGCTCTTACTTTTAAATAGAACAAGAATGTCTTTAATTGTCTTTGAGTTAATTGTTCGATTAAGAGATAAATAAGTTGTTTATCACCTTATTGTCGTCAATCATACTCAATCATTGGATCCCTCTGTAATCGTCCTCGTCTCGAACTTCAGCATCACTTCCTCTTGTCCAGCGTCGTCTCTCTCTTGTCCAGCGTCGCTCCTCTAGAGTCCAGCGTCGCCTCTCTCTTGTCCAGCGTCGCCTCGCTCTTCTCCTCTTGTCCAGCGTCGACTCTCTCTCTCTCTGTTCAGTGTCGTATCGCTCTCTGGAACTTCTCCTCGTGCTGTTTCGGACGTCAGTTGATCTTCTTGTGTGGATCTTCTTATGTAATTTTGTTATTACTTAAAAATTGTTTGTTTTACAATCCAGTTACATAACTGTATGTAACTGGAAGGATGAAACTATTTACAAAAATTTAAATATTCTGTGCGGACGGGCAGAAACTCCCGCTGCACTGTGGGTGATTTAAGAAAGAGAACCACTGTAGCCTGTGTGTCCTATTTGTACCCATGTCTTGGTCAACACCTGCAGTTGTACGAAATCGACATGTCAGAAACTGTCTCTTGGTTCAGTTCCCCCACTTTTTGTCAATTTCGCTATTTCTTATATTTCTGCGAATTGCAGAGTCCTGTAAGTATACTCTTATACTCATCTTATAACTATTTTCACAACACATGTTCACTGTAATTTTGGACATTGCAACTTAACCTTTTCGATTTGTACATAGTTATTTCAATACTACACTCGTACGGTGTCTTTTTCACGTGGTTTTTGTACACAGTATTTAGTAAATTTTATTACATTTTATTGTGTTTTTGGATTTTACTCCTTAATTATAGTTTATGAATAATTACGGAAAAACAGTAATTATGCAATTATTCATCTTGGGGTGGTAAACTCGCCTGCATAGACCTGCGTTCACACACACTAGCAAAATACTGGTGTACACAATTTCAGTTACATTTGTGTGTGTGTGCACGTCGATTCAGGTCGAAACACCTGTTCATATTTTTGTCTGAGCCAAGCTTGCAATCCCTGACATGCTTATTTCTAATACATTATTAATTATTTACAGTTTATTAGGTATATTTAAATTGTTATATTCAATTCTCAGTACATCACTTATTTGTACTGTCGCATTATCACTCTGCTTGGTAATAAGAAAAATTTAAAAAATTTATTTATTAAAATTTTTTTTTTCATTATTATTATTATTATTACACTTGAAAAAAAAAGTAACATATAATAAAGAATAATATTCGTCATTTCACCCTTAATTGGAGTGTATACAAATGTCTTACCTCCCCTCTTCACACGCTCACTGCTCGTGACCTTGTAGTAGGGTGGCTTTAACAAACAGCTGATCTGACTGGTTTCATTGACCTCGTTGTTTTTATGTGTAGAACTTCCTAAATGACGTTGTGTGGAATTTACCAATTTCTTTCTTCTGTATCTCATCATATACGATGAAAGTGTGTTGTCCTACTCGCTGTCTTAACGTATACGGTCCATTATAAAGTCTGAAGAATTTCTTCGCAATATTAGCACTCACTCCGTTTTCCCACTGGATTAGCTTTGAGTAGTACACTTTCTCCCACGTTGAATTGTTGTAGCTTGTGAGTTAGATTAAATCTCTCTACTCTCTTGTTACCTCTTTCTATTATCCGTTGCTTTGCGTATTCTATTTTTACACTTATTGGTACAGGTACATTCTGGTTATTAGGTTTGTTTATATACTTAGTCCAAAATCTGTTTGGCTTCTTATCTTCTTCCAATTCCATTGGAGTATATCCTGTTGCTTCACTATAATTTTCGTTGATGGCTTTTTCAAGAAATGGTAAATATTCTGCCCATTTTTTGTGTTGATTATGGCAGTATATTCGTAAATATTTACCTAATTCTTTGTTAACTCTCTCAGCAAGGTTTCCTTGAGGATGTCTTATGGATGTGAGTACAGGTTGTATTCCATTTTCCCTTAACGTCCTCTCCCATTTTTCACTTTGGAATTGTACACCTTGATCACTGAGTACCTTCTTCATTTTTCCATATGACGGAATATATTTCTGCAGTAGTATCTTTAGAACAACTTTGGTTGTGGGTCGCATAATTGGGTACAGTCGGACTGCCTTGGAAAACACATCGATACATACCAATATGTGCTTCACACCTCGACTTGATCGTGGTAGTGGTCCCAGAAAATCCACTGCAATTAGCTCTCCCTTGTTCCCTTTCTGTATGCTCTGCATTTCTACGTATGTGTGTAAGTTCGGTCCTTAATTTTACATTATCTTACTCATACATTCTTACCTTCGCTTCTAATCTTCCTTAACTCTTTTCTTAACATGACATTACTTTATCTAATACAATACTTATACAATACATTAACATTCATTACCTTTTATTACATTTATTTAACATTACCTTTCTGATCGCTACTACTTTCCTGAAATACACTTGCGTAACAGAATACTCTTTTAGCTTTGTAGTGTGTCGCATGATCGGTTACAGAGGAACTGTCGTGGAAAACAACGATATTTTTCTCGAAGTCTTTAATCCTAAGTAGTCTCTGCCACTTTTCACTCTCGCTTTCTTCTGTGTCCTTGTATCTCCATTAAGTGTTCGCTTGATCAGCTGTTCTAACAATTATGGCAATTATTTTCTATTCCTAACCCTTTCTTCATATTAATAACAACAATAACATCTTTTACCATTACTTTCTTAAATATTTCTCTACACTATCATTCCTTACCATGAATAATACATTTCTTAATTAACCCTTTAAAATAATATTCCTTATTTCTTTTCACTAATATTTTTTTTATTTGCTATCATATCCTTAATAAATAACATTTCTTAATTATATTCTCTTATCTTATTATCAATAATTAATAGTAATATTACTTTTCTCATTTAAAAATAATTATTTATTTTCATTTGCCTTGAGTTCTGAGTTGCAGTGTCGTTAGATCTGACACCCCTCTTATTATAACAATTGGTTGTTGTACACAGGAAATTCATTGTGCTCACCGTGTAGACAACGTCCGCATTCCATTGTATCGCTGCCTCGTTATTGTGCGTACTTACCGTGTGAACGTTTGTTTTGATCGAATAAGTCACCTGTTCGTCGCTGCGTTGAATTGTTGCTGCCTGTATCGCGTGATCTACTTGTTTATAGGGTGAAAACTTTATTCTCCCTCTCTTTCTCTCGTAACGGTCACATTCCATCGCAACAGTTTGCTCGCGGCCCATATAAACAGTTGAACCTATTTTCGTGCGTCTTTTATGATAATATTCACTGTGATTACTATAATTATAGTTATAATTATCGTTCGCTTTATAATTATCGTGCGTATATCTAACATCATATTTACTACAATTTTGTGTAGTGTTTCGTCTAGATAATTTACTACGTTTCTTGTTAGGCCTACAGTGATATTTATCTCCGTAAGTGTGGTGTCTTAGTGTTTCACATGTGTCATCTTGTGTGACTTACTATTGTGTGTGTGTCTCACACTTGGGATATCGCTATTAATAAGGTACGTTTTATTAACCTTTATTTGCTTCTCTTCCTTAATGTTAATTACTTTATAATTATCGTTAGTAATTACACACGTATTTTCAACTACTATGAATTCTTCACATATTATCTTTACACATATTAGCTCCGTTTGTTTATTAATTATTCCACAGACATTTTCTGCGATCGTGTCAATACGTAAACTTGTATTAACAATTTTTCGGTTAACTGTGCAGTACCGTTTAAACACTTTGTTTGATTTCTATGTTGTCTTGTTTCAACTGGAGATTATCAATTTTTAACTCTTCTAGACTCTCTGCGATTTTTATGGTGTATTGTCTAAAATTTTCAGTTTGTTCTTCTAATTGTTTCTTATTAGATTCTTTTAATTCGTCTATTTTAGCATTTATATTTTTCGTTTGTTTTGTGCTTATTTCATCGACCCAGGCACGCATCATCGTCTGGAATGCCTCTACGTCTAAATTTCCTGGAGTCGTCATGTTGAAGTATTATTAAAATATATATTTAGTAGTAATGCTTTAACAATTATTATTCATAACCGTTCCCTACTTATTTATTTATTTCTTTATTTTTATTAATAGTTATTATTAATACTCACTACAGTTACACCTGTTACATAGAAAAACAATATTATTTGTGGGGGCCAGCTGTGTTATTACACAACAATTAACATTACATTCAGTTACTGTTTAATATAAATAATTATTACATATTTCACATTTTTCATTTAACACACTCTTATATTTTAGAGCAACCATTTAGCTACATAAAAAATTTTAATAGTTAAATGGTGGGATCGGGCCATACGTTCATGGGCTACAATTTATGTACAAATTTTTTTTTTTACATAAATTTAGGCATGTCGTGCCCCACGTCCAGGGCGATAAAGTTATTTATCAATACATCATTGCAAATATAATACAATTTAAATTTGTGATGCCCCACGTTGGAAGCGACATTTCTTATGCAACGATACATATACATAAGTACAATTTATATTGGGTTTCAGGTGTATCTGCAATAAGAACTCTATGTAACTTGTAACGGTATTTCAAATTTATTTGATATTAATACAATTGTGCACCTGGCACTTACTTCGACTTAAAACATTCGTTATTATTTTGTTATTATGCCGTAAGGCTTATGCTATATATATCCTTACTGACTAAATATGCTATTCTACTAATTATTGTATTAAAGGAAAATCTCATTTCTAGACTACTCAGTCAATTAGTGTGTTTCAAAATATCAACATTTAAATATTTTCTTATATATTGTAATGTAACTCAAAAATATCAATAGTTACTGAATTTATCTTTTGTTTCTCAGTACTGATTTATATCAAACGCTAATTTTTACTTAAATGCTTTGTATTCTTTTCATTGCAATACTAATTTGAGCTCTTGTTTACGTTAATCTTACTTCAATAACATCTATGATTTTAATTCTAATTTACAATAAAGATTGGCTCTCACTTTTAAATAGAACAAGAATGTCTTTAATTGTCTTTGAGTTAATTGTTCGATTAAGAGATAAATAAGTTGTTTATCACCTTATTGTCGTCAATCATACTCAATCATTGGATCCCTCTGTAATCGTCCTCGTCTCAAACTTCAGCATCACTTCCTCTTGTCCAGCGTCGTCTCTCTCTTGTCCAGCGTCGCTCCTCTAGAGTCCAGCGTCGCCTCTCTCTTGTCCAGCGTCGCCTCGCTCTTCTCCTCTAGTCCAGCGTCGACTCTCTCTCTCTGTCCAGTGTCGTATCGCTCTCTGGAACTTCTCCTCGTGCTGTTTCGGACGTCAGTTGATCTTCTTACGTGGATCTTCTTATGTAATTTTGTTATTACTTAAAAATTGTTTGTTTTACAATCCAGTTACATAACTGTATGTAACTGGAAGGATGAAACTATTTACAAAAATTTAAATATTTTGTGCCGACGGGCAGAAGCTCCCGCTGCACTGTGGGTGATTTAAGAAAGAGAACCACTGTAGCGTGTGTGTCCTATTTATACCCATGTCTTGGTCAACACCTGCAGTTGTACGAAATCGACATGTCAGAAACTGTCTCTTGGTTCAGTTCCCCCACTCTTTGTCAATTTCGCTATTTCTTATATTCCTGCGAATTGCAGAGTCCTGTAAGTATACTTTTATACTCATCTTATAACTATTTTCACAACACATGTTCACTGTAATTTTGGACATTGCAACTTAACCTTTTCGATTTGTACACAGTTATTTCACTACTACACTCGTACGGTGTGTCTTTTTCACGTGGTTTTTGTACACAGTATTTAGTAAATTTTATTACATTTTATTGTGTTTTTGGATTTTACTCCTTAATTATAGTTTATGAATAATTACGGAAAAACAGTAATTATGCAATTATTCATCTTGGGGTGGTAAACTCGCCTGCATAGACCTGCGTTCACACACACTAGCAAAATACTGGTGTACACACTTTCAGTTACATTTGTGTGTGTGTGCCGTCGATTCAGGTCGAAACACCTGTTCATATTTTTGTCTGAGCCAAGCTTGCAATCCCTGACATGCTTATTTCTAATACATTATTAATTATTTACAGTTTATTAGGTATATTTAAATTGTTATATTCAATGCTCAGTACATCACTTATTTGTACTGTCGCAATATATTAATCTATATCATTTGATTAACAGCAGCATATGAGTATAACATGACCCCAACAGCAACCAGTAACAGCTCACTGCGTCAACATCATTAACAAATTGTGACGTTTGCACAAAATGCCTAAATTGTTGGTCAAAAACCTTTTTGGCAATAATTCGCTGACAAATTGTCGAAAATAATTTATTACTAACATTTTGTAAAAGTGGTCGTCTCCGGTTACAGAACTTACAGGTACACAATACGTGTATGCCTATTTTATTTCTGTGCCTACTTAAAAGTAGGTTTTGAATTATGTAGAATGTTAAATTCTGTGTTTTATAACACATTATTTCATCATTTGCAATTTAAAATTCTGAAAATACGTCAAAATTTAAGACGTAACTTCATTTTGGGTTTACTGTAACTTAAATCCTGAGGTAACCTAATGTAAACACAAATTCCGAAATGGCTTACCATTTGTAAATTTTCGACGGTGCGTTGCTAGGTCTTTTATTTAAAAAAAACTGTTAAGTTTTCCACTTATCGCATTAATTTGCACGTGATTATTCAGAAACTTTGGTAAAAACGAACGACGTAAAACAGACGAACTAATTTCCTGACTAGATCAAACATGAGGGTAACGTCCCTCTGACCGATACAGCTTTGGCAAACGCCGACGCGCAGTTACTGAAGAACACACGACTGTCTGTTAACCACGGAATCGATGCCTTCGTACATTTCTTGGAAACGCAAGCATTTTAGTCAGAAACCATCGTGTTTTCATTTATTACCTATTAACGTATTCAAGCATTATTGCGCTCTCAGTCAGAATCATTCTATTTTACCAGAACATTCTCTAACTTTCTACACATTTAATTAATTTATATTTCGTAAAATTGATGATACGGATTCTTGATGCATAAGACTATATAAATTTTATATAGGCTATTCCTTATGCAATTAAATCTATATTAAAACATTTAGACGGGTGTAATAATTCACCTAGTTCTATACATATTTATTATAAAAAATTATATAGAAATAGTAACCTGAGCTAGTATCATTTCAAGTATATTTTAACAAATATAGCCTGGATAAGCCTAATATCCGCAAAACATTTTATAAGATAACGTATAACAGAAATTCTGGAATTTGATTTTTATTTCAAGCAGTCATCTATAAAATTGCACTTAAATACAAGATACATAAAACGGTTTGAATATTTAATAACATGCGAAACATCATTCCGATAACACATGATATACCGTTTTTCAGTATACACATATCATTCAGTATACTTTCCAGTATACGTCTCAGCATATCGTAGCGTGCTCAGAGCGCCCGTGCTCTGAGCGCCAACGATGAAATAGTGTTCTGAGCGCCGTTACTGATAAACCCGTGTTCTGTGCGCCGACCTTATCTATGCAGCATATCTGTATATCCACTGTTCGGCAACTTCGTAGTCAACACTAGCGGTCCAATGAAGATTTGTACAAGTCATTACTAAAACCATTATCACAGCACTAGTAAGGTCCCAGAACAAAATACATTTATTATTAAATTAGATAATTCCAATATTGGACAATTATTCATATTATCAGAAAAATTACGAAAACCCAACTATTCTACCATTTTATTAGTAACGTAACTGTAGAGCAGACAATCAAAAAATAAATACTAAACGTTTTGGACTACTGCGTTAGATTTTAGTTAAATTTGCAACCATAATACCTAAATTACAAATAATTTAGTCATACTACAGTGTCACAACGATTGTCAAACTACAACTAAGGAAAGGTGCAAGTAACAAGCTCATTTACGAATCATATGGTCAGCAAATTTAAGGTACGCGGCTATCTAAGCCGTATAGACGACCATACTAGCAAGTTTTGCGCTCTTATCAACCCGCTTCCATTTTACATCCCGTGTTTACGCATATATACAGCTCAGGTCTCCGTCTCATAATCGTATTCTCCTTTATTATTTAGAGTTGTGTTTAATCAAATTCTTTTATTTCTTCTCAAATGTTTTTGTCCCAACCAAATGAGAAATTCTGAGATAATAAAGAGGACTATTCGCCAAATATGCATGTGTAGAGGCACTATTACAGGCATAATAAAAAATTTCAAAGTGAAATTTGCAGACTTCTGAAAAAAGTAAAGGAATAAGATAATAATATTTATCCGTTCCCTTTAAACAGCAGTAGACCTGAAGTATTCAACTATTTTTAAGACTTCCGCGGAAATAAGTTATTTTATTTCTCTTTGACTGGCACACACACACACACACACACACACACACACACACACACACACACACACACACACACACACACACACACACACACACACACACACACACACACACACACACACACACACACACACACACACACACACACACACACAAACTCATGTGTATACGAGTATAGAGTCGGTTCTAGTATGTGTAGATGCGTGAAGCCGATGTATTCGTATAGGCCCACCTGGCTGCTAAAGCGTAAAGAACTCTACATGAATATTATCTGTACCTACGATATGTGGAATATGCGTAATTGTGATTTTAGTGTGTTGGAGGGGGGGAATCTTTATGTGTTTTTGATAGGGGGGGAGAGTGTGAATGTCGACGTCTGAATAATTTAACAATAGACTATATTACTCAGTATAGACGATGTACTCGGTAAATATTATTTTACAACAATATAAATAATAAGTAATAACCATTGTCACATGATTGATTTGTTTACCATAATTTTGTGTTTGTAATATCAGTAGTTCTGTTATTTTGTACATAATTCTCTAATTTATGTATAAGTGTGTTCAGTGCTAGTTGTAATAATATATATTATTGAACATCTTATAATCGGCATTCAGCTATAACATATTTTTAGACATGTATTGCTATTTGCACCAATTCCAATAAACATTCAATGATTACTGGATCTATAATTATTTACAAACGTAATTAAGGGATTATTATATTATCAATAATTAAAATTGTAATACTATATTAATTAGGTTTTGGAATATTGTAATTATGTCTATCTATTTAAGTAAAATAATGTGTAAGAAGTGTTATTATTTTGCCGATGTAAAACAAAACTGTCTTAGCCCCCCCCCCCACACACACAACAGGTATAAACTCTCAGCGTATTCAACTCCCATTTGGTTGGGACGAACAAATCTGAGGAGACAATATTAGAAAGTGATTAAATACAACTGTAATTAAGAAATTGAAAATACAATTATGAGACAGAGAGCTGAGCTTTATATATGCGTAAACACAGGATGTGGAATGTAAGCGGATTGATAAGGAAGGCAAAACTCACTTGTATGGTTATCTACCCGCATACCTTAAATCCGCTGACCATACGATTCGTAGATGAGCTTGTTATTCGCACCTTTCCTTAGTTGTGGTTTGACAATCGTTGTGGAAAATGGAAAATGGAATCTTTCAAGTTGGTGGCTTTTCCAGCGATCTGCACAAAAACCGAGTATTAGTGAAAAACGATATCTGTCACATAAAAGAGAGACATGTGTAGTAATAGGCCTTGCTTCGAGTTGTTTTCTTTTTACGTCGATTTTACAAAAAGTCAGTATGATTTTAAAGGCATTTTCATTTTGGTTTCCATGTATAATTTTAGTTTGCATGTTAGCAAGAACGCCAATTTTTGTCGTCACAGGCACACATCGTATGCCTAGAATCGTTATATTATTCCTAGAAACATTTTTCGTGAAAAATATGACAATGAAACACGATTCCAATCGTCAACCAATTATTTTATAACATACAAAAATTAATTTCTACGATTTCTATTACCCAACTAAAATTATATGCGACATCCACTACATATCGATGCCAATAATCGAAATATCGAAAATGAGTGCGGGTACAGTTATTGGTACAGTACCAAAATATCATACTTGTATTAACAGCTGCAGCTTATTATTATTTATGTCCCAAAATAAGTATTCATTAACAACCCGAAGGAAGTAAGGAAGTCAGGCAGAAATTAAAAACTGAAAAAGGGAGGGGAAAGAGAGAGAGAGTGATGGGGGGGATATTGACGACGGACACAGAAAAAATCTGTGGATCTATGGATTGACCGAGAAAAAAAGAGACTGAAAATTGGTCGGAAACGATGTAAATCGATATGGATATAGGCTATCTGTAACACTTGTTGGCCTGTTCCTCTTTTGGTAGTCTATTCTGACCATCAGGGGGTATGATCAGCGGAGGGCGAAGGTGAATAGGTGCCCTGCACTACAAAAAAATTATTATTATTTCTGCGAATAATCTGAGCACCCATCATTACGTATAGGCCGATATAAATGCTTCCTGAATGCATGCACGTACTTCTATGTGGCTCTATGATTCATCCTACGTGCTATTATAGTAACATGAAAGCGCGAGCGCGCGCGTGAAATGTTTACACAATTCAGTTAGGTGACCTTGCAGAGTGAAGGACGAAATACGGCGTGACCACTGAGCGTGTATACCTATGTATGTGTGTGTTGAACAAAACCATGGAATTATTTGCATGGAATGCGAACTGAAAGTGCGGTTTGCGAGCGGCTAGCCGGAAGAGAAACATTATGTGAGGTGAGGAGAGGACAGGGTGCGGGAGTGGGAGAGGGAGAGAGAGAGAACAAGAATTGGAGCAACAACAACGCGCAGCTCAGGCTCAGACCGCAGCGATCGAGTTACACACAGACTGACCAATCTCAACTACGCAATAGACCTACTGCGACTCTTCCTCGCGCTCTCGCTGTATCCCGTCCGTATAACGTTAGTTTTCGACCGTACCCCAGTATCAGTCAGGCTATACTTGGGCGTTCCTCCGTCAAATGAAATATGAATAACTTTGTTTTATCAGTGGCGTCTCTAGTTTGCTTGCCTGCAGAGTGCAAACTCGTGAGTTCTTGGTTAGGTGGTCAGTGAAGTGTCTAATTGGACTGAAGCTATATAGACAACTAGCTGTTACCCGCGGCTTCGCACGCGAATATTTGACTTTAATAAGTATTTTAACAT
The DNA here is from genome assembly GCA_034769895.1 of Magicicada septendecula. Classification (NCBI taxonomy): domain Eukaryota; kingdom Metazoa; phylum Arthropoda; class Insecta; order Hemiptera; family Cicadidae; genus Magicicada; species Magicicada septendecula. The sequence continues at coordinate 145,794,066 of CM068370.1, forward strand.
AATTTTTATTGTCTATGTCTATTTGGCGTTCTGTCAGCTCGTATAACAATTTTGTACTCATTAGTCAAATTCTCTCCAAAGCTGTTTTCAACACTTGTAGGCCTACTATTTTAATTTAACTTGTACTAAATTATTATGTTGGTGCAACAGCCTTTGGAGATATTTATAAAGTACCTACCTGGCTTTAAACACGTTAAACGTTATGTTTTCCTCAACCATAGCTTTAATTTATTTCAGCAGTAAACTAAAAACCAAAAACCGTTGTCACCTAACCTCACAAATGAAAACAACACTTATTTTCGCTTTGCATTAAGTAAAAGGACAATTTACAATTAGTAGGCCTACACTTCTTCTTTTCCACATCGTAATATAGCGATAAAATCGCATATTATATAAAACATCGAAAATGTACTGCAGCAATTGATAAATGTACAGTTCCGATGCCGCTAAATAGCTTTTGTTTATTTACTTGTTACTAATGGTAATTAATTCTGGTCTCCATGGTGTTTTGACATATTTAGTAGTAGTATTTAATATATTTCATTACTTATTCATTGCATTATCAGAAATACGTATAAACATAAATTTTTTAATCGTTTAAGATAATTACAAAATATATAGACGTATCTGTATACAAAATTACAAATTTATCGATGCAATAGCATATTAAAAATATTAAAAACTGCAGGAACGGATAAAGGTACAGTTCCGATGCCGCTAAATATCATTTGTTTATTTACTTATTACTATGGTAATTAATTCTGGTCTCCATGGTGTTGTTGACATCTTTATACGCGTCAACGAAAAGGCATAATTAAAATGGCCTAAATCGTGCGAACTGGGCAAAATATCAAATTCCAAGTTAGACAGTATTTTGCGCCTTGTGTCAAAGGTTACCTGTGCAAAATTTGATGGCAATCGGTGTAACGGTGTGGATTTGTATTCAGTACCCATAAATCCTCAGACTTTGAGTTTTATAAATATAGATAATTCGTAATATAAACTAACCACTTTTATTTATTATTAATCAAACAATCTTATGACATCAAAATATCAGTTACAATGCTGAAAGTGAAAATTGTAAATGTTCAACAACAAAAATTAATTTTTCTAGATATTCTTGTGAAAATTGCATAGTAAAAATTATGTCTCGTAAAGCAAACACTTTTTTATTATAAATCAGACAATCTTATGCCATAAAAATATCAATTCCAATACTGAAAATGATATTTGTTAATGTTCAACAACCAATGTCAATTTTTCTTCATTTTCTTATGATAATTGTATAGTAAAGACTTATGTTTGAGTTACTGTTGTTTTCAGTTCAGTAGTATCAGGAGAGAGACTGTGCTAAGCGAAGGTTAACCCTGACCCGAACAACTTGTAATGCTCTAGCCGCGGCGACCACGAAATCTCAGGGCATTCTAGATGCGGCTTGCTAACGGCTGTGGGTTTCCAATTAGACATGTCTAATTCAGCGTGAGGTTTAGCCGAGGCCTGGTCCAAGATTCACCTGATACAGATGGGTTTTGACCGAGGGCGCTTATAAGTGCACTGCCCTGAAAGCGGGCACAGCGGCGATAGAACTTTCTAGAAAGTGTCCGTATTGTGGCGTTCATGGAACGGACAAGTAAGGATTCTCGGATAGTCTGGTTCGAAGTTAGGTAGTGGGCTTTACATGCCCAACGCAATCCTCGGTCAAAAAGAGACTGGAGCCTTCGCTTATGGGGCTTAGACAAGTAGTAGGCAAGTCGCTTAGGCAACCATAGGCGCCCCATACGTGGTGACGAAAAGTTTTCCTAGGAGGCACGTCATCGTTTTCGGCAAAGCTGGGGTCGCAGGTGATAAGGAGATTGCCAGATTTGCAGGCTACTTGCTCGGAAAATGTCCACTAGGTGAGTCGTCGATCGAGGTGAAGCCCAAGTCACTTAAAACCACTGGACAACCTGATTGCCTCCCTTGTCTCTTACTCGATCTTTGATAAGTTTGTACAACGTTTAACTTGCACCCTCAGTACAGTATAGGCGTGCCGCTAGTGATACCATTAAGAAGCAGTAAAGTATAGGCGTCCCGCTAGTGATACCATTAAGAAGCAGTAAGTATAGGCGTGCCGCTAGTGATACCATTAAGAAGCAATACAGTATAGGCGTCCCGCTAGTGATACCATTAAAAATCGGTACAGTATAGGCGTGCCGCTAGTGATACCATTAAGAAGCAGTACAGTATAGGCGTGCCGCTAGTGATACCATTAAGAAGCAGTACGGTATAGGCGTGCCGCTAGTGATACCATTAAGAAGCAGTAGAGTATAGGCGTGCTGCTAGTGATACCATTAAGAAGCAGTACAGTATAGGCGTGCCGCTAGTGATATCATTAAGAAGCTGTACAGTATAGGCGTGCCGCTAATGCTACCATTAAGAAGCAGTACAGTATAGGCGTGCCGCTAGTGATACCATTAAGAGGCGGTACAGTATAGGCGTGCCGATAGTGATATCATTAAGAAGCAGTACAGTATAGGCGTGCCGCTAGTGATACCACTAAGAATCAGTACAGTATAGGCGTGCCGCTAGTGATACCATTAAGAAGCGGTACAGTATAGGCGTGCCGCTAGTGATACCATTAAGAAGCGGTACAGTATAGGCGTGCCGCTAGTGATACCATTAAGAAGCGGTACAGTATAGGCGTGCCGCTAGTGATACCATTAAGAAGCGGTACAGTATAGGCGTGCCGCTAGTGATACCATTAAGAAGCGGTACAGTATAGGCGTGCCGCTAGTGATACCATTAAGAAGCGGTACAGTATAGGCGTGCCGCTAGTGATACCATTAAGAAGCGGTACAGTATAGGCGTGCCGCTAGTGATACCATTAAGAAGCGGTACAGTATAGGCGTGCCGCTAGTGATACCATTAAGAAGCGGTACAGTATAGGCGTGCCGCTAGTGATACCATTAAGAAGCGGTACAGTATAGGCGTGCCGCTAGTGATACCATTAAGAAGCGGTACAGTATAGGCGTGCCGCTAGTGATACCATTAAGAAGCGGTACAGTATAGGCGTGCCGCTAGTGATACCATTAAGAAGGGGTACAGTATAAGCGTGCCGCTAGTGATACCATTAAGAAGCGGTACAGTATAGGCGTGCCGCTAGTGATACCATTAAGAAGCGGTACAGTATAGGCGTGCCGCTAGTGATACCACTAAGAAGCGGTACAGTATAGGCGTGCCGCTAGTGATACCATTAAGAAGCGGTACAGTATAGGTGTGCCGCTAGTGATACCACTAAGAAGCGATACAGTATAGGCGTGCCGCTAATGCTACAATTAAGAAGCAGTATAGTATAGGCGTGCCGATAGTGATATCATTAAGAAGCGGTACAGTATAGGCGTGCCGATAGTGATATCATTAAGAAGCGGTACAGTATAGGCGTGCCGCTAATGCTACAATTAAGAAGCAGTATAGTATAGGCGTGCCGATAGTGATATCATTAAGAAGCGGTACAGTATAGGCGTGCCGATAGTGATATCATTAAGAAGCGGTACAGTATAGGCGTGCCGCTAGTGATACCATTAAGAAGCGGTACAGTATAGGCGTGCCACTAGTGATACCATTAAGAAGCGGTACAGTATAGGCGTGCCGCTAGTGATACCATTAAGAAGCGGTACAGTATAGGCGTGCCGCTAGTGATACCATTAAGAAGCGGTACAGTATAGGCGTGCCACTAGTGATACCATTAAGAAGCGGTACAGTATAGGCGTGCCGCTAGTGATACCATTAAGAAGCGGTACAGTATAGGCGTGCCGCTAGTGATACCATTAAGAAGCGGTACAGTATAGGCGTGCCGCTAGTGATACCATTAAGAAGCGGTACAGTATAGGCGTGCCGCTAGTGATACCATTAAGAAGCGGTACAGTATAGGCGTGTCGCTATTGATTCCATTAAGAAGCGGTACAGTATAGGCGTGCCGCTAGTGATACCATTAAGAAGCGGTACAGTATAGGCGTGCCGCTAGTGATACCATTAAGAAGCGGTACAGTATAGGCGTGCCGCTAGTGATACCATTAATTGTAACGTATTGGCACGTTACAAATCCAGGGAACCCATCTTAACTGACACTTGCCAATTACATGGGCTGCCTACGTTGTAACGAACTGTTATTAAACTCAAATTAACTGAACAACTTACATAATATAATTATAAGGTAACAAGGGAAGTTATTTCACTGATTTATGCACTCATTTTCATGTGTAACAAGATGACTTCTCTTTATTAACAACTGTCACTCAAAGATCCCATGACATCATTAATTAGATTAAAATATTTAAATGCTTTTCATAAAAACTTAGGGATCAAACTGATTATGTATTCTTTTACCTCGGATCCGAGTTTACTTTAAGTAAATTTATAGCAAAGACTTCTAAGGATTTTGAGTTCATCTAGACGCTTGCAAACTTCTTTTGCCATTTGGAGAATGGTATTATTACTTAATGTGTTTATAAATTACATTTATATTTAAGGCGTTACAACGTACTATATTGAATCTTACAGTAAACTCTTAGCTTGTCTAATTTTAATTTTAACAAAATTTATAGTCTTTGAAAAGTCTCTTTTCAATGGGAGTTGTGTATCAAATATGATTAACTCTCGATAGGCAAGCTATCGAGTCACCTTCACCTTTTGGTCGTAGTAACCTCGTCCTGGGGTGTCTCTCTTTGGAATTCTTGAAGTCGGCATCATCATCTGGGTCGTGTCTTCTGCAAGTACTAGATAGGATGTTCACTGCGGAGATTGAAGTTTCTTTTGTGAAAGTAGGTGTAGATCCACGGAGGTCCTCGTCAGCGTCTTATGCATCGTATACGTGTATTTATGAAGTTTATGCAGATCACATCTTCATGTATAAGGTTGTACTTGTATTTACCTCTTGAGGGGAGACGTCATCTTGTTTACTACTAGTTAAGTTTTTGTTTTACTTATTACATTTTTCTTCTTAACACATCTTTATATCATTCACACATAACACAACGCTCGCCACGTTTAGCAGTGGTAGCTAACATTTTAAAATTAAATAAAAAAAACAAATGCATTTTCGTGGAGCTCTCGCTCATACGTCTGTACGGTCTGACGGCAGCATAGTGACTCTCTACTAGATTCGACTGGCACATAACAACGGAGAGGGGCAAGTACTCCGCGACAATATAGTTCCTATTTTTATTTAAATTGACATTCTTATTACCAAAAACAATACATTAATTATACATATATGATTTAAGTGAATTATTTTAACTACTACTCGTGCCTTCAAATTTCTAATTACAAACATTATGATTTTTATATCTTCCTAAATTACAGACGACTCGATAAACACGTTGAGTCCGGAACTAACAGGTCACCGCATGATGACTAGCAAAGGGTTAATTGTGATATTAATAAGTTTTTTACAATTCGACTTTTTCTTAGTGCTACTGTTGATTTTCATTCACTTCTCATTCTCATTCTGATTTAGTACAGGGGCTTTAGGTTTAATAGTGCTTTACATTATAGGCGTGCCGCTAGTGATACCATTAAGAAGCAGTACAGTATATGCGTGCCGCTAGTGATACCATTAAGAAGCAGTACAGTATATGCGTGCCGCTAGTGATACCATTAAGAAGCAGTACAGTATATGCGTGCCGCTAGTGATACCATTAAGAAGCAGTACAGTATATGCGTGCCGCTAGTGATACCATTAAGAAGCAGTACAGTATAGGCGTGCCGCTAGTGATACCATTAAGAAGCAGTACAGTATATGCGTGCCGCTAGTGATACCATTAAGAAGCAGTACAGTATAGGCGTGCCGCTAGTGATACCATTAAGAAGCAGTACAGTATATGCGTGCCGCTAGTGATACCATTAAGAAGCAGTACAGTATATGCGTGCCGCTAGTGATACCATTAAGAAGCAGTACAGTATATGCGTGCCGCTAGTGATACCATTAAGAAGCAGTACAGTATATGCGTGCCGCTAGTGATACCATTAAGAAGCAGTACAGTATATGCGTGCCGCTAGTGATACCATTAAGAAGCAGTACAGTATATGCGTGCCGCTAGTGATACCATTAAGAAGCAGTACAGTATATGCGTGCCGCTAGTGATACCATTAAGAAGCAGTACAGTATATGCGTGCCGCTAGTGATACCATTAAGAAGCAGTACAGTATATGCGTGCCGCTAGTGATACCATTAAGAAGCAGTACAGTATATGCGTGCCGCTAGTGATACCATTAAGAAGCAGTACAGTATATGCGTGCCGCTAGTGATACCATTAAGAAGCAGTACAGTATATGCGTGCCGCTAGTGATACCATTAAGAAGCAGTACAGTATATGCGTGCCGCTAGTGATACCATTAAGAAGCAGTACAGTATATGCGTGCCGCTAGTGATACCATTAAGAAGCAGTACAGTATATGCGTGCCGCTAGTGATACCATTAAGAAGCAGTACAGTATATGCGTGCCGCTAGTGATACCATTAAGAAGCAGTACAGTATATGCGTGCCGCTAGTGATACCATTAAGAAGCAGTACAGTATATGCGTGCCGCTAGTGATACCATTAAGAAGCAGTACAGTATATGCGTGCCGCTAGTGATACCATTAAGAAGCAGTACAGTATATGCGTGCCGCTAGTGATACCATTAAGAAGCAGTACAGTATATGCGTGCCGCTAGTGATACCATTAAGAAGCAGTACAGTATATGCGTGCCGCTAGTGATACCATTAAGAAGCAGTACAGTATAGGCGTGCCGCTAGTGATACCATTAAGAAGCAGTACAGTATAGGCGTGCCGCTAGTGATACCATTAAGAAGCAGTACAGTATAGGCGTGCCGCTAGTGATACCATTAAGAAGCAGTACAGTATATGCGTGCCGCTAGTGATACCATTAAGAAGCAGTACAGTATATGCGTGCCGCTAGTGATACCATTAAGAAGCAGTACAGTATATGCGTGCCGCTAGTGATACCATTAAGAAGCAGTACAGTATAGGCGTGCCGCTAGTGATACCATTAAGAAGCAGTACAGTATATGCGTGCCGCTAGTGATACCATTAAGAAGCAGTACAGTATATGCGTGCCGCTAGTGATACCATTAAGAAGCAGTACAGTATATGCGTGCCGCTAGTGATACCATTAAGAAGCATCAACGCACTTAATATAACTCAGATACAGCCATTCTGAGTTCATTCATTTCTTGCTTGAATGTTCTGCTTCTGTCAGATTCCACAGACAAAAAAAAAAGGACCTACACATCGAATCTTTTTAGACATAACATTGATACTAGTAGAAAGCAATCCGTTTCTCAACAATTCACTCAGCTGCTTCACAGAAATCAAGAAAACCCTACTAATTTGCAGACAAATTGTGTAAATTCGTACTAAGGGAAGTGAAGTCAGAGCGTCCACAGATCAATTTGGGAACGTGTTAATTAATGTATTTGAAAGTAGTATCGCAAAACATCGACTGGCGATGGGGAGACTTTAGATAAGTCAGTAAACTTTCTATTTCATCCATCATCTACACAACACGTCGTAGGCAAGTTGCTGCCTATCCCGCCTTCAAAAATCCTCCGGCCACCTCTTCCTGGGTCTACCCATCCACCTGTGACCTATAGGTTTGTATTTCCAGACTTGCTTGGCCAGTCTGGAATCTGACGTTCTTACTAACTGTTCTTTCCACCGTTGTTTTTCATTCAAGTTAAAAACTTGTAGCTCTTCTCTCATGCCCTCATTTCTTATACGGTCAAGTTTAGAACACCTTTTAACTCCTCTTAAGAATGCCTTTTTCGAGACCTGTATTTTACTTTCTTGTTCGTTGTATTTTGGTCGTTGTACAAGAATTGTGTCCGTACAGCTGTGTTATTTGCAAGTTGCGAGTAAATTAAATTAATTCCCCATTATAGGGTATCAGCCTATAGAGGGTAAGTCATGTAAAGGGGCTGCTCCTTACAGGCCATGACTCCCGGTATTTTTTATTCAGGGTTGTCTTCCTCTAGCCTTTGATGCCCCAAGACCCAACTGCAAGGCAGCACCAAAATATGATCCTATAACAGTATGACGCAGTATTACAGCCGGCTTGATCCAACTAGATTCCCGCCTGTAATTTTCCAAATATAAGCCGGTGAAGGATCATTTCCCTTACGCCCTAGCTTGGTACTGGTGGCTAGCTTGGTGCTGCCCTCCACCAGGAATATTTACCCATCATCGGGTCTAGATCCGTACTGTTTTGCATCAACAGGGTGACCTCTTGTAGGATGCGACACTACACCAGGCAGTATGGTCTTGGCTGTGGAGAGGCTAAAGACTCCTTTTGAGACATAACATCACTTCATCCAACCTTGGGAATTTGTGAGGACTAGTGCCTAGTTAACCTGGTACAAAGGTACTACCTCTCCAAATTCCCTCGCGACTCCAGTAAATACACGATTCCGTCTGTTTAATTTACTAAATGAACTGATTTGTGTCTAAATGTTTGAACGATGGATAATTCGTTTTTCAAGTACCAAGGCTGTATAAAAAAGAGAAACAGTTGTTGTAATTGCTTTGTACTTTGCAGCTTTCGTTTAACTTGTAACGTCATTGGTTGCTACGGGTTGGCTTAGTCATTTAGAGAATTCTAATTTCTGTAAACTGAGAAAATCCTTTATTTAACCGATGTCTTGCTGTCGCCCTCTATACTTTGCCGCCCAGATCCCGTGTATCTCTTGCACCCTTGCTTATGGTGCTACCGCTTTTGTTGTACAAATCTATAGTTCAGCCATAGACAGTGAAGGGAAGTGTTCAATCAGAAGTTCATCATTTGTTTACTTAACACTGAATAAAATGTTACGGACCTGTTATAGTCAATACCCCCACCGCATATGTCTGAAAAACCCCACCAATTTTGTTTTGTTTGTTTTAGCTATTTTTTATTTTAAACACCGCTGTTGCTTAGCGTTTTACTATTGTTAGTATAATTAATTATATTCTTATTTAATATTTTATTTGCTTTTATAATTGATAGTTTCCACAACATAATTCATTTAGTGTGGCCTTTCCTTTTATTAAATTTATCTAGAGCTGCGATCAGTAATGAAGTGTTCAGCAGATAAATATTAAATCCTATCATATATTAATGCAGTCTTGTTATCTTTGATTAGCTAGAATAGACATAATGTAGTTAATGTGTCAGCTTCAATATAAGATAAGGAAACGCCGTCAGTTAGCTAATAGCGTTAACTCATTACCTGTAAACAAACATGGCAGCAAAAAAATAGGTTGATTGGACACACAACTTGTGAAAAATACATCTCATCCTTTCAGTCACTTCATTCCATTTTGATTTCCACGATTTTATTTATTTTATTCCGCGATATAACTGAAAAATTTCGCTTTGGCGTTTTTAAGAACAGAGTCAGTCTCCATCATTATAGTTACTGGGAACGTGGCTATTTAATAACGTAATAACACACATACACGCTACATGCAATAAAAATAATAAAACACAATAATAAAAATAATTAAAAGTAATAATAACAACACAAACAAGCAAAACAATACAACTTGTTAAAAACCCAAATAATATAGTGATGAAGGTGGATATTAACTATAAAAGACCAAAAACAATCTAGTTTTGCAAAAATTAATAAATTATGTTTATAATTTATCAAAAGATTATGCTAGTCCGATTTATTGCGGTGGAGTCTCATGACATATCTGCTCCAAGAACAGTTAGGATTCCCTCGTGTGCTCTTCAGGATTCTCTTGTACGGCATTAATTTAGTGTATCTTTTACCTAGTGGATTTTTAAAAACCGTTCCTTTTCCTGGCGTTTATTATCTTTTAAACCAATGAGTTCTTTGATTAAGATATACAAAGTAAATTGAATCACGTATGACTGACGATCTGCTCTTCAACTATATATTCCAATAATCAAGAGGTCTATTTTACTATCACATAAAAAACCCTGCATCAGTTCTGTCACTAAACGCATAAAGAAATTCTGTACCCGCCAAATAAAAGAAATTATGGGGATTATATATTAAATGACAGATGTCATCAAACATCAGCGATTGACCTGGTATGGGCCGAACACAGGCTCTCCAGACAAGTGTTGAGCTGGTAACCTAAGGGCACCAAAAGGACAGGAAATCAAGAAAAGGCTGGAGAGAAGGAAGAGTAGAGATATGAGAGATGGTCCTTAATGAAGATTTTTAAACGACGAAAAGAGACGGAAACAGACAGACTAAAATTAAAGAACCTCGGGAAACGTTGTAAACCGCTCCATAAAGACGATGGTTTTATTTTAATATGTAACATACGAAATTTAAAGCTTTGTACGTTTATCCAGGAAGGAAATACGGGAGACGGGAGAGTGGAAACAGTAACCAATTTGAGTTGAATTCGAACCCAGGTCCGGTTTGGAAGCAAGTTGTCTATGCTGATTGTCACGCTCGCAAATAGTCCGGTGCGTCTAGAACGAACAATTAGATGTTGAAACTGAAGAAAAGTAGTCATACGAGACTGTAGAAAAAGAGAGCGCGAGAGAGAGGGAGAGAGAGAGAGAGAGAGAGAGAGAGAGCGAAAGAAACAGTGACAGAGATGTACCTTATGATTTATAAATTGCCGTGCGGACGTGTGGAGTACGAGTAATATTTCATCTCCGAGTCGGTCCGTCGTTCACGTGCTTTGCGTGCACGTCTGTCAGATTAATTATGATTATTAATTCAGAGTAATCATCGGGTGAAGCGCACGCTCTTCAATTGCTTCTAATTAATTCGGATTAAGGTTAATTTGGCCGGCCGCCAACGGCTGAGAGGATTATTCGTGATGTCGGCTTAACAGTACGTGCGCCATTATCGTCGTGCACGGACGGGGTAATGGAATTAGTCAGGTAACAACGTCCGCTCTCCTTCACTCTAGCTTATATAGGCTAAGTGAATTACCACACGAGCGGGCTACAACATACAACTGTAGAAGCAGTCAGAAACAATTCTTCCTCTCTTTCGTCGTCGGGAAACACCTTTTCCCTGTATGACATGCTTTTGTTTTATTTTTCCTTAGTTCCAAAAGTTTCGCCCACACTACGATGTAGCATCATCAGTAGCTAGAGTGAGACTTAGACAAAAACATAATCCACCGCTGTTTATACAGTGAGACCCACCCAGAATGTTACAAACAAGCCTATAATTTATAATAAAATGTTTCTACACATAGCCAGTAGAACAGGCTTAAGAATTTCTGCAGAAAAACAAATTTCTCAAGAACATTAAAAATGCGCCAAAATTCCTGCTAACAGATATTGGTCGAATAGAGAAGGTTAGAAAATTTAATTATCTAGGAGAAATAATTCAAGAGAATGGTTTAGAAAAATCTGCTATTGAAGAAAGAACTCATAAAATTTAAAGAGCATATGGTATAATTAAAGATATTTACAATAGAAAGTGCATTTTTTTAAATGCGAAAATAAGGCATTACACTACAGTAATGAAGCCAGAATGCAAGTGAATGTCTATCACTAAATTATAATTTAGACAAACTAGAAATATTGGAAAGACGAATTATTAGGAAAATATTAGGTCCACGTAAAACTTCAGAAGGTTGGAAATTAAGAAGTAATGATGAAATATATCAAAGTATAGAAAATATAACAGAAACAATGAGAAAAAGAAGACTATTATTTTTTAGACATTTATGTAGAATGGACGACAATAGGTTAACAAAGCAAATATCTGTGGGGGAAGAAGTCTGTTGAGGTATGGTTAAAAATAATTAATAATTTAAGTACAGGAGCAAACACACACTTTATTGAAGAACAGTTTAGTAGCAAGTATACATAAAACGGACACACGAAATACACATTACAAAAGCAGATTTAAAACTGAACTTAACTGGTCGAGTGCATCTCTGTTTATATAGAAAAAAGCTTTTAGATCTTTCCTTTTATTTAAAAGTTCCAGAACATTACTTTTGTAGACTCTCACAGTAAACACGCATGTGTGTGGGCTGAGGCCCCGCCCAGGTAGCTAGACCTCCCACCGTACAATACAAACTTTCACTCTACAATAACAGGTATACTTACTTAAAATTGAATGTAGAGTTTTCTAGTAAATTCTCAACACCCTCCCTAAAACTCTACATTCTCACAATCACATTAATTTAAAAATTCATTTTTACTCTTAAGTCCAAGTTTACATCTTAAATAAACAAATTTTGGTTTTGACAAAGCTTTCGTAAGTATATCAGCAACTTGTTCATCACTTTTAACATAATGCACATCAATTTCTCCATTTTGAAAACAATCACGTACATAATTATATTTCACATCAATATGTTTTGTCCTTTGATGGAATTCAGGATTACTTATAAGTTTTAATGCACTCATATTATCTATATATAAATCATATTTATCAGTCTTACAATCGCATTCATTAAATAACTTCTTTAACCACATTATTTCAGTTGTTGCTAATGCTGCACTTACAAATTCTGACTCGGTTGTTGATAATGATACAGATTGTTGCTTCTTACTCCGCCAAATAATTGCAGCATTTGCATACATACAAGCTACGCCAGAAGTTGATTTACGTGTAACTGTATCGCTAGCATAATCAGCATCACTATAAGCTTTAAAGTTGCCATCCTTACAATATAGTAATCCAAAATCAATGGTACCTTTTAGATAACGTAAAATTCGTTTAACAATTGACCAATGAGCTACACTTGGTTTGTCTAAAACTCTAGATACAACATTTACAGCAAAACTTATGTCCGGACGACTTACAGTTTGCAAAAACATCAAATTGCCGACAGCTTCACGATAAGGTACATTATTTACAATAGTTTTTGATAAATATTCATCATGATTACAATCAATTGGCGTGGATACAATATTAGCTTCTGACATATTAAACTTTTCTAAGATTTTGTTAATATAAGTACTTTGATGAATGAAAACAGACCCATCATTCAATCTACAAATTTCCATTCCAAGGTAATTAGTAACTTCTTTAGTACTAGTAATTTTAAATTTTTTACTCAAATCATTCAACAATTTATCAATCAAACTTTCATTTGAAGCTGCAATAAGTCCATCATCAACATAAATTGCTAATAAGATCTTATTATTATTATTGTTATATATGTATAAACATGGGTCAACCGTACTTTGACAAAAATCTAAATTTACAAGAAAAATAGTGAAGTGCTCAGTCCAGCATCTTGGTGCTTGTTTTAAGCCATATAAACTTTTCATTAATTTACATACGCGTGAGCTTCCATCATCAAAAACCTTCAGGTTGTTTCATATATATATATATCTTCCTTTAAGTCACCGTATAAAAAAGCCGTTTTTATATCAAATTTACCAATATGTAAATTTTCACGAGCAGAAATACTAAGTATCAATCTTATTGTATCACAGCGAACAACCGGACTAAAAGTTTCTTTATAATCTATATCTTTCTGTTGCGAATAACCTTTAATAACCAACTGCGCTTTATATCGTTCTGTACCATCTGGATTGAGCTTCTTCACAAAAACCCAACGATTGTTAATCACCTTTTTATTTTTTGGCTTTTCTACTAATACCCATGTCTTATTTTCATACAAAGAGTTCATTTCGTCCTGCATTGCAGCTTGCCAACTATCTTTTTCTTTACTTGTAATTGCTTCGTTATAATTGGATGGTAACTTTTCAGCAATAAACGTGATCGGACATCCATAATATTCTGTAGGTTTTAATTTTGTTCTATCGCGCAATTGTCGTTCAGTTTGATTGTTATCGCTATTTGAAGATTGTAAAGGTTCTCTTTCTTCAAACTCATTTGATTCATTTTTAAGTAAAAGTTCATTATTTTTAGGAGTTATAATTTCATTTCCTTCAGTTTCTTTATTACTATTGTTCAAAGAATTCAAAATAATTGAATCAGCTAATACTCTTTCAGGTTTAAAAAGTACATCTCTACTTATAATGACATCTCGCACTTCCGGAACATATACACGATAACCTTTACAATCCTCATGATATCCGACCAGATAACCTCTCATCGATTTTTTATCAAGTTTCTTACGCTTTTCTTTTGATATATGTACATAACACATGGTTCCAAATATTTAAAATCTATCAACAGTAGCTGTTTTTCCATTCCATAACTCATAAGGAGTTTTATTATTTTGTTTTGTTGGGCCTGTTCTATTAATTACATGTACAGCAGTATTCATTGCTTCTGCCCATAAGAATAGAGGTAAGTTTGAATTTGAATATAACATTGATCGAGCAGCCTCTACAATGATTCGGTTATCGCGCTCTGCAATTGAATTTTGTTCGGGCGTATATGGAACATTAATCGAATATTTTATACCTTTACTATTTAAAAAAGAGATCACTGCTTTATTATCGTATTCTTTACCACCATCAAAATGGATTTCTGTAATATTTGTTGCAAATTGATTCTCAACCCCGATACAAAATGATTTTAGTTTTTCTATTACTTCAGATTTTTCTCGAATAAAATGAATTTCTCTATAACTTGAAAAATCGTCTTTAAAAGAAACAAAATATAACTTTCTACCGAGACACTCTACTTCCATAGGACCACAAACGTCAGTATAAATTATTTCGCGAGTTTTAGTGGCACGATCGATCTTTTTGTGAAAAGGCAATCTATGATTTTTGCCATAAGCGCAACCTTCACAAAAGAAATTTTCATCCGTAAATTTTATATTTAGATTTTTCAAAAAATTCTTCACATGTTTTACATTTTGATGGCAAAGTCTTTCGTGCCATAATTGTAAAACATTACCGTTGGCAATGCTCGATCTACTCTTTTGTTCTACCACGTTACATTCTTTTGGAATTAAAGTTTGAATGTCTAATTTTAGCAAACTACCAGGCTCATATTCGGAACCAGTTACAAGAATTTCATTACCATGCTTTAAAGTACATCTCGTAGCATTATGTGTTATTTCATAATCTATACCCCTTTTACCCGCATATTTAACAGAAAACAGATTATACATTGAATCAGGAACATATAATACATTATAGATAGTACCTTCTACTCGTTCACTATTTTTATAAGTTTCAAAGTCAATATTACCTTTACCATATGCAGACATTGTCATACCGTTGCCCATTCTTACACTGACTGGTGTTGTATATTCTTCGAACGTTGAAAACCATTCTCGATGTTTCGACATATGATCCGTCGCACCCGAATCCACAATCCAGAGATCATCCCGATTGCCACAGTTGCCTTTGTCACCTATTAGTGCTATCCTCGATGTTGATTTCTTCTGTCCAGAAGACGAGTTACTTCTTTCTTGATTATTCGACCATCTTCGCTGTCCATTATTCTTATTCATGAAGCAATTGTTACTTTTATGACCTTTTCTTTTGCACGTATAACACCTGAAGCAGTCCCTTTTTAAATGAACTTGTCTTCCACAATTATAACACTGCTCTTGTTTCAAATTATTCTTCTCATATTTATAAGAGTCATTCTTCTGTTCTTTATGACCGATTTTCAGATTAGCTAGCAACGCTGTCGTCTCTTCGTGTACTTCCTTTTGCTCTTGTAATCTAAATTCTTCTGCCATCAAGCGCTCAGTCAAATTTTCGAGATTCTTCTTATCGTCAGATACCGAATCCCAAGCACTGTGAAAATGATTAAACTTATGTGGCAAAGATGTTAAAACACGAGTCATCACCATAGTCTTTTCAATTTTTCCCCCGAGATTTTTCATTTTTCTAGCCAACTGTTCTATTTTTGAAATATTATACGTAAGACTTTCACTCTCTGTCCACTTAAACTCAAAAAATTGTTTTTGAATCATCGACAGATTTTCATCAGATTTTAGATCATATGCTGTATTCAATTTGTCCCACATCTCCTTGGCAGTAGAACAACCCATTATAAGTTCGAGAGGCTTTCTCTCCACTGTTGTAACAATTTACTTTCTGGCAATTTTGTCCGCCTTCTTGAACTTTTCCAACAACGCGTCACGATCTTCTGCACCTGCAGCTGGCTCGGCTAATCTTCCTTCGCAAACATCCAGCACATCATCATCCTCTTCCATCAACGTGCGTACTACGAAGCGCCATTGATGCCAATTATCTTTGTCTCGAAGTTTTTCAATTTTTATATTCGGTTGCATTTTTGCACTAATATTTTATACTTGCACTCCAATTACACACTGCACTCCGTTTTTAAAATGCCACTGGGCCCATAACCTGTTGAGGTATGGTTAAAAATAATTAATAATTTAAGTACAGGAGCAAACACACACTTTATTGAAGAACAGTTTAGTAGGCAAGTATACATAAAACGGACACACGAAATACACATTACAAAAGCAGATTTAAAACTGAACTTAACTGGTCGAGTGCATCTCTGTTTATATAGAAAAAAGCTTTTAGATCTTTCCTTTTATTTAAAACTTCCAGAACATTACTTTTGTAGACTCTCACAGTAAACACGCATGTGTGTGGGCTGAGGCCCCGCCCAGGTAGCTAGACCTCCCACCGTACAATACAAACTTTCACTCTACAATAACAGGTATACTTACTTAAAATTGAATGTAGAGTTTTCTAGTAAATTCTCAACAAAGTCAACATCAAGCTGGATTATAGATGTCCAAAAGGATTTAGAAAAAAATAATATAAACGCAGAAAAAGCGATTGGAAGAGAAGTTTTTCGGGCAAAAAGTGTTAAAAATGGAAGGAGTCCAGGGTAGGAGAAAGAAAAACGCAGGTTGAAAGTGGAATGAAGACAGGAAGAAGAGACACAGATATGAAAGAATATTGGAGAAAAAGAAAAGAACGAAGAATAAAGAATTGAAATTGGCATGTGGTCCTTAGATGACCGATACAAAAAAAAAGTAGTTTCTACCCAAACAGCCTATAAAAATACCACATAGTCATAGAAATTGGAAATGTAAAATTGTAAATTGTATGTAGACATAAAACAATAAATAACATAAGTATCATAACGGTTATAATTTTTTTTTATGAATTTTATTTTTATGAAGGATTTCCGGATATGAACGGGTCACCTGGGTCCTTCTCTGATGACTGGAGGAAAACCGTTTTGAAACTTCGCTATTAGCGGTATGTCATCATCATCGTCATCTGCAAGGATGTTTTTTTCCGGTCTCACACAGGCAAATTCTAGAACTGGTCACTCAAGCGCTTCCCCGGACACCCCATACCTCTCTGTTCCTTCGGCTTATAGTTCCATAGTTGTTTGGGGATGCGGCTGTCATCCATTCGGCAAAGATGTTCCCACCGATTGAGCCGATACTAGGCACTCCTGTCGAGTATATTGATAATACTCAGTTCGTGCCGTATAAGGATATGACTGGCCTGGCCTTTCTTTAAAGTCCAATTCTCAGACACATAGGCTATAGAAGTGTGGGAAGGGCCATCACCTTGTAGAATTTTAGGCGTGTTTCTTTACTTGCTGACTTAAGAGTTCGCCTGATGGTCGTGCACATAATGTTGAACTTATGTAACTTATCCACAACTTCGTTGCTTGTATTATAAGACACACTGTAACCCAGGTATCAAAATTGCTGACTTGTTCCAGGACATTACCATCTATAACAATTTTTGTCCGTACGGGATCAGTTTCACGAAAAGCCATCGCCTTCGTCTTAAGTGTGGATATCTGTAATCCAGAGTCTTTACAAATTCGGTTTACCAAATGTATACCCATCTGCAGCCTGTTTTCCGAGTCCGACAGAATAGCCTGACCGTCGGCAAACAACAAAGTGTCAATTGCAGAGTTAAACGGTATGTTTTAAAATAATAAAATTTTACGTTTACTTTTACAGGTGTGCTTCGCTGTTCCCGGTTTTCCGTGTCCTATTTTCTTTTCATATTCCTCATGTGTTCTTGAAATCTCTAAAACACCTGTTACCGCGCTTCGTCCGCGTATACAGAAAAACCTTTTTCTGCCGTTCGCCCGATAATTTGAATATCTGTTTTGGCAGCACCTCTGATCCTTTCAATTGACTTGATAGTATCATTGTCATTAATAATTATCAAGTTCCTCTTACAACATTCTATATTGAGCTCCTTTTGTATTCCTGTATCTCGTACGTTGATCCCTTTGTAGTCCGCGACTGACCTTGAGAATCTCATTTATGCTCTTTGGTTTCGTCATTTATTTGGCTTAGTCAATATCCGACTTGAAGCTCCTATAAAGACAGACAGAGACAACGTTAAAGAATTTAATCTACGTTTCTGGAGAGCTTTATTCTTTAACGTACGTTCAATATACCCACTGAAGTAACTAAATCTTCCCAGTTAATTACTATATATGCGGTACGATCTCTGAAGTTGTTAAAAGGACAAGGAACGAACACATCTGCCTTCAACAGCGCTGACTACAAGTTCTCCAAAAATATTCTTTTGAAATTGTTTCAGGTCTGATTTAGGAAAACTTATAACTTTAACAATAATTACGACGATTTTTGCACCCAAAGTCGAAGATTGTAAGTTTGTAACAGATAACTACAGCTCGATAGTCCGACTTTAACGCCATGATGATCAAGTTTCACAAAAAACGAAAGAAAAGGGTCGTTGACCGCACAAAGCAAGGAACTCAAAACATTGAAAAGTAATATGAAGCTCTTCGAGTGGAGAGTAGCTATGTGCGTGTTCCTCTGAATCATGGATCATAGAGTAGCGAGTCGAGGAATAATTGGACACTTTTGAGACACAGTGTTAGCGACGAATGCGGTCGGGATAAAGGGAAATCATCATTGATAAATAAGGTAATAGAATATGGAACAGTTCAAGATAGATGAGAAACATCTTTTAGATAAGCTTCGTCAGAAACCTGAAACACATAATTAAGCACAATAACACAATGCGCTACGACGTTACAGAAGTGTTTTCCAACCAGTGGTCTGCAAGAAAGTCCTTGGGGCTGCCAAGCTATAAAGAAGTATTAAAAAAAAAATATTTAAAGTGCAATGTACGAACGGAAGTGGTAACATACGACCAGTCTCGAGCAGAAGTATCATTCCAGAAATTTAAAGCTTGTGAAATAAGTGCAAGATTTCTAGAATTCAAGATGTTAGAAACGTACATATAAAAAGGAAACAGGGCGCATATTTACAACAGCAGAAAGAATAGAATCCAGACAGTTGCTATGGCATGGTCATGTAATGAGGATGGAGGAGAAGCGATGGCCAAAGAAAGCATTAACTTACACACCACAAAACAGGAGAAGAAAAGGAAGACTGACAACACAATGGAGAACAGGAATTAGGAAAAGCATGAGAGATAGAGCTATTGAAGACGATGACTGGAAAGATAGGGAAAAATGGCGATAGAAATGCGGGATGCGGCATAAACTGTAGGACCCCCGCTAATAATAATAAAAATAAGTGCAAGCTCAAAAATTACACCGATTAACCTTAAACAAGACAGTTGATTTTAGTTATCACAAACATAATTTTGATTTTACTTATCACAAACGTAATTTTAATTACATAAGATTTGTTCAATTAAATTAAAGAAAATTAATGTTATTCAGCAATACGTTTACAAAATAAGTAGTACTCTTCACTGTAGTTCTTCATAGGAGGTGCAGATCCGTCCTTTGTCTAGCTTTGGACTACGCGGTCCGCGGTTATTTTAATGTCGGGAGCCACTATATTACTGGGAAAGTTAGGTGGAAGCAGATAGTGAGGTTTACGAATCACGTTTCTAAAGAAACAGCTGTGAAACCGTACAGAGATGTTAAACAGTAGAAGGCCATCTGTTTGCAGGGGGACGACCTGTAAACACAGGGATGGTCCGACGATTGCAAAATATTACAACCCATAAATCCCACTTTTGAAATTTTTAGAAAAATAGTGAAAAGAGGACTGATTAAAGGTTTGTAAACAGAATAGCATCATCACCATCATCATAATCATAATCATCACCACCACCGATTACAAAATACCCCGACAGGTCTCAGACAGTGCTGCAAACTCCCTTCGTATCCATTCCACCTTGAGCCATCTCTTCATAAGTCATCCAGTCTTTAGTACTTGATCCAGGACCTTCAACGTTTTGCCATGCTTCTATTCTTTTTCTTCCGCTGTTTTCTCTAAACCGATCCACTTGCCCTCATGATACGTAGAATCCAGGTTCCTTAATTCTCTTTATAACCCCCAGAAGCTTTCTACCCACTCTCCTTGATATCTTATGGATCTCATTATTGCTTATTTTGAACAGAATGTGTAAAAACAGTGAAAACAAAAATGACTTGTCAGAGAACGGGATGTAGCTAACACGTGATATAGATTTAGATCGCATTGATGTTTTCTTGGAACTCCACAAACAACCTAATACTGCCTGCAGTTGTTAATATGTCGACTGAGCGATCATGGCTTTTGTACAAGAACAAGCGTTTTTATTTCGAATCTCATTTGTGTGTATTTAATCTACTTCCGTACTTCATCATAAATAGAAAGTCTCCTATCACGGGGTAATCATCTTAAATTCAACTGCTGGAATATGAAAACGATAATGTTAGGTGCTGTTTAAAAACAAACATCCTCATTTATACATGTATTCATTTATTCATTCAAACATCAACAAACATACATTTTAAATTGCTTGTCTGTTATGGGGAAGTTTTTCAATGTTGTCGTTGCTCTTTTATGTAAAATCAAGTGGGATAATGAATTTATAATATTTTAACGCCTTATTTTCTAGTGATTATCCATTGTTCATACAATATCACGTCTTTTGGTCCCCAAAACGTTAACGACATAATTTATAAATCTTTATAGGCCCTACTTCATAAACATAAAACACACACACACACACATACACTTATCAACCATTGTATAAACAGAAAATTGTTTTGCATTGTTGTTTTTTAAACTGGTAATACTTCAGAATTATTTACCGCTGTGATATACAAGTAATAGAATGAACATTGAAAATATTTAGAGTAATCGGCTAAAGCTGTATTATGTGCAACGTGTAAATACGAATACAAATATAGTAAATAATTAAATTAAAATTTTAGATTTGGATTTCACATTGAAATTAAATAGTAAATATTTTAATATTAAATTGAAACTAGTGTATGCAGTACACACACACAAAGAGGCGAGAAACTAAAACTTTCAATTAATATTTAACTTTGTGCAGTGTGGGTACGTGTTTTGAGGTTGATAGAGGGCGAGAGGGGGGAGAGAAAGACCACTGCAACAATGTGAACAAGAGAAAATATTGTGAAATATTTTTAAAGGAGACCGCAGATTCTGGCCAGTTCGTTGGTGTCGTTAAATCCAAAAACTGGTTCAGTGATTAAACGGGTTTCCGTGGTGTAGCGGTTATCACGTCTGCCTAACAGGCAGAAGGCCCCCAGTTCGATCCTGGGCGGAAACAATTTTTTTTTTCTCATACAAACGAACACCATTCAAACATTCATGAATAAAAGCATTCATTACACCATAAATTTGATCATGATTTGTTTTGACTTAATATGTGCATTGCATTGTGTTGCATAAATAAAGTTCCCACAAACACATTTATAAGCAGTAGCTGTAAGTACTTTGCTCTTTGCATTATGGTTTGAAATGCCGTGTAAAATGTAAGAAACTTAAGCGTCGAACATTTAAATTCGTTTTAGAAATGTGTGCAGCTGTTGACATTCTGAAAACTACGTCTTTATTTGACTTTTAATTGAAGCTTTGGCAATTGATCCTGTAATACTTTAGTAAGTTAACATTTAAGTATAAATATATACATTAATTAAACCAGTATGATCAACAATATAACAACAACAGCAACAAGTACAACATAAACAGTAATAACACGAATAATAATAATAATATAAATACGAAGGTTAGTGGATAACTTCGCGGAGAGGCATCTACAGCTCGTTCACATTTCATCTGCAGTGCGTCTATAGTTAATATTTCCTATAAACACTTGTTAATTTCCATTTATATCTGTTAATTTATACACTGTTCATCAGCTTTTCGAAATTTAGGCAAACCCCTCACGCGTGTTTAAAAAAAAATGGACAAAATCAGACATCGTGCTGTGATTGAATTCTTTGTTAAAAAACGACTAGCGCCAATAAACATCTACAACGAAATGAGAAAAGATAAATGTGTTAAAGATGCTATGACTTAAAAAAAAAAAAAAAAAAAAAAAAACTGTTTTGTAAGTGGGCATTCGAGTTTAAACGTGATAGTTCGAGCATTGAAAATAATCCCCGTAGTGCACGCCGAAAAAGTATACTAACTCCAAATGCGATTTCATACCAAGTTCTTCAGTTAAAATATGACACAAAGCTCATTGACATCTCAGCAGTCTCATTATCATCATGGGCTGGCACCCAGTTTATCAAAATTAAACTTTCTTTATCAGTTCCTGTCATGTTCTTTGACAGCCACAGTTACATAAAGTTGAGTGGAAAAGGATGTACTTGCCTGCAATTCAGTTATGGCCAAAAATTTTCAACTAAAATTTAAATACAATAGGAGATTAGTAAAAACTTTAACATGCTTATTAGATCAGCTCCCATATATGTAAATTTAATATTCCTTGTTAATTTTTACGTCTTTATTAATTGTGAATTAATTTGTTTTATTTACTCCATGTTTTATTTAGTTTTATACATCTGGTGAATACATTTTAACCCGCTTAATTTCTTGATCATAAAGTACTAAAGTACTATACGGCAAACAAAGGAGGCCTTATTTATAAAAAAACACAATAAAAAACTGTTAATCGCCGGTCTTCCAACACCGTTTATGAAATATTTGTTAATAATATCTGGAGTTGTTCAAAAAACGAACACTTTAAACACTATTGCTCAGTTTGCAGTCTTATTTATTTACTTTATTATAACTTAATGTTTTAATGGAAATATTTTTTTATACTTGTCTAGATAACCGGCGCCACCGATATATTCGCGGGTTCCATTTTTAATTTGCAGTTATAAAGGTTTGTATTTAAAGTCAGTTATTTTCAAACAATTGTATCTTCTAGTACAATTGCGATCTAACCTAACCTAACCTAATTAAATTTAAATGGTCTTCAAAGATCAGTACTTATATAAAGATAATTATTTCAGTATCGTGCCATATCGACGATTGTTGAGCTCACTATCTGTAGTACTAATTCACACCACTTTACCCAAGTTAATTCGTACGCCAAGAGCACGGTTACGAATGTAATTTTTTCCTTTCTGTCTAAGTTCCGAAGCCTCTTTTAATTTTATATGTCAAACTGTTTTACTACACTGCTATTCGACATCGTCAACTTAGTATAAAACCTTGTCGTGGCCGATCGTGGAGAAGACAAAATCCCGTGGTCTTACAAACAAGTAATCACAGCTTTCTCCGTTGACAGAAAGATACCAATTATTCATAAGGAAAACACAAACAAGAGAAAGACGACCACATAATTACAAATGTCTCGAACAAATGATCGTAACGTGACAATTACCAACAATCTAAATCATAGTACAGCCAAAACCAAAACAGATCCCTCCCGCGTGCTAACGACACACACACCCACACTTACCGCTATCAAATCTCGCGTTGTAACTCGCTTATTTTTATACTTTAAAAAGGTTCATAATTGTTTTTACTAAGTTATGCAAATGATATACATTGGTTCTTTGTTATGGACTTTATCACAGCGATATCTTTTAGTTGTGTACACGTTCTTTCACAGAATACAACATGTACCTCAAGTTACAAGCAGTCATGATGCATTATTTTTCTGTTGTCTTGTGTTATATTCTATTCTTGCAATCCGCCAACTTCGACTATCCTCTGTTATTCTTTCGTTCCAGTTTTCGTTGCTTTCCGTAACAACGCTCTGCTCATGTACTCTAACCTTTATTTTTTCCGGTCCTTTGTTTTGGACCCAAGGAGATAGACTAGACCTGGTCAATCCAGCGATTCTTCGGACGTCCCACACCTCTCCATCCCTTCGGCTTTAATTCAGTAGTTGTTTGGGGATACGGGCTGTCGTACATTCGATTAAGGTATTTGAACAATTTTTGCCAATATTGAGCAATCCCATCGAGTATATTCATAATATTCAGTTCCTTCTGTATATCTGCGTTTCCTCTCTGGTCTTGGAGAGTACATACTGTCACGTGCCTGAGAAATCTCATTTCGGCCGCTTGAAAGTCATTGGTCTAGGATTTCGTTAAATTCCAATTCTCAGACTAATAGAGAATTGTGGGTAGGGCCATTACCTTGAAGAACCTCAGGCGTGATCTTATACTCGTTGACTTCAGAGTTCTCATGATGGTCCCGCAGATATGGTTGAACTTATGTAGCTTATTCACGAATCTTTTTTGGTAACATTAACCATATTATACCCCATATATTCCAAATTATAGACCTGCTCGTACAACGTGAGAGTCTTTCAGAGATCTTTCCTGTTCTCAGTTTATCTTCAACAGTCTCCTACAATGGTAACACAACTATAACGCTCCTAAATTTCTTGCTTCATATATTCCGAATATTTAGCTTTCAGTTCGACAAGATGTACTTTATTCGTATAGGGGCAGAGTTATCTTTATTAGTTAATTTCGCATTCATAACAGGGCTAATATTATCGTCTTAACTTTAGCAGTTTTTTTTATTTTATTCTTTTCTACCAGCATTTCATAGTAGTACCAGAGACGCAGCAAAACGCATTACTCCTACATCATACCCTTCGCCAGTCAATACACCTGACAAAAGATACAAACGATGAGGACGTATGTACGAATGATGTACACGTATTTGGGAACTTCCTGTCGACCTCTTCCTAATCCTAGTTTCTATCGTCTTCTGTTATCATAGTCTGTTTTCTTGAGGCCTCTATCGTTCGTAACACCTCCTATACTTTTCTTTCATAAACGGTTAGGTTTAAATCTCTGAGTTAGTAATTATCACCATTCGTAGTTTGGAGAGTAAATACTAATTAACTCAATTAAACGCGTCGGAGGATTGTAACGGTAGGCAAAAAGATGTTCACTTGTTCGACCACAGTATTACTCTTCCGTAGGCCAGAACTTGCATCGCAAAAGTATTATGTCTCCATAATTTATTTGGCCATCTGATATTTACCGTTCTGTACTGGTGACCAGACCGGTTTAGTTGCTTGGCTTCTCGCCTTCGATAGTTTGTGTAATACAGTATTTATTACAGTGGCATTCGAATAACCGAAATACGGAACCTCCTGGAGGGAAAACCCGTCCTTCACAGTTGTTGAATTTGCAGGCTTATTTCACGTTGAATCTTTTCATCTTTCATAGTTTTCAAAAATACACAGCACGAGGGTAGTATACTACAATACACTATAAAGCAACATGCGTTGACTAAACTGACACAGACACACATAGACATAATGCAATTTCTGTGTTAGTATACTTTTGTTTTAGCCTTTATGAGGCCAGGCTTCTTACCTCAAACAAACTACAAGACTCTCTTTAGGCGACACTGCCTTACGAAACTTCGTGTTTTGATACAGTACGTCGGAACAAATTATGTCCAAGAGCTGTAGAATTTAAAAATTGATATCCGACGATACTGAAAGAACTTTATCGGATCCTCCTTCAGATCGGAAAACAAGTGGTGAAACTCACCAAAGAAATGTCTTCTTCTGGTCAATAGAATCGATCCATAACCTTATCACCTCTGTTCTGTCCTCTTCGCACAACAATAATGTACCAACGAGTAGCTGATTCCTCGTTAGAGCTACACAATCCCTCCCTGATCTGGAGCAAACTAAACTGAAGACAAAATTGCTATTTCAGGTAGACTGACATCTTCCACCTACCCGAAAGATGCAGGTTGGAGCAGGACAAGTGTGCGCGGAACTTAATTCGTTCGCGTTGTGTTCTCTGTCGTTATAACTGATTTATGTATTCATTAAAATTTTTCTTATTTCTTCAAACGAAATCCTGCTTAAAACCATTTTGAATTTATTTACAGTAAACGTGATCAAGAAAAATCACTTTAAGAATTGTAATTTATAGTATTTCATTGCAAATATCCCGTGGCATTGGTTACACCACGCCTCCAAGTAAAAAATGTGCGTGTCGGTGTGCGGTGTTTACGTGAAATCCCATTTCATTTTATTATCACACACACACACACACACACACACACACACACACACACACACACACACACACACACACATGGGCAAGAAGGTCGTGATTCCGCCAGTCAGTGATTACGGTGATTTACGACTGGCCCGGTGACACTACTACCCCACTTACTCAAGTTTAAGCGTTCAATTGATTTATGTTTGAGAGTACTGTCAATAATTGCTATGGAAATAAATTCGCCTGCATGCGATAAGCACCGCGAATGCTGATGTCCGGTTAGTTGAGAGGTTATCAGGTTGTAAACGCTTTGTGACCACGCCTGAATTACGGACGGACTTCATGTGTATATGCGTGTGTGTGTGTGTGTGTCCCTAGGCCTTTTTGCTCGATTTGTATGTGCGTGTTAGTATGCGCACACACACATGCACGCAAGCACGCATAGCCTATATAAACGTACACATTGGTGCGTTAATTATTGTTTTGCCTTGGGTTACTCTTACCCTTAAAAAGAGTCTTGGCATTAAACAAAAAAAAAAAATATATATATATATAGAAATGTTCATTAGTATTACCACTATTTCTGTTAGGTTATCATAGATAGGCTTACTGCAATGTACAGATGAAATAGTAAGACATGAAACGGTTCGGGCAGATCGTAGGGGGGCAGGGATGGTAGTGCACCAAGTGGATGTGAGGTGACCAACCATAACACACAACCATGTGATACACACACCATGTAGCTGTTCTACACACAAATAAATTTTATGTGAAAACAACGCGTCAAAACTATTCATGGGCAAAGACATTTTTTGACACTGCGCTCTCAGACACACGTTTCATGTCTAATTATTTTAGCTGTACCACATATAGGATCAGTTAAGTAGTCTATGCGATGTAAGCTCGCGCAGATACAAGGGAATTATGTTCAAAGGTGGAAAATAGAATAAAATTGGTTGGAAAACGATGTTTTTTTTCTTCTGTTAAACGCTAAGATAAACAGGTTCAGACCAGGATAAATTTGTCTAACATATTATGCTCATTATTAACACTCTATAGCTATCGACGTGTAAAGTAAATCCTCCGTTAGGTTTGTAAGGTTATGTCGAATTATTCACCTCCTTCAATCTACAGGTTTCCAAAATCTGTAAGGTCGAAGTCTAATTGTTCCTCTTGTTTCAAACGTTTATCTAGACTGCGTCACTGACAGTCATCCTCAGCGTTCATCTGACTTCAAGTGCGTAACCTAGTAACTTGCTCGATATGATGATGATGCCGACGACTCTTTTTTGTACCACCGAAGCAGTTTAGTAGTTAGGCAGGTTTATACGTGAGCCGTTCGCCACTCAAGGAAGGTACTGTGGCCAGCACTACGCTTCAGCCGCCCATTGTTACCGTAGAATGTTACTTTAAGTACTCATTTCCACAGGCTGAATCAACCTGGAGACTGAAAAAGGCGCCTTGATTTTTTATTGCGCCCGGGATAGAAATCCGAGACCTCTATCTAGACTAGTAATAAGGTTTCATACCCACTAGCCACTAGTGTACTCAGCCCCATAGGACGGGTATTGTATACAGTAAAACCTCGCTAATTCGTCACCTACGGGACCGAAGGGGTGACGAATTACTGAAATAGACGAACTAGTGTGGGAGTAAGAAACAACCCTGTTAAAGACAATATAAAATGTTTTATTACAACACTAGCAATCTACAGTACGAATGTTATGCTCGGACATATTTATTGCTGGAAATTTTCAAACTCAAAAAGGTTAAGCACTGTAATTGTAAAAAAAATCGTTTAGTGACTGTGAAAAAATCTTTAATTTTCTTCTGTTTTTTTTTCTGTCGACCGTACTTTTCAAGAGTCAATTTATGTATTTGGTTCAGCAAAATTATTTTAGGCAGTTCTTCCGCATCATGGCCTTCGTACTACTTGATTGTTGTAGTCAGTGATTGAATGGCCTCCTTACGAGACATTGCAGGTTTTATTGGCTGGTCGTCTTCTTCATCATTAGCTTCTGTAGGTTCTGTGGTTACGTACGCAACAATTTCATCACCACTACATATTTCGTAGCCTACATCCAGTAAGTTTATTTCACACCAATTTTTAACGTCGTATTCATTCAAACTGTTAAATGCGGGTAGGGACTGTCAGATATCTAATAATTCCGATGTGGGGTCCAAGACCTTCTGGTTTTGTAAACGCTGGTTGTAATTCAAATAGCCGTAACTTATTCCAGGCAGATTGTAGAATGTTTTCCTGAATATTTTTCCAGACATCAGCAATTCAATTGAATTTTTGGAAACGTATTACGCTGTCAACACAATAAAACAATCACTGTGTCGTGTAAACAAGTACGAAATACCCATTCTCGGAACCAATACCTTCCGCAATCTGTTCTCCTGGCTATTATTAGAACCCCTACCACAATCAGCACGTTTCCGGTTTACCCCGGCTATAATTAGATATGATGCTTGTTAATAAAGAAAAAGAAAAAAGCTTTAGTGGGTGACGAATTAGAGAGGGAGACGAATTAGTGTGGTTCCACTGTAATCCTAATTTACATGGAACGATCTTAAAGTGTCTCCGGTTAAGAAATTTGAAACTACTAAATTCTGGTTCCAAAAATGTAGAACTTCCAAGAAAATGAAAACACCGGTGAATTCACGAAAGCTAAACTCCTCCTTTCGAGAACACCACATGACTTCTGATTACTGAATTATGATTTTAAAAACGTGTTATTCTAACTAAAATTCAAGAATGATTGATATTTATTTATTACGTTGATGAGAACAGAATATCGAAACCATGAGTGTATGACTCGCTTGGGGCGTCCTCGAAGGCAAAGTCTTTACTACTACACAAACAAATGTTCATCAAACCAAGCAAAACGTAAGCATTTTTAGTCACGTTCAATAAAAAAATTTTATTTTTATTTTTATCCAGTTATGAAAAAACATTTCGGTTACTCGTTACACTATTACTGATTTATAAAATTATGTATAAACACATACAAAAATTCTCCCTTTGAGGAACGCTGAATGACTTTACAGTAGATCGGCTCACTAGTCTCTTATTGCCATAAAGCCACAATAAAATGTTGTCTTATAACCAACTTCCTTACATATTTCTCATAATTTTTAAGAAATATTTCTCATTGGAGACAAAGGACCTCCATCCGGCACAACTGAAAGCTATAATCTTCAGTTCTCCCGAGGCTTGATTTCGTCCGTCACTTCCTTTCAAACTGTCCTCCTCCACGTGATTCTGGGTCTACCAGTTTTTCGATTCCATTGTGAACCTTAACGCGAAGCCTGTTGATTAAAAATTCTCTAAACCGTCAACACATTTTTTTCACTCTCATTGTTTCTGTTGCGGTATTTTGTCCATCTACCATCATAACTGTTCGTCGGTAACTTTCTGATGCTAAGAAATCGTCTTAAGCATTTGTTCACAATTATCTGCGATCTGATCTTGAGAACATGAGAAAAAGTTTCAAGTGATATTTGCATTAGGAAATGAAGTTAGACGAAAAGTTACAAACGATATAGGTCAAGGGATGTCCGCCACAATAAGAAGGAACTTAAAGAGGAAGTCAGCAAAGGAAATACAAAGCTACGTAATCGATACACACGACAATTAAAATAGAAAATATCAAGAAAAATGCAAGAATTTTGTGTTATTTGGGCGATAGTGAGATTGAGTTAGAAAAGAAGACACAGGATGAGTATGTAAGGGGGAACGTATGAAGTGCAGCACTATCCTTTTACGACAGTGGTCTTTGCATCAGAGTCGAGGCACTGAATGCTTTCAGAAAGAGTAAACAATATCATCGTAAAAGAAACGAACTAAAGACACTGACCATAAACCAAATAACTGTAGAATCTGAACAAAAATGGAATTCAAATTTCCAAACTAGTTCACACACAAACCTTGTGACTAACGTTCGTGTAGACCTAACGAACGAGCTATGAGGGAACAGCGAGGCCAGAACAGGTCGGAAGGCCTGTAGCCTTAAAAGGGTAAAAGAAGGAGAAGAACATAAAAATGAAAGGTTAGGTCTGCAATCATAAAATATTATTCAACACACACCGAACTGGAAAAAGATAAAAGACAGCGACAGGCCGCGAGTTATTAACGTGTTACAACGCGAAACACCGGCCGACGACTGCATTATATTGTCCGTTTCCCAGCTATCAATTCAGAAGTTATAATCGATGCGCCAATTGATTTTAATGATATTGTTCTTATAAACGTATTTCCACTTAATACCGTTGAAATACACGTACAAATTACACGTTGCAGGACAGAAAGGGCAGCAGGATGCATAACAACATTTTGTCTCGATACGTTACATTCCAAAATACGAAATACAACACGTACTGTGTACTACATTTAATAACCTTAATGACATGCCCCCGAACGTGTAACCGAATTAGCATACCCCAACGTGAAATTATTCCAACGTAAAATATTAACTTCCAACGTGTTACCAAATCCGACCTTGGCGCTGAGCGCACTAGCAGCGCTTTTTGAAATTTATATTGAAAATGAACAAAAAAATACCATCCGTTAAAAATCTAAAACTCTGTTATTATATCAATTTATATAATACGCTTTACACGATGAAATTTCGTTTAAATTATCTATACAGTTAACCGACTTATATAGAAATTAAGAAGCAAAACGTAACAAATATTTTACATTTAACATGTTTCCATTTCGTTTATTTGTTTGTTTTTTTTAAATCTAAATAAAATTTTCCTCATGTTAGATTCTATCCAGAGTTTCTGCCCATTTACAATTTATGTCTCTACGTTTCTGTAAGATAATAAATACAGTCCACAAAAGTATGGAGAGTGGAGAGTTCACACACCCGTCTCCACATTTTATATACCTTATAGGGGTATGTATTCGTATTCGGGCTGTATGCGGCCCCAGCCAGATAAGCCGCCCAATAAGATCGAAAAATTTTAACATTTTATCTCTGTTTTTTGATGACTCGATTGTGCTGCATGGACGAGAACGGAACGCTGTGTCGGAAAAAGATCGTCACATTACTTACCTTTTAATGAGACTTAACTTCCTAGAGAAAACTATACTTCTCTTCGCAATCGCTCCTTATTTGTGTTACCCCTTTTTGGTAGTCTGCACATTTTCAAACAATAATTTTATAGATTAACCGTACGAAACATGTTTAATTGTACATAAAAAGTTTCACGACGCGTGAAGAACTCTTTGGTTGCAACCCTGCAACCGAACCAAATATTTATGCATAGTTTTTATAAACACAAAACCAGATATACCATTAAAAATAATTTTATATTTGGATCGAATTTTTACGTAAAATATACAAATAAAAAAGTATATGCTACAAGTTGCTAGTTTAGATAAAGTTAAGTATTAGACAATTTTTTAATAATGGAAAAAATTACTCTACTACCTCATCAGTCTACTACTTTTTTTTACTAAAATAACAGTTGTAAAGCAGACGGTCACTTCTTTCAGTGGGTATCTAGTTAAATTTATAATCACAATGCCTAAATGAGAAATATTTTAGTCCTATCTTTTAAGTTTATTTATATTTCCATAAATACTATAAGCCTATGTCTAATACTTTTCGCAAACGTACATAACAAATAATAATATGTAAAGTTTTTTGCAAATACAATATACAAATTTTTGAAGGCTATCCAGCATTTGCCAAGAGTGTTGAGAGATTTCGTCAGATTATTAAAGCCAAATTATTAAATGGCGAAATTTGTATTTTTTAAAACATTCCTCATACATGAAGTTATTCCCCAGATTTTAATTTTTTGTTTTAATTCTGACTTCCATTTTTGTCCCGTTATGCCCCTAAACTTAAAAACTTTCAGATGGATTCAAAAAAACTACATTTGTAATTGCATTACAATTTCCTTTAGACTTCGGCATGAATTTTCACAATTTTTTCAGATTTTTCATACCTTTTCTCGGCTGTGGTAATTTCCAAAGCTAAATATATATTCAGATTTTGATTAAAATTCTCTTTTCTTTAATGTATACCACAGGGATTTTTGAGATTTTCTCAAAATTTTAACCCTCACATATTTGTCTTGTGCCCTCCTATTTTTGAGAGGATATTCTCAAAAACTGTAGGAGTCTGTAGGACTCGCATTGGACACGACTTGTAGGACTGTAAGTCTGGACACGCATTTCAAGTTTTACGAAAATCTATTTATGCATTCAATCGTGAGACATGCCCTAAAGATACAGACAGACAAACAAACGTCAAACAGTCGACTTAAAAATGAGAAACCTTGGCTTGTTCATTAAAAGTAAAGTAAGTTTACATAAACTACATTAAGTATTTTATGTGTGGCGCAATGCTATTTCTTTTTATTTTACATGCAAACCAAAAGGTTGCACACCCATGTATCCTACGACTCGATGTAACGGGACGAGAATAGAATCCCGACCAGATAACCAAGAATTTATAAAATAAATATTATTGGTTATAAAAATAGTATTTATTACGTTATCATTATTAAGTGTCGTATCTTAATTTTTTGGTGCGCCCAAGTATCAAACCAAGAACCTTCAGATTAGTAGCCAAACTTCAAACCACTGGTCTCCTTAATTTTTATGAAGCAATTAATCTACGAGAAAATGAGAAATAACCAGTTAAGTAAAATGCTCACGAAACTTTCAAAAATTTAATTCTTGCCTAAAACAAAGCGTCTGATGTCTACATTGATTTATCATGATAAAGTAAAAGTTTTTATCGAGATTTATATATTTCTTTGTAATCTGTCTGTCTCTTCGTGTTTTATTGAGGAAACAACCAATTTCCATTGTATCGGCAACCGCTTTCAGCTCTTCAAGTCGTAACAGTAATCGCAATTAATATTCACCTAGCAACAGTGATGCGTGCTGGAAATGGAAGTAACTATATAATTGCAACGTCTTGTTTGAGATTAATTACAGCAAACTGGGAGACTAATTTTCCGGTTTATTTGCCGTGATTCCTGAGCGTTATTGCATAGTTGTGAGTAGTTCAAGACATTACCGATGGTATTCAATTTGTGTATGGATCTACGTTTGCGAAGAGAACATTGTGCCGGAAGTAACTTAACAGAATAGTAATTGTGTTCACTTGAGCAGTATTTCTTATAATTGTGTTAGGAAACTCTGTTGTAATTTTTCGCTTTTCACTTCCTTACCGTAACCGCTAATATCACAAAGAATATGTTTAATTTTTAAAGTGAAAGCTTACTCATAACGGCACGTAGATTTCTCTGTGTGAATGTAGTGGATGTTTCGAATCCTAGTTACCGACGTTAGAAGATTACCACTCTTGACTCTTTAACCGCTAAGTCTAAGGACAGAAATGGTCCACTGTAGCGCACCTATCTGTGCAGTATCAACGTATCCAGTAACTGTATAGGTCTTTTGTAGTTTGGCTGATAATGCGACTAACGTAAAGGAGAAACCGTTCAAAGACATAAAGGAACCTTTGCAATTTTTACATGAGAATTAATCAAAAGAAGTGAAATTGAAAATGGTGCAGATGGAATAAGTTTAGATAGTGGTATTTGGAGAAGAAGGGAAGAAGCGAAGAAATATATTTTGAATCACTGTAAGTAGAAGAATGGACAGACGTCATGGAAGGTTAGAATGAGTTATGTGGATAAGATTAAGAGTTATAGGCCTACATAATTCTATAAAAACTTTCGCAAAAAGTTGATACCTGGGTATTTAACGTGTACTAAAATACAAGAATTTAGGAAATTATTTAGGAGTGCATGGGAAGGAACTGGTTTTAGGGAGTTCATGATTCTGTTTACAGTGAAGAGAAAAGCTTAACGAATGCCTCCACGAAGTTACAAGATGAGAAATACTCCTGTCATAATCACCAGTATTATAATGAACATATATGGCTAATGATGTGGTAATAAATTGTCTCTTATTGAACAGGCGCACTAAAACCTGGACCAAGATACATGAACAATAGAAAGTGTCCCAGTATTCCGTATCTCACAGTTGTCAACCCTGGAGTAATCACGTTTATCAGCACGCCCAGCACTATTACATGATTCCAACATTTCATTATTTAATATCACCTTGCATTATACTAGTATTATCAACAATTTATTTATTATTAGTAGTTCGTTGGAATCCGACCTATAATGTCTTTTTAAGGGATATGGGACTGGAGGTCTGGATTCTCACACAAAAAGAGAATGAAATCTCGAGGAAAAACATTTGAACCGGTTCAACAGGACACGCCGAAGGAAGGTGACTTTTGTTATCAGTACCCTTATTCACAATGCGGAGTGTGGGAATCTTAGCCAACAGCAAATACGCTGGTTGTGTCATCTCCAACGAATGGATTCATTAAGTTAGCAAAAATGATCACAAATTGGGAACCGAATGGGCCACCGCAAAAAAAAAATGGATAGATGGGTAGGTGCATAGATGAAGTGGGGAAGATCTCAAAGTATTGGGAACCGTACGATGGATAAGATTGTAGACAAGACAGACAGTCTGCAAGATTTTTATGAGCAGACCAAAATCACAAAGGGTGATAACGCGATAGGAAGAAGAAGGACAACAAGAAGAAGGATGTCGATGGTATTCAAATTTGGGAAACTTGTTTGCCGCACATACACACAAACCACTTTCTCTGTAAAAAAAAGGGGGGTGAAATGTAAGAGGAGCAAAAATTTTGGAAAGCAGATGATAAATCGTCTATCACCATTAAAGGTTGATGCACTTTCTTGACGATGATAACTGTTCCTCATTGTTATTTTATTTCCCATGTAAAAACTTTGGATTGTTCTGATAAAGTGGTCTTGAATATCTCTTTCAAACATTATTCTCCTTAGCATGTTTATATTTACACACCTTATCCTTGCAATAAAAACCTGAGTACAATTATTAATCAACTTAATGAGTACAGAGTTGTAGTGACATGCCAATACAATGAGCAATATAATTTAAAAAAATGACGTGTGTAAAGTATGTCTGTTTGTTTAAAAAATCTCGTGTTATTTCTGAAAACACATTAGAGGCAGAAATCCTTGAGAAAAAATGTAATTTACTCATACTTTTTACCGCATGTTTGTTGAAAAACGCAAAACAAGAATTTTAAAATTGATAGGTCGTCAGAATAACGCAATGATTTTTGATAGCTCACATTTAGTACAATATTATTTGTTCATTCATGGTAAGGCTCTTCAGCGTCAGGGTCTAGCAGCAAGAGACGGCTTTCCTTTTGATGAATGTTCACAGTATAGGCCTATATGTTTATGCTCATACCATTTTCAAGACATACACATTTCGTTATGTCACACTTATTCATCCATCTTACTGTTGGTCGTTCGAGTCTTTTTCTATCTTATGGACAATTTTGTCGGCCTTTTTAACTCCTTCATCCATCATCCGATCATCTTGGTCGATCCAGAGTTGTAAATTTCTTTTATCCAGTTCGCTACGTCTGTTGTTTTGACCTCGAATTTGTTCGTTTGTTACTCCATCTCTTTGTGTTTTAACTTAATTGGGTACTTGTTTTTAGTGTCCTTATTTCAGCGGCTTGTGTCTGTCGTTTTGTTGTTGTTGCGGTGTCCAGTTTTACTTCTGCTCCGTACGACATTACAGGTCTCACCTTACATTATATTGTATACTCGTATGTTCTTCTTTCTTGGTTTCCGAAGTGGAAGATCCACTATAGACCAAACCTTCACAGCCAAAATACTGATGGAGGAGATGTAGGAAAACAATCTGGACCTAACACAAATCTTCGTGGATTTTAGGCAAGCGTATGACAGCATACATAGAAATAAGCTTTTTGAAATTATGCTGTACTTTCAAATACCCATTAAATTGGTACAACTGAAAAGATTGACAATGATACAGACGACAGCCAAAGTCAAACTGCAAACGTGTACGACAGAACCTATTAATGTCACTATAGGGTTAAAACAGGGCCATGGGCTGACACAAACCCTGTTCAACTTAGCACTCTAATATGTGATCAGAAAATTGTCAATTGATAGGAATGTAACATTAGAATATAAAATGGTCCAGATTGTAGGATATGCAGATGATAATATTATGGCATGATCCCAAGGGAGAGCAAAAGAGATCTTCTAGGTACTCAAAGGTGAAGCAGAAGAGATAGGATTACAGGGAAGGGGAAGGAGAAGGAGAAGGAGAAGGAGAAGGAGAAGGAGAAGGAGAAGGAGAAGGAGAAGGAGAAGGAGAAGGAGAAGGAGAAGGAGAAGGAGAAGGAGAAGAAGAAGAATAAGAAGAAGAAGAAGAAGAAGAAGAAGATGTTCTTGTTTATATTTTAACTTAGAAATTTATCGTTTCAATGAACACCGTTCATTCATCTTCTTCTCTCTTCTTTAGCACTACAGCCCAACGTGAGCCCTGGCTTCTAACACCAACCTTTTCCAATGACTCCTATCCATCGACCTCTCAGTATAACCACTTATATCCATTCTTCTTAGATCTTCCATCTTATCCTAGGTCGGCCCCTCTTTCTGCTTTTACAGACTTGCGCCCTCAGGATATTCTTTGGCATACTCTGACCATCCATCCGCTCTAGCCAATGGTGAGTTAGCCATTGTATTCGTTGAGCCTTTACGAATCTTACAATGTCCTCGCCTTTCAGTAGATAATCTATCTCCTGATTATTTCTTATTCTCCATTGGTCTCTTGTTTAACCGGAAGCTGAACCCTGAAAGGCGGCGACCGACAGCCATAGAGATCCGTTACATAAGATTGGCTACATAGAAACTAGAAGTTGTGACAGAGAAAGGAAGTCCACTTCCGCGTACAAGAAATTTGGCGCAAAAATAAGCTTACAGATGTATATTAAGTGGTTACTGAAATTTACACAATTTGGTTATAACCAACTGATCAGAATTTTCTGACAACACAGCGTATTATGGTTTGTATACAACGATTCTATACAAATTTTATAAAATTACATCACTTTGCTCCTGTAGCTTGTAGTCTGAGGTTGTAATGTGTCACCACACGGTCTTAAAAATTAGTGAATGAGTGAACTCTGCGAAATTATAAAAATAATTTCATAAAATATTTAAAATATAATCTGCCAAAAGCAAAAAGTGTAACATTTGTCACTGTATACTGTATAAGTATCATGTAACTACGTAGTATGTATGTATGTACGAGTATGCACTGTTAGGAAATGTACTTTGTGCGTGTAAGTAAATTGTAGGGGAGAGAGCGCGCGTATGTAAGCAACACACGCAGAACTATAAAGTAAAATGAAGTAGAAGGGGGGATGTAAAAGAAAGTATGAAAGATAGAGAGCTAAATGTTAACAAAGAATCACAAAAAAAGAATAAAACCGTAACAAGTGATGAGAGACAACACAAATATAATACGAATTTCTTAGAAATGTCAACACGGTTGTAGATCAGCGTTAACATGTTAATTTAACGCTCGTCGTAACCACAAAACGTGACAACCAGTTTGTCAGTTGACGGAAAATTCTGGACATCTGCAAAGCTGGACAGAATATACCGTCTCATGCTGCTTAGGATTTCAACAAAAACAGATCGGGTTTTATGATGTCCGGGTTCAAAATATAAAGTGTTATATGGGGGGGGGGACTGAATTTCATTATTAACAAAAGAGCCGCGGAAGGCGTTTCACGAACTTTCCAGTAGTTACACAGTGAGTGGTTAGAAGTCAACTTTGCAAAGGATAAAGCAGGTTCTTTACCCTGCTCAGCTTGTAATCTATCCGTGTTCGTGTGTGTGAGTGTGTCACTCAGAATTATTCGCGAACACTTGTTAGGTGAAGTCGTCGTGTTTGTTCTCGCTTCACTACAAAAACGTGCGAACAAGATTAACACGTGTTTTTTCAACAAACAACGGATCCAAGCGTTTAGTTGTCTCTCGCCTAGCCACCCGCTAGCACTCATTATTACAAAACATTATACCCGCGTCCGCGATTATGTGAACAGATAATGCGATTTTCCGCGGTCACGAAATTTAATAACAGTTGTCTTATCTTCAAAAGTGTTACTCAGCTCGTTATCGTCGTGTATTTTTGTTTAATCTTTATATTGGATACGCGAAATTAGACAAGACAGTTGTCCGTTTTTCGTTTTCTGGTCCGTAACTGACTCCAACTTGTTCGCACCGTGTACTTTAAAAAAAAGATCCGGCTTCCTACACTAAAACAAACCTAGCTTCTACAGTTTTGAACTTGCTGTATGTTTAGATTACTGTACAAACATTGCGAATAAACAAAATGAAACAAAAGTAATCCAAAGGTTTTGTAAATTATATAAAAACACTTGGTACGTTTCACAGATTTCACATGTCGATTAGATATATCCTTTATATTTAATCTGGCTCGATTCAAAAATGGACACAATTTACGGTCTTTAGGCAGTGTAGTCAACTTAAAATTCTGAATCATCAATTTTGTGTCCTTAGTTTCAACCATATATGTGCACCATAGACTTGTTTTACATTTGGGACAACAAAAATGAAAATTTTCAATTATCCATGGGTGGAAAACAAAGCGTTTGCAGGGTCATATGCTATATAACCGTTTTCATTAATACATAAACATTTTCATGATAGGAATCTATAAGCTATGGCAGAAACGTCGTGAAAAAGTCTGTCCAGTCAGCACATTCTCCCTTTAATCGTGTGTTTTCAGATACCTGTTATTCACCGTGCTCGTTCTACAGCTGAGTTAGTTCTTTTCCTCACATATCGTCTTCAAGTAATCAGTATTCCTTCACGAAAACGACTCAGCTCCATGTCTCAGATCTTCTAATCTTTCCTTATTGTCTTTATCTTCTAATCCCAGTGTTCGCACAAATTTTAAAACTGAATACGTTCTCATACAGAATTTAAAGTATAATAAAAATAAATTTGTTTTAGATATTTTAGTTTTTGAATTATTGTTGTAATCTTTATGGGTCTGAGAATTGAACTTTAACGAAAGACCAGGCCAGTCGCATCCAAGCCGCTGAAGTGAGATTTCTCAGGCACGTTGGAGGGTATACTCTCCATGATCATAGAAGAAACACAGATATACGGCAGGAACTGAATATTATGAGTGTACTCGACAGGATCGCCCAGTATCGGCTGAATTGGTGGGAACATCTTTTCCGAATGGATGACTGCCGCATCCACAAACAACTATGGAACTATAAGCCAAGGAGACGGACAGGTGTGGGACGTCCGAGGAAGCGCTGGAGTGACCAGCTCTAATCTTTGCCTATTTGAAACAAGAAAATACCATCCTTGGTTTAATCCTTGAAGAAGATGATGATGATGAATTATTTTTCACGATATTAATTGATGACTCGTTGGGCACTTGGTGAAACATATTAATACAAAGGTTTTGTAAAATATATAAAACACTTGGTACGTTTCACAGATTTTATTTAACTCTGACAGCTGTTTCGACCTCTTAAGTCATTGTCAAAGAGATGAATGAAGACTAAACACAGGATGTAAGGTGGACAACTGGTTAGGGCATGTGTTGTGGGAACAAGTGCGAGGGGTGAAGATGTGGAGCGGGTTGCAGAAGCTAAGAGAAGGTCAAGTGTCTGTAAAAACTAAATATAACCTGAATGAAAAATATAAAATTAACTAAACTAAATATAATCTGAATGCAAAATATAAAATTAACTAAACTAAATAACAGCTTTTACTAAAGGGGATACACAGAATTCAGTTTGTTCATTTGTTAAATTTTTGTTATTTTTTATTGCTTTTTTAATTTCTAGAATTTCTAAATTACATCTGTCCCAAATGTAAAACAACTCCATGGTGCACATATATGGTTGAAACTAAGGACACAAAATTGATGATTCAGAATTTTAAGTTTACTACTCTGCCTAAAGACTGTAAATTGTGTCCATTTTTGAATTGAGCCAGATTAAATGTAAAGGATATATCTAATCGACATATCTCATCGACCACGGAGACCAACTGAGGAGGCCTAAGCAAACAAAAGAAATCTTCAAGCTCTGATGAAAGATCTGTTGAAAAATTTTTTTTTTTTTGTACTATAGAAAGTGCAACATAACATAAGACTACAATCCTAAAAGAATAAATAGGCAGAATTAAAACTCTATGTTAAGGAACTGCCGCTTTGTCTAAAAATGAGTTGTAGTACCAAAGACTTAATGTTTACAAGTTCGTTGATATCCAGTGAGGACTAAGATAGTTATAAACAACAGCACTTTAGAACAAGTGAGCCGATTCAAATATCTCGGCTGTGCAGATATTTGATATATAAGCTATGAATCTGAATATGATATAAGGGAGAAGATAAATAAATTTAGGAATATTTGTGGTACGATTCATAGAAATCTTAGAAATAAAACACAAGGATTAAATTTTATAGGACAATTGGAATACCCACATTGACTTATGCGAGTGAGGCGTGGGTCATGACAAAAAAGGAAAGCGGCAAGATTCAGAGTGCTGAAATGCAGTTTCTTCGAAATACTTTAAATCATACATTGCAAGACAGAACAAGGAATGAAGATATCAGAGCAGATCACGAAATAAAGGATATAAATGAAATTATTTCAGTTTACAGGAGACAATGGTGAGATCATCTGCAAAGGATGACAGAGGATAGATTGCCGAAAGCGACACTGAACTATAATGCCATTGGTAGAAGTGACGTGGGTCTTCCGAGGTGAGATGGGTGCCGGAACAGGTTAATATAACCTAATCCTTGAAGAAGAAGAAGAAGAAGAAGAAGAAGAAGAAGAAGAAGAAGAAGAAGAAGAAGAAGAAGTTCGTTGATCTAGGATTGTCACTAACCACTAATCACTAATGACCCCCGCCCCTCACACACACACACATATATGGGACAAGTACATGCGTACGGGAGATCTTAACAACATGAAGACGTATAGTTCAGCTAAGTAAAGCGGTTTAACGACGCAGAAAAAGTGACAGAAACGAATGTCTCAGCGTTTAATGCGGCTGCAATTATTTCCACCAAAACGGTTGACGTTATTAATTTCCCGGCTTGTTACAGCCCATTACGTACCGATTATGATATAATTGCTACTAGCTTAATTAATAATTACCCTGTCTGTCTGTCTGTCTCTCTGTCTATCGTTATGCAAAACGTCTGAAAATACCAAGGACATCTGCGTTGCCGTGACACCGTCATTGGTTAGGCGCGCGCGCGCGTACATACACATTGCATTATTACCGTTATAATGCGTGTTACCGTTTCTTACAAACGCTGATATACGGGTACCTATACTTAACAACTGATAGTGAAAGTATTGCGATGTTTTGCATATGGGAATGACAGTAAATGTAATAATAATAATATCTATATTCTCATTATTAAAATTTACAATGTTCATTCACAGCACTAGGAATTGCCTGATCACCACGTAGGCCTACTGTGAGCAGTGACAAGTTAAGTTTTATTAAGGTCCTTGTTATATATGTAGTTTAACATGAAACAATCATTCATACGTCCCATAAGCTGTTATCGCCAACGATTCTTGTCACATATTTATCGTTTAGTCACTGAAACCTTATAGAGACTACCAGACTAAACTAAATACTAACACATACTAGAAAATAGATCCTTAGTATTTAAAAATTTACCCCAACTGAAATAGTCCTTTTTAACCTTCATTCACATCAATGATTACAACTAATTTTTTTTTCTATTGTACAGAGTGGCCCATAAGTCAGTTGGCAAAATTGCAAATAGCACTTTTATTGTAGAGGTGCAGCAGGGATACAGATAACGCGTACAGATAGTTAATATCATAGTTCTCATGACCTACAAGAAATGCTCAAAGTGGCCTCCATCCTTTTCTATGCAAATTTGACATCTTCGAAGCACTGAAGCACAAATTATGTCCAAAATATTCAGAGACTGTAGGTGTTCACATTCAGATTGAACGCCTTCATTCAATTGTTCCACATCAGGAATCTTCATGGAGTACACTGCATTTTTTAGTATACTCCAGACCAAGAAGTCCATCGGTGTAAGATCAGAAGAACGTGGAGGCCATTCAATACGACCCCGTCTGCCAATCCATTAATCGAACGTTGCATTCAAAAGTCTCTCACAATCAGTCCATAGTGAAGGGGTGGGGCATATTAACTTTTCTCGAATTGGCTGCAGGTGTTCAAAAAGTGGACTGTTTTCTAGTGCCATCAACACTTCGTGAAGCATTTGTAGGTTAACTTTCAGCATTCACTGTACCATTAAAAAAGTAGGGTCTGATGATCCCACCGGCAAAGATCCCTGCCCAAACAGTAACCCCCGGAGCGTTTAACTCTGTCTCTATCACCACATGTGGATTCGCAGTATCCCAGTAAACACAGTTGTGCCTATTCACTGTACCATTCAGCTTAAAAGTAGCCTCGTCACTCTAATGAATGGTTTTGTAAAATTGTGGATCGGCTTCTTGTCGTATTGCGTACCATTCGCAGAATTCTGTACACCTATCAGGATCATCTTCATTTAGGCCTTGGAGTAAAGTGGGCTTATATGGTCTCAACTTCAACGTTTTCTGCATCCTTTGCCGGCTTGTTCGAGGTATTCAATATTCATTGGACGCTTTTCGTGTCGATTTCTTTAGTGACTGCACAAAACATTGCGCAACGATATTTAAATTCTGTTCTGTTGTAACTGTTTTTGGCCTACCTGATCGAGAAAGTTCCGCTACAATTCCAGTCTGTTCAAATCTCTTATTCAGTTTACGAATACCTTTTCTAAATGGAAGTGCGATGTTTGGAAAACGTTCCGCAAATAACTCAACAACATCACTTATAATTACTTATGGTCCTGTTTCCACCACATCTGCAGTAGAAAAACACGCTGCTCCGTAGATAGTTTTCTATTCAATGTCTCGCAAACAACACGAACAACAAACAACAAACAAGCGCTAACAACAGCATACACATCAACATCAACCTAACCTCATAACCTCAAATCTCAACTGAATTATGGGAACTACTGCTCTAGTCAAGTCAAGTTAACTACTATGCTAGTCAATCGAGCGTCTACATACTGCTAGTGCCAACTGACTTATGGGCCACCCGGTATTCTTTTTTATTTTTTAGCCTAAAGGTACCATATGATACGTAATAAAATTTTTATTTACATTCTTAAAACGATCGATTTCGTTCATAGACCATCGTCAGGTTATATACAGCAGATTTGCGGTCACAATATTTTAAAACACTACTATTTACAAAAACAAATTCGTAGACATTGATAATGAATTTGATACATATGTCGTTGACTAAAGCTTCCTAAGAACTGATCCTGTCATAGAGTGTTCATTTTTACATATTATATCAGCTGATTACTGAATGTTGATTTTCATTTTGCCACAATATTTCAAATGTGATATGATTTTTGAAGTCTGTCATAATGTTTAATAGATTTTCATGGCCCTCTTCTTTTATATGTTTGTATATTCGGTATTGTTCATATATATTTAATCTTATTTTGTCACTGCATGTATTCAATACGGTTAAATGTTGCTGTATTGGACCATATTCACAAGACTGTAGTTTTATGTGTTTGGCTAGCGTTGAGTTCGGATTTGAGTGCTGAGAATGTTTTGTATGTTCAATATATCTGTGTTTAAACGATCTTGAAGTGAATCCTATGTATTTTTTGTTGTACTGTACATTACATTCTGTCGAGTTGACATTGATATTGGTAGACTCCAGCTTTTCATAAATGTTTTCCTTTTTTGTACTGTTTATTTTTAGATTGTTTTAGATATCATTGCTTGTTCTGAATACTAATTGATAGTCGTATTTTGTAAATGTTCTAGC
Organism: Magicicada septendecula; assembly: GCA_034769895.1. Lineage (NCBI taxonomy): Eukaryota > Metazoa > Arthropoda > Insecta > Hemiptera > Cicadidae > Magicicada > Magicicada septendecula. The sequence continues at coordinate 145,837,977 of CM068370.1, forward strand.
TAATTTTTGAGAGTCGTCGTCAATGTAATGTGCAGGTATATAGGTTTTCTTCTTTTTGTTTGATGTATTATTTGTTTTTGATTTATTTCTTTTTTGTTTTTTAATGATTTTATCGATCATTTGAGGCTGATATCCATTGTTTTGAGCTATTTGTTTTATGATGTGTATCTCTTTTTCATATTGTTTCTTGCATAGAGGATATGTGAGGGCTCGATATACCATGCTGTTGTATGCAGAAATTGTGTATGAGTAAGGATGGTTGCTCTCTGCGTGAATGGTAATATCTGTTTGAGTATCTTTTCTGTATATAGAGAAATGATGTTTGTGGTCTGTGACCGAAATCGATCGCTTTAAGAATATAAATAATAACATTATATGGTAACTTTAGGCTATATAAAAAGAATACAAAAATAAAAAATTAAATTATAGGTACCATTAATAAAAAACAATAAGTGTAAGTATAAAATACATCACATTATCATTAATAAATAAACTTGTTATATAGTTCCTTTTTAGCTGAAGTTATCAAAAGAGTTTCATTTTTACATCTTAGCTGTCAAACGTTCATTTTCCCATAATCTCCACTTCTACTGAAATATATTTTAAATAGTTTATATTCATAAAAATGTCTTTAAGGTAAATTATTTAAAGGTAAATAATTAATGATAAAGTGATGTATTTTTATATACTTACATTTATTGTTTTATTAATGGTACCTATAATTCAATTTTATATATATTTTTTTATTGTATTCTTTTTTATACAGCCTAAAGGCACCTTATGGTGTCTATGATATACCATATACCTGAAGATGGTCTATTTACCGAAATCGATCGCTTTATAATAACATCATATGGTGCCTTTAGGCTGTATAAAAAAGAATACAATAAAAAAAAAAATAATTTTCAAAAACAAAGAAATTGAATTATACCTTACGTTTTTTCGAGCAGAATTCGAATGTAATGTTTTTATAAGGTTAAAAAAGCATTAAAATATGATCCGTATATGCTGCTCGAACAACCAATTCCATATGTTAATATTAAATGAACTAAAGCAAAATAAACATTTTTAACAATATATTGCTTAACACGTTTTTTAAGAAACAAAATTTTCTCAAAAAGCTTGCTACTTTTTGCCTAATATTTTTTATGTGAGTTTTCCATGTGATTTGACTGTCTACCGTAACACCTAAATATTTGTAGAAATCCACATATTCTAATTTAGTACAACTCCGATCTGTTACTATATTACGTTCGTCAGTATGAAATTTTATAGGAACTGGGAAATATGTTGCCCTTTTAAATCAAATAAAACATATTCTGATTTTTGAGAATTTAGAAACATTTTATTTTTTCACAACCAAAATTTTAGATTTGTTAGATCTTGTTCCACAGCTGTATGCATAGAACTAAGATTTTTTGAAGCATACAGAAAATCCGTACAATTTGGATAAGGGTGAGTTGCCCATTGAAATTACCAAAGCAGAGGTCGTTTAAATAAATAATAAGTAGAATTTATCCAAGGACTGAACCTGGCCCAAAGTGTCAATCTAGGTACTGTGGAGTCAAGAAAATTGTTATTTCAGACAGACGAGAGGACAGAAAGGAAACTCAATAATGGCGAATCAACGTTCAATGAGATATCGAAGGTACTTTAATATTTAAAAAGTTACAGCTAACTACAAAGCTATCTAAATAGGCGGTTGTAAAGGTGAGTTGAAAGCCCAATAACGGTCTGGTAGCATAGTGAAGAAGAAAAAAATGGAAAATGAAGATGGTGATTGAAGATAGAAGATGCGTTTAGTATGTTCTTTATTAAAGTAACACAGAAATAGCAAAGAAATTTTGAAGTTACGACAATTTTCAAGATGGTTTTCACAGTGTCGTATCTAGAATTTGGGCTTGGGGGGTCCGGGGTCCGGTCGAATCGAATCGGCTTCATACAAAAGAAAAAACAAAATTAAGACTAATCAATATTACTATATTTAATGTGGCTGAAAAACGTGAGATAACAAACTGAAATCAATTCCATTAAAATAAACGGTAATAACACAATAAAAATACGCGTTATTGAAACATTGTTTACAAAGATAGCCCTGAATTGAACTGACTGAATTGATTTTCCTACATTTCATATTTGAAACCTATACGCAAATGCTGGGCAGTACGCGTAAACCTGTTTGTATATTTAAAATAGAGTTACTAGCTGAAAATTAGCTGAAAAAATAATTTAAAAAAAACTGAAAATTAAGAGATTAACAAAATTCGTCAATTTTTTTCGACCCTCTGTGTTGGGTACGGTTCCGTTCGTGCCCCACCCCCGTACATACGTCCCTGGGTTTCCAAACATAAATATCGCTGATTCCGGTATTAATGTTGACATTTTAAAAGTAGTACCAGTGTTACCGTAAATATGAAATTTTTAAAGACAAAGGACTTCGCCGTGTTAAAAAAAGTGTCGTACATGCAAACATTCACATTTTGAGTTCCGTATCGTTTCTAATGTTTTTAATTCAGTAAACTAATCTAAAGCGCAAACATCAGCGAGGCATAAAGCGTTTACTCAGATTTATGTTTTCTAGATAGGCCTACTGTATTCCTCTCATCACGATAACGTTGGACCCAAAAGGAAGAGAATCTATAATGGAAGACGACATTAATAGAAAGGATGCGCCCACGGTTACTAGACTACAACCGTCTACTAGTCTAGTAACCGTGGATGCGCCGTAATAGAGAATAAACATTACGATAATCTATAATAGAGGAAGATTTCTGAAGACAAGACTCCTTTAGTCTACACAATTGGGAAAGGAACAGAGGCTCACAAATCAACAGTATAATAACAATTATCATCGAAATGAAAAAAAAATTAAATTTTACACACGGCATGCGTTGGAATGTATAGGCCTACTTGCTTAAGTGTACCTGTATTTTCGCTTTTGTGGTCTGTACGCACCAATTCACATATAAACGTTAAGCGAATAAAAAAAAAGTTAATAAACGATGACCTTGCTTCAAGTTCGTTACAAAACGACCGTTTTTATTAACCGTTAAAACTGGAGCGATGTAATTCTATATTTTCATGAACGCCAGACCGCATATCGCAATTTTATAATTTGAAAATTTTCTTGTTCTTTTAAATGCCATAATTGCTGATAACAAAAAATCTTATGAATATTCTTGTGAACATGGTGTGAGTGTGTGTGTGTGTTGCTGATAATTTCTCATCACCTCGTGCTGTTTGCTGTCGATTAAATGGTATTATCAATTACTTGAAATTTTTTTACAAGAATCCATTACAGGTGAACACCTGAGATATCCAACTGAATGAATAATTATTATCATTAATTTATATACACATTTTTGTCCAGGCAGGAGAATTCCATAACTATCTTTTGCACCATTTCTAGCCGGACTCGCCAGGTACATCCAAGACGCTGTAACGTCTGCTACATCAGTTGTAAAATCCAAAGCAGTAAAGTAGTATTATCGTCATCTTCACAACACGGGATAGGCAAGGTGCTGCCTGCTCCGCCTTCAAAAATTCTCCAGCCAACTCTTCCTGGGCCCACCTGTGCCCTATACGTTTCTATTTCCAGACTTGTTTGGACAGCCTGGAATCTGACACTCTTTCTAAGTAATCTTTCAATCGTTGTTTGTAATCTTTTAATTTTTCATTCAAGTTAAAAACTTGTAATTCTTCTCTTATGGCCTCATTTCTGATCAAGTTTAGAACACCCTTTAACTCCTCTTAAGAATGCCATTTCCGAGGCCTGTAGTTTACTTTCTTGTTTCTTGGTTGTTGTCCATAATTCACACCTATAGGACAGCAGAGGGACTGCCATAACTTTGTGAAACTTTAATTTTGTGTAAATACGAGTACGTCGTCAAAATTGCAAACAACGATACATTCAAATATCTGTCTCGTAATAACTTAATACCAGGGTTGACTGAATGTTTCCACTTCCTTACCAGATCGCCGATATAAATATTAAAAAGAGTAGGTGATATATTGCACCCTTGCCTAACACGTTGACTGACAGATATTTGTTGAGGTATCCTACAAGTAGTATATTTATTGGCTATTACGGCATTTGCTCGCATGACAGCTGGTGATGGGGAGGAGAAGAAACGTGTCCTTACGAAGCTTATCACACCGGGCTATGGTAGTTGTAATCGTCTCTTTTCACGCAGCAAGACTATAAATCTGAAATACACTAGCCTACTAAACCTTATCAACATCGAATAAAGGGAGAGAATTTCATGAAGGAAGCGTTGAAAAGTCACTTCAAATGTAGTCATAAAAGCAACCACTCAAAACATAGGTTTTTAGGAAGTTCAGCTCTGTATCCATTAAGTGGGAAAGTGCTAGAAAACGTTACTCTATTTCGTTTTCTGAAAATATTTGTGTGTGTGTGAGTGTGTGTGTGTCTGAAGTAGAATATCTATTTTCAGAGAGTACGCGAGGATAATAATTCGATAAATTTAAATTTTGTTATGCTTAGTTATTAGACTATAATGAAACCAGAGTAGTAATGAAGAAACAGGTGATTACGAAATCTCAACATACCATTATTTACAGAGAGACGACAGTATAATTTCTACTATGGCAATATTACTCCGGTGAGGAAATTTCAGCGGATAATTTAAAATGTAGAGGAAAAGAAATGTGGTCTCTCATGAAGGCAAGAAGTGATAAAACCCGAAAAGTCGACATGGTGCCTTACATAAGATGATGCCTTCAGATTATTCCTGAGAACATACAACATACGAACAACAGAATTGTTGAGTAGGATGGAAGCAACATAGTCGATAACCAGTGAGTAGGCCTATAGAGGATCAAAAGAGTTAGAGAATAGAGGGTAGTTAGAGGATGAAAGTTTATAATAAGTTATATAAGTATAGGCCTATTAGCAAATATTTCAAGAGGAATTAAATGGGGATCTATTGCTCGAACATGTACGGGTAGATTTGATAAAATGTGACTATCCACGCCGAAGTTAATAGAAGGAATGGATTGTTACGAGAAAAGTCAAAAACAAAGAAGAAAATTTGTCACCGTCATCATCCTCATCATTATCGGTTTCCGTCATCAGCATACAATTATGAATTTACTCGTGAGTTATGTTATCTTTAGTGATTATTTTATATTGTTTTTAAAATCTTAGTGGGACCACATACTAATTCCATATCAATACAAATCCCATTTATCCCATTTACCTCGTGAATCAGAATTAGAATATATTAATACTAACATATATCTCACATATTTCTAACGATAGATAATATTAACGTATTTCTAGTATCACATTCGATCAAGCACGAACAGACATGCAAAACGTCAGGTCTCAAAAGTCATTGAATACCGGTGCAACAAAGACACTGTTTTCACCACAAAACTAAACTAAAAATAATATCATCAGAGCAACGAAGAAAGCTGAGTCAAACATCAAAACATATTATGAACGAAGAACGACGAATATAATATTCGTTAGATAATGGAACGTCATAAAGCATTTGCTACTAATTTTGATCGTAACGACCTGTTAATAGCACGTAGTAGAACATCGTAGAATAATAGACAGAATTGTGGTGGCACCCAGGTGCATGGTTATCGTGCATGATTGCTGATCTCGGTAACTGCGTTAACATGGAATAGCATCTACCCAACTTTACAGCGTCGCCTGGGAAATTAAATAAAAGTTAATAACGTAGTGTGTTACGATGCCAACGATGACTGAATCTATAAACGGAGCGGAAAACCAAGAGTAAATAGCGAGCTGTTTTACAGTGAGAAATGCGCGTAGAATACTTTTCGAGTATTATCGAAGTGTTTATTGTTATAATTGTGGTATTGTAATTCGTCAACTCAGAGACTGATATTTGTTATGTATAGTGCGAAATTGGTACCTGTAATGGTATAAGAGAATTACTGTAACACATGTGTGATTAATTTTATAGAAAAAAATTATTAGTAAGAATCTTAGGTATCGATTTCTCTGGTATTTAATAATTCCAATGTTATAGAACCACAGTCAATACTATTCTCCCGTGTCAGTAGAGATATGGCTAACTCCTCTTGGTTTGCAGAGTTTAGACTGTACGCTTCGGTTTGTGGTAAATATTTGTGTTTAATTACGATTTAATTAACTTTAATGAATATAAAAATATTGGTTTATTATAAGCGTCAAAGAACTTTCATATGTAAGAAGAAAAATTATTAAAGTTTGAAGTGGAAAAAAGTTTGTTCGTAATATCTACGATTCAAACTGTTTCTTTGCCACCGTCCAAAAAGATATCTAACTAACCATATTGATAGGGGTCTCAACAGAAGCTTCAAGAATAAGTGGACTACTAATACCAAGTAATCAAATCTAACTATGTAATATTTTTAGCCATATAAAGAATATAAATGAATTACAATATATATTACGTAGATGAATATGCATACATAGTTACTTGATCGGCTATTATATTAGCGCCTAATATCATCTGCACGATTTCGTAAATAGTGGCACATGTTTTCGCATAGACATATACATAATTGATGGTACAGGCACATTGGCGTATGTAGTACATGTGTTTTCGGATATCGCCGCGTAAAACAAAGGTACATGAATCGACAACATCTGATGACAGTGAAATATATAGGGAACATGGGTTTTTCCTCAAGTAAAGATTTTGAAAAGTGCCAATTTTAAATTAAAATAAAACAAGACTTTGAATTGTTTTGAATTAAAATAAAAAACAACTATATTCAAAAGTACAGTTTGTTTTCAACTTACGTTAAAGATGTAAAAATTAAAAAAAGTCAAAAGAATATTACGAACAAGTTAAAACGAATATTTACGTCTTTATATCGTACAGACCGTCAGCTTGCAAGAATGGTCCTGTATTTTACGCATCACGCATTATACATGTTTTGCGTTCGCGTATATACGCAACTGCGTTAAACTAGAGAGCGTAGAACGCTACTTGTCTGTACTTAGTTGTGATAAAATACAAGCACTGGACTGATAAATGGAATCTCCTTTAGGCCATTAAAAATTGTTAAACAATATTGGAATCCATAAAAATTAATACTTTTACAAACACTCAGGTTGTCCATAACATATCATTGCTGGATTTAAGCATAGTTACATAGGCTACAGGCTTGGGGCCCGCACCACAGAAAATGAAGAAAAATAACCGTCAACTTGTCTAAAAATTATTTGGTTCGCGTTCAGAGGACAGTAGAAGTAAGAGGAAGAGGCGGTAATATGAGTCATGTATAGGGTAGAATGGAGCCAGAGTGCGCACTTAAATTTTAAATTCATCTCAAACTGCAGTCATTGCAATGAAACTGATTATGTTTTGACAAAAATATAAAGTGTAGGCGAGTACCAATAAATCAAACCAAATCCTAATGAATGTAGTATATTACAATATTCTTATGATGCTGAATAATTATGGTTTACTTACAGATCTGTACAATGTAAATATACCCTAATACGTTTATGTTCTTTTTAAAAATATGCTTGATTTGTGATAATTACAATGATATTGTTTTACGTTACTTTGGAATTCAGTTGTTTTTTTCCTACATTTTTATTCTGTTTAGGTCTTTTGAGTGTAATACAGAAACGAGTGCAATATTTTTTAAATTATTTTCATATGCCATTTTAAATTGAGAATGGCATTTTAAATTGAGATACCTTGAAACCGTTAAATTGTTTAACATAGTATTAAAAGTTTACAAAAACAGTGTATCCCAATTTAATTTGTACATTTAACAATGATTTGATTTGCAGTTCTGGAAGAAATATATTCTAAATTTTCCGGGAGAGGGCCTGGACCCCCCCAGACCTCCCTGGTAGTTGGGAGCCTCGCATTACATGTTCACACTAAATCCGGTCTGTAATATATTGCGTTAAAACTCACTCCAATTTTTCATCTTCTAGCATTTCTTAGCTGGTGAAAAAGTGCGCAATTTATAAAGTTCAAAAGTATTTAGCCTCGTATCCTTAGGCTGTTAACATTCATAATCGCACGTTTACCTGCACGTTGGCCGCCCCGTTGAATAAGGTCACTGTCACCGTGTACATTAAAAGTATTAAAATTTAATCTAAGCCTTACTGGCACTGGAATTCTCGTTTACTTTTTATATAAAATTCCCTGAACCGAGTGACATATATATGTGTGACCTAAAACAAAAAGAGTGCAAAAAACGCTTTAGCGGCCAGTGCTCCGTATCTGCATGTTGACGTGGCATTAGATACGATTGTGAACTCCTGGAGGTCACTCCACTACCTTAAGCCGGGCGGACCTTTTGTAACTGTCACTGTGACTCACTCTATCTACGCTGTGACACTGACTTAAGCTGTTACACATTTTGTAAGCTTAAATGTGATAAAGTACTTGAAAGTCTAAATTCCTTTTATCACGCCATTAACATGATACACTTTTCTTCTTAATTTTTTTTCTTTACTTTTGGCTTGTCATTAAGCCTCTAAATTCGTTGAATTATTACAAAATTACATAACTGTACTATTATTAATATTAAAATTGATTCACCGGACTCTTAGACTGTCGTCAAAAATGTCAAACAGAGTGAAAACCAGACGTTTCGGCCGTACCCGTGACTGACGTGGAACATAGACTGGATGTCCCTGTAGGGTTAGGTTAAGACACTTCTAATCCACTAGAGACACTGTATTTAAAACTGTTTCATCACGTCTGAACCGCTCTCTATGCTGGTTATAACTTAGTTCTACATTCAAAATCCAAAATCCAAAAACCCTGTCCCGCGCCACTGAAGATGGGAGTCACAAAATATCTGCTTTTCACTCTGTTGGACTTGGACGACGGCCTAACCGTTCGGCGGATTTTAATAATAATGAAAATTCATGCAGTGAGAGCTTACACTCATCATTACATAACTGTATTTTTACCTGAATTGTCACGGATAACCTGAATTTGCTCTGAAACTTCATAAACCGGATTTACTATTTTATAGAAACTTTTGTTGTACACTTTCATCTTTCAGAGACATATCAAATATAAAATTAAAGTTAATTAAACAGATATGAATGTTGTATAGATTTGTTTTAATAGTTTGGTCGAAAACTCTGAAAGCATAACATTTTGAACAGAAATTACACTGTTGCACACCAATATAGAAAAAATTCCCGATTGGCGCTTTCAAGTTTCACAGCTCATCGTCAGATCGGAAATATCTTATATGAGCTGACGATGAGCTGTAAAGCTTGGAAGCGCTAATAATTTTTTTCTAAAGTGGTTGGTAACAGTGTAATTTATGCTTGTGATTATAAACACTAACACAACTGTATTAATTAAATATCGTAACATTTTGATTGACGATGGAAGACTGGGTAGTCGGTTAAATCACTATTAAATCGGTTTTTACAAGTCGATACAAAATTATCTCAAATGAAGATAATACCATAGTTAAAACCCTGTATTAATTCTAAATATTGATAATTCTAAATTTATCGTATTTATTTGCAAAACGTTTGCGTTAATAAAGTTTTTAATAGAAGTACAAAAGCTTCCTGCTTGCAATTCTGTTACTTTTAATAGTACAGAGGTGGATATGAAACCAAATAAAGGTAACTTCGTGAATGAACACTGTGTTCTGTTATAATTTTGGTTTATAAATCTTTGGGTTTGACTGATTAGTTGGAAACAAAATCTAGTAGAATTCTATATATGAGATCGTAGACGTCATGACGTTTGTGTCGGTCAACTTTAATATTGGTTCGGTGAAAGAAAAACAAATTCAAGATAATTTCAAAAGCTATCGAAAAAGTATGTTAGACGTGCCTCTGTAATATCGATACGTTTTAAATTACTGTATTTCAAAATTACTTTAAACTATCTTTAAATTAACATTTATTTACAGTGAGAAGAGAAAAACATCCAATTTTTGATACCATACGCTCCGTCAGATTTTGTCGTAAAAGATATTTTATACAAATAAATAAACATAAATATAATTCTGTAATCTATACAGTACTTGTATTTAATGAAGTTTTCTCTGCAATCGGTACTTTTCATGTTATTAACAAAAATCCGTTAAAATTCCTTCCCGAGCTGTTTCGCCGTGGTGCAATGTTTTATGCAAAACCAGACGTTTCGGCAGTGCCATCGACTGCCATTCTTCTCCAGCCTTAACCACAGTACTGTGGTCACTAACGTATACCACCTCACGTTAGCGTACTCGATTTTCACTGAAGATGGCAGTCAGTGGCACTGCTGAAACGTCTGGCTTTGCAGAAAACATTGGGCCACTGCCAAACAGCCCGGGAAAGAATTTTAACAACATTGACTTCGGCCGTGTAAGCCTGCGAAGCACGAAACTCCGTTTGTCACTTCCTTCAACCCTTCCTAAAAAATTTGCTGCTCTCGACCTAATCGTAGGCTTATCGAATGCTTAAAATATAAGTGTCTGAAAACATCTTATACCAATTTTGGCAGACTGTTTAATCATAAAATATGGGCTTCGTTATTATCTTCTTTCTTTTTAATCGTGGAGCATACGGATATGTAGTGATTTTGACAAAATTGTACAATAGATCGTAAAAAGAAATTTGTATGATTTAAACAAAACTGTTTATTCCTTTTGAAATTAGTCCTCTTTCCACTATTTCTCGTTTCTTATTTAAATAATCCTAGTAAAGGCTGGCAGAGGGAGATTCAGCGGTAGTATTTAGAAATAAAGTCACTTGTTGTGTGCAGGTGTTTAAAAACATGTTTTCTTTTGTAAGGAGTGTCGCATTACAACGACGACGACTGAGTGGCAAAGAGAACGAAAGAGAGAGAGGCGTCATAACATAAAACCCTTTGTACAAATCTTATCGTTGGGGAAATAATTTTTAGACGTACCCACTAGACAAGGCGGAATAATTGTTCTTGTTTATGTTGACGCTGAAGGATTGTTGTGGTGCGAGCGGACATAAAAATATATAGCTTTAATAAATACGGTGAAGCGTACATACAAACAAGCTTTGTTTACGAGTAAAAATATAAAGAAAACAGGAAACACAAGCTGGCAAAATGTATACCGGCCGGCGTCAACATCCACACGTCAAGGGATGACTAACCGGGAATACACCAATCTTGATGCTGCCATCTTTTTTACGTATAATTTTTATAACTTTTTTTTTACGTTTCAGAGAAGAGAAAACAAATTACGAGAAACGTTACTAGATTTCTCTGAAGTTAAAAGAATTTACTGTTATGAACGTTATGCAAATTTAAATAAAAACAAAGCGACAATTAACTCGACAATTTACAGTTGTTTCTTGTTTCGCGGTTTTTGCAGAAATGAAAGCGCAGAACTACGTCACAAAATATAAAGGAGTTCTGCATTAACAACGATCGTTTTCAGTTTCCCTTATGTAATTCTTAAAAAACATTATATACGCTTCTGAAATTGTCCTTTATATTTTCTACAACCTTAAAGTTTTTAGTACTTAATTTGTTTAATTTTACGCAAGACATTACTTTGAAATACGTATGAACTCATGTATATTATAAGCGTTTACGCTGTTAGATGCCCGCCCGTAGATCGCTTCTGACTTGAGGGAGAGCTTCCAATGTATCCAATGTCTTCGCAATTTTCCAAATCTTACCCGTACTTGAAATTATTTTGAGCACAAACTATTTACTTTGTGTTAAGTAATATACAACGTAGTTACGGCGATTAGTTCTTAAAGGTTTCTGTGGTCAAAAGACTGACAACTAGCAAGATATTACATAAAAGGTTATAAATAAATACAATTTGTAAATTTGCTAAACGCGGTAAAGTAAAAACAAAGCATAAGGCACAAGACTTTAGGAGGCTCTTGAGGCAAAAGACGGTAAGAAATATAGTGACAATCGGTCATGTCACTATTCAGGGGTATTCGTGTTTTTTGATTCAGGGGTATCTCCACGACTGCTTTTTTCTAAAACTGGTACAAACTGATTCCCATGTACTGTAGACACATCTACAACGGGTTTATTCAGATAGGTAGTTTTCATTCTTTTAGAGCAGGGAACGTGTATTTGCGGGGTTAAAATGTCGTAGTATAATTTGTTCAGAACATAAAGGGTACATGTAAAGTATAATGCCTGAGCGAGTCGTTAGATGTCACTGAATATTCACAACTCGGCTTCATTAGTTACTATAGAGTTCATGGTGTTGATCATAGCCTTTATATTACTGGTGTACAATTTGAGAAACGTTCAAGCAAAAGACACAACTCGGGTGCACATCACATTTTAAGAGACAATTACTGTACCTACTTCACTGTGTGCTTCAGAATGCTGATCATCACGACAGGCGGATTAAGAGGTTTCTGAGCAGTATGTGCGAAGCTCTTTTGGATGCACGAGCATCGTAAAGATGGAATACGTAAAGACAACATTCGAGATGAGTCAGAGCTGGAGGTGAAGCTTAATGATGGAAAGCAACCTGGACGATGGAGGACACCGGAACAGACGATGGAGAACTGAACCTGAAAAGTAAAAGGCTGGTGAAATTCATAACGGTATCAGGCGTGGTACAGTATGGAATGGTAAACCTTAATGAGATATCGGTATGGAGAACCATACATGACATCCGTGTTCTAAGATTTATATTTCAATCAATTACTAGAATTCTGTTCGATAATTTCTAAAAAAAATATCCCCTACCCTCAAACTATTTTCACAATTTATACATATTTCTGTTATTATGGGCTAGTCGTTTAATATAATGTTATTTTCGACTCACATATCTATAAAAATTAGGTACTTTATTCTTATAAGAAACTGAATCACGCATTCATTACATATTTATATAATTATGAGCCGTGGCCCATAGTAATAATTATAAATTATTTTGTGGCCTGCTGGGCCGTAGTTGTGGATCTTCATGCATAGATGATTTAAATTAAAATAAAAAATATAATATTTTATTGCCTGGCATAATACTTCCTTATTATGTTCCGTAAGGAAATGGAAGTATGGTAATGGCGAAAAAATCGTGTTCGAGATAAGGGCTGATACTGATTGTACTACCCTCAAAACATGAAGAAAAGTCCTTTTTTGAAAAGTTTCTGTGTGTGTGTGTCTGTGTGTAGAATTTTTTCTATGGCGAACGATAACTGCCGCAAATTCAAACAGAATCAAATAATTTTTTTCATACGTCCCGGAAATGTAGAGGACTATTGATTTTGGTGAAGTCGGTTAAGGAGTAGAGGTAGTTCACCCGAAACGTTTTACGTTTTAACAAGAGTAAAGTACTTAAAAATTCATTTAAACTTTTTGAAACAATGGTAATTGTTAAAAATAAAATAATTTTCTTGCCAGGCAACCAGGTTGATTTGTTAAGAGGGAGGAGTAGTTTACCTGTCATATTGTAGTTTAATAAAGTCATATTAATCCACCGTAAAATGGTAAATGAGATAATTATAAATATAGTGTGTAGTTGAAGGGGGACAAGGTGACTTTTTGAAAATTGCTGTGCTGAAATCAAGTAAAGTACGAATATTTAATTTTTAAGGATAAGATACCTTAGAAATTACATATGATAAAACTACTACTATATGAAAGTGTAAATGTCATTAATGTTGGGGATCGGTTGAGGAGGAGGGATGATTATTATCTGCGTAGTTCAATTTCTTTATAAGAATAAAGTAGGCCTACCTTATTTTTATAGATAAAGTGACTCGAAAATAACATTATATTAAACTACTACCCCATAATAACAATATCGGTAACGATACATGACTTCCATGTCCTAATATTTATATTTACAATCATTTTCGAAATGAAATATTTATATAGAAACCACTTCTTTCTATTTCTTTCTTTAGCCTTAACCACAATACTGTGGTCACTAACGTATACCACCTCACGTTAGCGTACTCGATTTTCACTGATGATGGCAGTCGATGGCACTGCCGAAACGACTAGTTTTCAGAAAACATAGGACCACGGCCAAACATCCCGGGAATGAATTTTAACAACAAACTACTTCTTTGTTGCCGATAACGTAGTACACGATAAAAAATTATCCCTCCCCTTTCAACTACCATTTTTATTTATAGATATTTTATCTACCTTTCTATAGTTGATTATTTATAGATAGGTCGGTTCCGTAAATACTAAGTAAAATGCGCTGGGTATCTTAATAATGCGTAGCCTTTCTAATCCAATAGCTCGTGCGTCAGTGAGGGTGAGTTTCGAGCGGCTAAAAATCAGAGGTCACAGACTAACTAGAGGCTGTGAACCGCCCGGAACTCTCCACTGGACTATGGCAACGGTGAAAGAATTCGTTTCGCATTGTGTGCGCAAAGCGCAAACCGTTCGGCTAAGGTAGTTGACTGACGGCCGTTTGCGCAGAGAACCCCAAAATGTTCTGTTTGCCCGATCATGGAATATGCAGAATGCGGCATGTCTTTAAATATATTAATTGAAAACAAAAATCTTATTAAGAAACAAGTTATGAACAAGTAAAAGACGAAGTAACAACTGGAGAAAAGGACAGATAGAAAAAGAATCTAAAATATAACGGTTCAGATGGATATTTCACAGAATCTGTAATTGAAAGCCTACGCTTTAACTTAAAAGAAATGGAAGATTAAAGGAAACGTACAAATGTTACAGTAAAACGGAAATACGTAACTATGCAAATATTACAGTATTAAAAGAACAGACTAGAAATATAACAGATTAGCGGATTAATTTCCAGACCCTTGTATATTGTTAGGCGCCTTTAGAGCTACGATTGACCAAAATAAATGTAATATCTTAAAATAAACACACTGCAAGTAGGTTTATTTTCAACTGACGCACGTTTCGCAGAAATGATTCTGTATCTTCAAATTGAAATTCAAACAAACCTCTGAAGATACAGAATTAGTTAACTTAATATGTTAACTGACAAAGGAATAATGCACCAAAATAAACATACAGTACGTAAGTTACATCAAGGTAAGACAGTGAGGTATCATCAGACTCGAATTAACAGTATTTGAAATTTAGTGACAATACTTAAAAACATGTTACTAGTTATATACTTAGCTGTCTGGAGAACAAATGTACATTTGTTTAGAAGGAAACTTTTAATCTTTCTTTCAGGTTGAAAACTTGTAATTTTTCTCTTATGACTTCTTACTTTATATGGTCAACCTGAGAACGCCTTTTAACTTATCTTAAGAACGGCGTTTCCGAGGCCTGTTGTTTCTTGGTTGTCGTCTATAATTCACACCCAAAGAACAATACAGGAACTTTGTAGAACTTAAATTGTGTCTCTCGACGCACCTTGTTTCTAAAATTACGATTGCTTGTTCCACATATCATCTGAAATTTTCCTAACTTAACATCAATATTACTAATTCTTATTACAGCCAATATAATTTCCCAAATAGTTAAAATGACTCACCTGTTATATAATTTCATAATTCATTATTATCTTTGTTCTTATTGGTTCCTCGAAATGCCAAGGAACGTGGTTGAGACCTTTCGTCACATTAACAATGGTTAAATCTCTGCTCAACGATACTTGCCGGTAGAATTATATGTAGTCCTCCAGATTAGAGGTGGAGAGTGAACCCATCGCTGAGATCCCCAATCTGTAGAAAACAGAATATTTGTTGTTGGAATTGAAAACTTCAGAACGGTAAAACAGTCGCTGACGAATCAGGCAAAGAAACTTTAATTTTATTGTATGAAAAAGAACTTCGAAATATTAAGGAAGACTAACAGTAACAGGAGACATGGGTCTTGCATGGAAGACAAAAATCTCTTTAAAATCCCAATAAATAGAAGAATTGATGGGATAGAAGAAAATAGTCTACCAAAAGGGTGTCCAAAATGAGTTGAGAAGTCATGTTTAAGGAATGTTGTTATAAAGTTTACTTAAATTAATATTATGTTTATGACAAGATGTATACACTAAAATGTGTATCAGAACTAGGATTTAAACAGGTTTACTGTGTTTACTAATGGAACATATAACGCCTAATCAAATTTCAAATTCCCCTTTAAATAATTGTTTACGTTTATTTATGCAATCCGTTAATTCATAACAATGTGCATAATTGTTTACAGGACACATGGTATGAAGAGAACTAGTCCATTACTAGTTCTCTGTATGAGTATTTAAAGATAACATATTATGTACAATATATTTATAGCGTTAAAGTCTAAGTAAGTCCAGCGGAAATGTTAATTTTAATAGTCTCCTCGCCAAGCTGTTATTTAGTAGATCTATGGCTACAGGATTTCTGTGCTCTTCAAGCCGTTTCACATATCTTTCACTGAACAGTGCAGTGCTTTCATTGACTGTAGCCAGGCCCAGGTCACTATAGATGTCTTTGTTGCTGACGAACCACGCTGCGTTGGTTATGGCATGGAAGCACCTTGGTTTGAAACCCTTCCATTATAGCGATGATGGATTTGGAAGCACTTCCCCAAAGCTGTAAGCTTCCACACAGGCTTTAAGACACTATCGTATACCAACAGCTTGTTTGGCATTGACAGCAATGATTTTCTGCCCACCAGCCAATAATGCTTGTTAAATTTGGTGTCCAGTTGTTTTCTCTTCATCTAAATGTGGTTGCGCCTTGTCAGTTGTTTGTGAATGTTGTGTGCTGACATGGTTTCATTTAATTGTAAAATAAAAAATATAGTATAATATAAAATAATGTTATATTATATTTATAATAAATGTATAATATACGACTTCTGTGTGTCGGACCAAAATTACCAGTAGAGAACATGTCAAAAACTTGGGGCATAATCAGGGACATGTTAAGCGGTTCGACGCGTGCGGCCGGGAAGAGCACGAGTTTCAGGCCGAAAAAATAATGGAAACGCTGACTCACGATCCGCAGAAAAAATAACGGCCTGCTCGGAACGAAGCAGACTACGATACGTCGACCGATCGACATAAGAGCTTCTTCCCGCGACAAACAATACTTTCCCATGTTGACTACTTTCGCGTGTTTGAATACTTGATGTCCCTTCTGTTTCATTCTCTCTTCCTTAACACATGAATATTATAAAATACACAGGTTTAATTCGGGCTCAACTTTATAAAAACATGACTTTTTTCGAGTATCGCCGCCAGTTGCGTAACTAGAAGTTGCTCCTGGGGGGGGGGGGTGATACTAGCTTGACGATTGGATTGGACTCCCCATATACATCAAGACAAATGAGAAATGTAGGATTCTTATCATATAATTTTATAAATATAGGCCTACGCACTTTTTACTTCCATATTCCTTAAGGAATGGAAGTATGGTGATGGCAAAAAAAATCGTGTTCGAGATTATTGCAGATTCTGATTCTACTACACTCAAAACATGAAAAAAAGTCGTTTTCCGAAAAGTGTCTGTGTGTGTGTCTGTCTGTCTGTCTGTCTGTCTGTCTGTCTGTCTGTCTGTCTGTCTGTCTGTAGATTTTTTTTCTATGGCAAACGATAACTGCCGCAAATTCAAACAGAATCAAATAATTTTTTGCATACAGCCCTGATTTGCAGAGTACTCGCGACCTATTGTTTTTGGTGAAGATCGGTTGAGGGAAAGGGGTAGTTTACCTGCAACGGTTTTTTTTTAGCAAGGGTAATTTTGTTTGTTTGGCAAACGATAACAGCCGCAAATTCAAACAGAATCAAATAATGTTTCGTATACAGCCCTGAATTGTAGAGTTCTCAAGATCTGCTGATTTTGGTGAAGATCGGTTAAGGGAAAGGGGTAGTTTACCTGTAACATTTTATGTTTTAACAAGGGTATTTCCTATGGCAAACGATAACAGCAGCAAATTCAAACAGAATCAAAAGATTATTTGCATACAGCCCTAAATTGTAGAGTTCTCAAGACCTATTGTTTTTGGTGAAGTTCGGTTGAGGGAAAGGGGTAGTTTACCTGCCACGTTTTTTGTTTTATCAAGGGTATTTTCTATGGCAAACGATAACACCCGCAAATTCAAACAGAATCAAATACTGTTTTGTATGCAGCCCTGATTTGTAGAGTACTCAAGACCTATTGTTTTTGGTGAAGATCGGTTAAGGGAAAGGGGTAGTTTACCTGTAACGTTTTATGTTTTAACAAGGGTATTTCATATGGCAAACGATAACAGCCGCAAATTCAAACAGAATCAAAAGATTATTTGCATACTGCCCTAAATTGTAGAGTTCTCAAGACCTACTGTTTTTGGTGAAGATCGGTTGAGGGAAAGGGGTAGTTTACCTGCAACGTTTTTTTAACAAGGGTATTTTCTATGGCAAACGATAACAGCCGCAAATTCAAACGGAATCAAATAATGTTTTGCATACAGCCCTGATTTGTAGAGTACTCAAGACTTATTGTTTTTGGTGAAGATCGGTTAAGGGGAAGGGGTAGTTTACCTGCAACGTTTTTTTATCAAGCGTATTTTCTATGGCAAACGATAACAGCCGCAAATTCAAACAGAATCAAATAATTTTTTGCATACGTCCCTGAATTGTAGAGGTCTCAATGACTTTCGGTTTTGGTGAAGATCGGTTAAGGGGAAGGGGTAGTTTAACTGCAACCTTTTACGTTTTAACAAGAGTAAAGTACTTGAAAATTTATTTAAACTTTTTGAAACAATGGTAATTGTTAAAAATAAAATAATTTTGTTGCCAGGCAATAAAATTATAATTTTTTCATTTTAATGTAATATAATATTTTTCATTTAATACAGCAATAAAAAGGCAGGTAAGACACAGCCTGGCTGTTTGGCTGAAAATGATTTTAAATATAAATCTAAGAACATGGAAGTCATGTATGGTTCTCCATACCGATATTTTAAAATTCTTTGCGTGTCAAAGTTTTTGAGAAAACCAGCGTGAAGAATAAGAGTTAAAAAAAAATCGGTAAGGAGAACCATACAGGACTTCCATGTTGTAAGAGTTATGTTTAAATTGGTATGGAGAACCATACAGGACTTCCATGTCGTAAGATTTATGTTTAAATTGGTATGGAGAACCATACATGACTTCCATGTTGTAAGATTTATGTTTAAATTGGTATGGAGAACCATACATATCTTCCATGTTGTAAGATTTATGTTTAAAATAATTTACTTGAATTCGGTTCGATAATTTCTAAAAAAATATCGCCCATCCTCAAACTAATTTCACTATTGTTAGATATAGGTTAGAACCAAGTTATTTATTAGCAAAAGTATTGTTTTTATTTTTTTTCCGTGGTTCGAGGGCGGAGTTTGGCGGTCGACGTATCGTCGTCTGCTTCGTTCCGAGCAGGCCGTTGTTTTTTCTGCGGATCGTGAGTCAGCGTTTCCATTATTTTCTTCGGATTGAAACTCGTGCTCTTCCCGGCCGCACGCGTCGAACCGCTTAACATGTCCCTGATTATGGCCCACGCTTTTGACATTATCTCGACTGGAAATTTTGTTCCGACACACAGAAGTCGTAGAGCTGCGGATAATTTATTTCGTGAAGTCTACGTGTATATTACATGTAGACCGTTGCCCGGATACGGAAATTTTATGAAATTACGAAAATTCATTTATTTTTTAAATAATAATTTCTTATACAGTTTATTTTAAACTATACATGTACTATAAATGTAATATAACATCATTTTATATTATGATACCATATTTTACTTCCATATTCCTTAAGGAATGGAAGTATGGTGATGGCAAAAAAAATCGTGTTCGAGATTATTGCAGATTCTGATTCTACTACACTCAAAACATGAAAAAAAGTCGTTTTTCCGAAAGTGTCTGTGTGTGTGTGTGTGTGTGTCTTAGATTTGTTTTCTATGGCAAACGATAACTGCCGCAAATTCAAACAGAATCAAATAATTTTTTGTATACAGCCCTGATTTGTAGAGTACTCACGACCTATTGTTTTTGGTGAAGATCGGTTAAGGGGAAGGGGTAGTTTACCTGCAACCTTTTACGTTTTAACAAGAGTAAAGTACTTGAAAATTCATTTAAACTTTTTCAAACAATGGTAATTGTTAAAAATAAAATAATTTTGTTGCCAGGCAATAAAATTATAGTTTTTTCATTTATGTATTTTTTTCTCAGTTATGTACTGTTTACGTTTCCATTTTATTATTATGACTACCGCAATGAAAAGGCAGGGAAGACACACACACACACACACACACACACACACACACACACACACACACACACACACACACACACACACACACACACAGTTCGCGTTATTTTTGGCCTCATTCATGTTTATTTTCTTACATTTGCACGGTTTTTAAATGGAAAGTGCCGAACCCATACCAACATAACGCATGCAAGCCGAAAAAGTGTCCAGCGTGGATAGCGATTTCCTTCCTGTGGATCGCTGGGCAGTGTAACTGCACGTGTTTACAGAGGAACGATTCATAGACAGACTTTTCGTCTTTAGGGAATATTTAGGTAATATTTCATTTCGAAAATGATTTTAAATATAAATCTTAGAATATGGAAGTCATGTATGTTTCTCCATACCGATATTTTTATTTTACAATCAAATGAAACCAAGTCAGCACACATAACCTTCACAAAATTCCACGGGACAACACCAACTGTGAGATTGAGAAACAATGAAATCCCGGTAACCGACACTGTAAAATACTTGGGTATCCGCCTAACAAACCATGTATGTTACTCGTATGTCACTTACCAAATGTTATTTACTTACAGTGTTGCAATTGTTTGGCCGTGCAAAAAGGATGGGCAATTAAAGAACACCAAATTCGTCATACACGCACGTCTGGAAGAAAAAAAAGGAGACCAAGATTGGAAAGAGTGGGTTGTATTGGGAAGTTGGTTACCATAAGTGTAAGACTTTTTTTATATATACAAAAAGACTTTACTGAAAAGGAAAACTCTCACGGAGTTGAAGAAAACTCTGAAGAACATCGACAATATGTGGTAAAAGGAGATTATAAAGAAAAATATGAAGAAGAAAGTGGTCCCTACAAATCTCCGTATTCCGGTTGTCAGAAGAAGATGTCATTATTCGTAACAGTCAGTATTACGTTCAGGTATTACGTTCAGTAATACATTCAACATTCAATACTACTCATATCTATGTAAGACGAGCTCGTTTAAAATATTTTAATAATCGGTGGCTCTTACGGTTATATTACAGAATCAGGGACAGGAAACAGGAAACCAAACTTAGCACTTCCATGGATATTCCTATGATTATTTATGAAACGATTTTGTGTTTACTTTAACTACGCACAGCTCCAGCACAACGGTGACGTCAATGATCGAAATCACAACCCTCGATTGTGTTTAACAAAGAATTTCCTCATTAAGAAACATACACTTCAACATCATCATCTTCACAACGCAGGACAGGAAAGGTGCTGCCTGAAAGATCTTCCAGTCATCTCTTCCTGGTTCAACCTAACCTAATCCAACCTACCTACACACCTGCGTCCTATAGGTTTGTGTTTTCAGACATGTTTGGCAAGTCTGGAATCTTTCTAATCTTTCTGGTCAGTTATTCTTTCTGAGTTTTCTTTCCACCGTTGTTTTATCTTTTAGTCAAGTTAAAAACTTGTAATTTTTCTCTCATGCCTTTATTGTTTATACGGTCAAGTTTAGAACACCTTTTAACTCCAACTCCTTAAGAATGCCAATTCCGAGGCTTGTATTTTACTTTCTTTTGTTTCTTAGTTGTCGTCCATAATACATACCCATAGGACAGTACAGGGACCGCCATAACTTTGTAAAGCTTTTAATTTTGTATCTCGACGTACCTTGTTTCTAAAAATACCGTTGATTGCTCCACAGATCGTCTGAAACTTACCTAACTTAACACCAATTTTATAATTCCTAGCATAGCAAATATCTATTCCCAAATAGTTAAAATGTCTCACCTGTTCTATAATTTGATTATTATCATTATTTTGTTCTTATTGATTCCTTGCCTCTAAATGCCTTTACCTTTGTTTTTGTAGCAGAGATTTTCATATTGTATTGTTTGCAAATCTGATGAAGGTTAAAAAAAACAGATTTCTGTAAAGCAGCTTATTTTGAATTACAAGCAAGTCGTCTGCAAACAGCAGCACATTAAAATATCTGTCTCGTGATGTCTAATTAGCAGGGTTCACTAGATGTTTCCATTTCCTTACTAGATCGCCATTCTTCTCCTCCTGGTGTCGTCAGTCTATCGACTGATTTGTACGTTCCCCGCATATACCCTTGGTGCATGCGTGAAGATGGTCATTATAAATGTTAAACGAGTTTGGTGATATACTGCACCCTTATCTAACACCTTGATTGACATATGCTTGTTGAGATATCCTACAATTATCCTTGTTCCGTTATATAGGCCTTGTATAGATCTTGTAAGTTGTTGTGGGTATCCCCGTTAAGAAAAAAAGAAACTAAAGTGATATATTTCGCTGTATCGTATTAGTTCAACGTACTGTGTACGTTTTATTGGGAAACAAAAGAATAACAAAATAGAAAAGGCACGAAGGCACGATTGGACACCAGGATGGCAGAAAATAAGTTTTTGTAGAAGAAAAGAAAAACAAAAAAGAGACAACAGAGGAGAAGAAAACGAAACGAAATTCCAGAATAAGTGCAGCAGCAGCCGGCTTACATAACGCGTCCAGCCAGTTGTTGTTGATAACAAAATACATAAATAGTGTAACTAATGACGCTACGACGACAACCGCCTGTAATGAAGGGTGTCTAATTGTTAATTATCAAACGCTGAAACTGAATCGTCGTCGTCGTCGTCGTTCGCTTTCTTCTGCACAGCAATTTCGCCTGTTGCTCTGCTCTTGTTTCCCTCCCCTCTAGCTCACTTTTCGCCATAGCATAGCAAACAACGATGGACAAAAGAAACAGTCGTGGTGTTGGAATTAAAGTGTAACGGTAACACGGAGACCTACTCAGACGACAAAAACAAACCATTACGTTTCTTCACCCGTCAGCAGCGTGGTCGTCGTTGTCGTTGGCTCTTACATAGTTTGTTATTGTTGTTGTTGTAGTCTTGTATGATGCCTCTGTACTCTAATTTTATATTACGGATTTGAATAAGCCCTGTAATATCGACTTATCTATTCTTCTTTAACTTCACAATTCGGAGGTTGGTCGTTGCAGAGACGTATTGCCGTGGGCAGGGGGCGAACGGGACGCCCCTTCGCAGAGAGTCGAATATAGTTGACGAATTTTGTTAGTCTCTTATTTTTTAGACTATTTAATTATTTTTTCAGCAGTGTACGCTAATATAAGTTAGTAGTAATTCTTTTTTTAACAAACAGGTTTACATAGCATTTGCGTATACGTTTGAAATGTGTACGGAAAATCAATTCAGTCAATAGGTATCTTTTAAACAACGTTTCAATGGCGCGTATTTTTATTATTTTACTAGCTGTTACCCGCAGCTTCGCACACGAATATTTGACTTTTAATAAGTATTTTAATATAATTTTTATTGGCTATGTCTATATGGCGTTCTGTCAGCTCGTATAACAATTTTGTACTCATTAGTCAAATTCTCTCCAAAGCTGTTTTCAACACTTGTACTATTTTGACTTATACTAAATTATTATGTTGGTGCACCAGCCTTTGGAGATTTAAAAGTACCCGTTTATAAAGCATTTGGAGATATTTATAAAGTACCTGTTAAATAAAAAACGCTAAATTCTTTATTTTAAGTGTTACTGTGTTAGAAGCATTGTATAACACATTAAACGTTATGTTTTCTTCAACCATGGCTTTTATTTATTTCAACAGTAAACTAAAAACCAAAAACCGTTGTCACCTAACCTCATAAATGAAAACAACACGTATTTTCGCTTTGTATTAAGTAATAGGACAATTAACAATGAGTACACTTCTTCTTTTCCACATCGTAATATATCGATACACTTGCATATTATATAAAACATCGAAAATGTACTGCAGGAATGGATAAATTTACAGTTCCGATGCCGCTAAATAGCTCTTGTTTACTTGTTACTATGGTAATTAATTCTGGTCTTCATGGTGTGTTTGACATCTTTAGTAGTAGTATTTAATATAATTCATTACTTATTCATTGCATCATCAGAAATACGTATAAACATAAATTTTATAATCGTTTAAGATAATTACAAAATATATAGATACAATTGCATATTAAGAACATTAAAAACGGCAGGAACGGATAAAGGTACAGTTCTGATGCCGCTAAATATTATTTGTTTATTTACTTTTACTATGGTAATTAATTCTGGTCTCCATGGTGTTGCTCACATCTTTATACGCGTCAACGAAAAGGCATAATTAAAAGGGACTAAATCGTGCGAACGGGGCATAATATCAAATTCCAAGTTAGATAGTATTTTTCGACTTGTGTCGAAGCTTACCTGTGCAAACTTTGATGGCAATCGGTGTAACGGTGTGGATTTGTATTCAGTACCCATAAATCCTCAGACTTTGAGTTTTATATATATATAAATTACAGTTTACTTTAACGAGATTGATTTCAGGATGTTATCCCACGTTTTCAACCACTTTAAAGACACAGTAATGTTGATTAGTCTTTTGTACGAAGCCGACTGGACCGAAACTCCCCCCCCCCCCAAGGCTAAATCCTGCATACGCCACTGAGTCGCTGGCCATATTCTGAAACCGTCAAGTCATTCTGTTTATTCATTCTGTTAGTAGGCTACGTTACGTTTCAACTATACGAAAGCAATTTAAAACGAGGCTATAATGTGACTCAAGTTAAAAAAATACTGAAAACAAAAAAGAATTTACTCTAAAAGTCCATACATAATTTACCTTAATAATACGCTAAATTTAACTAGCAAAACTGATTCAAATTAAATTAAACTGGTAGAATAATAAGTATGGAAGTTGTATGTTGTAGTCTACCTCGAGTATCGTAGGCCTTCAACCATACCCAACTATTCCCGTCGAAGATGCAGCACCTGCCAAGCAATTTTAAATGATAAATTTAATAATTGTAATATATAATCTAAGATAGTACAACATATGCCACTTGAAATAGGCTGCAAAATACTTAAATACCTTTGGAATCTTAAGTCGTTCTTAAGTACACAATCGAAAAATCCATATTCAAAAATATTTTATTTGTACTAATTTTTAACCGAGACTCTGCCCTGAATAGCATTCTCCTTGAACAAGGAACAAAATGGCTGAGATAAAATAAAATAAAAGACATGGAAGTTCGTTGATTCCTTTTTTACCAAACCAACAAACACCCTGTCCCAGCAACATCGTCAGGGTAAGACGTTTTCAGCCAAAAACCTCAGCGGTAGTAACCCCGACACTACCTACCACTTTTTTTTTAGTTCTTCCATCTAGTCACAATCTGTTACTCAGGTTTTTAAAGTCTTTTCCTTCCTCAGTTTGACACCTGGAAACTCCACAAGTTGAGTACTTATGTACGTTTCATAATAAAAAACCGGAGGGTCGTAATTATATTGTCGCAATTACAGCTAAATGGACCCGAATTAACCTAGACTTTAAGAATACACGGATCATGTCTATTATATTATATTATATTATCTATTATATATTAATAGAGTTGTACGCATTGCTTTCAAGTAATATAAGGTATTTTATTAGCCAATATAAGTCTACCTTTTCCTACAACAGAGCTGCATGAATTTATTTTTATATGTTTCTCGAAAAACGCTTAGAAAAATAAAAACTGTATACATTATGAATGTTTTAATCGAATCATTTTCAACTTATCGGGCTTTATAACAACAATATGAAAATGTTTTAAAACATATAGAACGTATTTTTAGAAATTTACACTTTTATGGTATAAATATTTCAGTGGCCGATCTAACATTGTCTTAACAAAATTCCGGAATGCAAAACAACACCCGCTGGTCTAAGCGACCCTGGCTTTGGCTAGAGTACTGCAACTTATACCACGCCTAAAAGAAATAAATTTGCAAACAGAAACGCGTCCAGTTTAAGTCAGCTCAAAAATCCCACGAAACGTTGCTTGCAGTGTAATTTGAAGAATAAATTTTAAGAAATTAGAGCTTCAGCTTATACTAACGAATCGAATAGTCTCAGATTCGGGGACTGTTAGAAAATCGATAATCGATAACGAGCTACGTTATGGCTTCATTTGGCTTATTTAGTTGGTCAATAACCATTTCAAAAATCTATTTTATAATTTAACTTTGGTTCATATACAAGTTTAAATATTTACAAATTTAAAAACATGAAAATTATTTTACAGATTCTGTGAGGTTTTGTTTATTTTCCACTAAATATTTTAATAAAATAGGTTATTTTGTGAAACCTGTACTTGAAACATTTTAAATAAAATTTATAAGGGGAGTAGAATATTTTGTTTTCAATTACCAGTGTTTCTGGTTTACTTGGAATTACTGGAATAGTTTCGACCTTTCAAGGCCTTTGTCCACGATATTTGAATCCATATTTGGATACCATACACACTGACAGGAACTGATCAAGTTTCATACTCTATTACTTATGTACGTTTCATAATAAAAAACCGGAGGGTCGTAATTATATTGTCGCAATTACAGCTAAATGGACCCGAATTAACCTAGACTTTAAGAATACACGGATCATGTCTATTATATTATATTATATTACTAGCAAAATACCCGTGCTTCGCTACGGAGTTTCAACTCTTAGTTTGTTTATTTACATTCATAGCAACAGACGTTTCCGAGAAAAAAAGGACATACACTTATTAATTAATTGAACTTCGAAATTTTCTCGACTATAAGAACCTGCAAACAACGAAGTTTTTTTCAATTTAAAACAATGATTAAAAACTCAGGACTAAATGTATTCGGGGTTTCCAGTAAACTGAGATGTCAACCACTTCATTTACAAAGTATGCAATTCCCGCGATAAATTTCAGTATTTGGTTTTTGGCACCTTAGGAGTGAAAGTTTTTAAAACCGTTTCTTAGTGAGCACCTAAGACCTACGATGAAGCTATGTTCAAAGTTTCATTGATATCCATGCAGTGGTTTCAGAGATATCGTGATCAGTGAGTGAGTCAGTGGTATTTGGCTTATATAGATATCTATATCTAGCCGATTTACCCAGCGTTGCTCGGGTTCATAATTTATTCATAGACTCATAGGCACCTATTCTTGTTCTAACGTTATATTACTTGTATATTGTATAGTCTTCCTTATATTGTTACGTTCGCATTCTCACTGGAGGAATACTCTGTAGCGCACCTGTTTAAGAACATGTCATAAACTGTATTCTTATATCTGGAGAAGAATTCTGTTGCGCGTGATGCTCCTGCTCGATTTCTAACTCTGGGAGAGGGCGAACAGCTAAATTAGTTTGCAATAAAATGTCTACAGTACTTGCACGCGCTGCGTATTTAACTGTCGTTTTATAATTCATTGTGTTAATGTTGAAATAAAGCATTTGTTAAATTAGTGTCTCCTAAACTTATTCTAACAATACAATACCTCTATAGATTTCAGCTTATCAATTTTTAAATTCAAACTGAAGCAAGTGCATTTATATTGTCTGAACACTATGATCTGAATACATTCGCTACCAAAACTTTGTTTTTTTATACTCGCTTATAACTTACTTCAATCTTAACTAATCCACTTTTAAATTCAAACTGAAACAACTCTGAATTCACACACTATTAAGAAGTTTCTTAGGATGCGTACACCACCTTTGATATCGTAACCTATATCTTTATTTATAAGAACCGTGGACTCTGGCCCCGCCGTCTTTCGCGGGATCCGACCTAAGACTCCCCGGGTTCCGTGGATGAACTCCGGGGAAGGCCCGTCGGACGACTCCCGCGCTATTTCCTACGCAGGAGACTTCCACCGATGCTATGGTAACCAGAATCTATTCTATTGGGTTGCCATGGTAACCAGATCTAATAGTTTTTTAAGACCCAAAGGACCCCCCAAAGGATAGTATCGAAAAAACACTTGTCCTATGTTGGTTCTCCCGTTGCGTAAAATATTTGTGCAAGTTTGGTTGAAATCGGTCCAGTGGTTAGGAGGAGATGTGGAAGACCCCAAAGGACCCCATCGAAGAAAACACCTATCCTATGTTGGTTCTCCCGTTGCGTAAAACATTTGTGCCAAGTTTGGTTGAAATCGGTGCAGTGGTTTAGGAGGAGATGTGGAAGACCCCAAAGAACCCCCCAAAGGACCCCATCGAAAAAACACCCATCCTATGTTGGTTCTCCCGTCGCGTAAAATATTTGTGCCAAGTTTGGTTGAAATCGGTCCAGTGGTTTAGGAGGAGATGTGGAAGACCCCAAAGAACCCCCCAAAGGACCCCATCGAAAAAACACCCATCCTATGTTGGTTCTCCCGTCGCGTAAAATATTTGTGCCAAGTTTGGTTGAAATCGGTCCAGTGGTTTAGGAGGAGATGTGGAAGACCCCAAAGAACCCCCCAAAGGACCCCATCGAAAAAACACCTATCCTATGTTGGTTCTCCCGTTGCGTAAAATATTTGTGCCACGTTTGGTTGAAATCGGTCCGGTGGTTTAGGAGGAGATGTGGAAGACCCCAAAGAACCCCCCAAAGGACCCCATCGAAAAAACACCTATCCT
The DNA here is from genome assembly GCA_034769895.1 of Magicicada septendecula. Taxonomy (NCBI): domain Eukaryota; kingdom Metazoa; phylum Arthropoda; class Insecta; order Hemiptera; family Cicadidae; genus Magicicada; species Magicicada septendecula. Next base: position 145,866,535 of record CM068370.1, read on the forward strand.
ATGTTGGTTCTCCCGTCGCGTAAAATATTTGTGCCAAGTTTGGTTGAAATCGGTCCAGTGGTTTAGGAGGAGATGTGGAACATACATACATAGATACATACATACAATTGGGGGGAGGGGTTGCCCCTTAGGAGTTAAAGTTTTTAAAACCGTTTCTTAGTGAGCACCTGAGACCTATGATGAAGCTATGTTCAAAGTTTCATTGACATCCATTCAGTAGTTTTTGCTCTACGTTGATTCTATGTCAGTCAGTCAGGAAATCTTTCCCCCCTTTTTTCCCCCTTTAAAGGTCGAATTTCCAAAAATCCCTTCTTAGCGGATACCTACATCACATAAGGAACCTACATGCCAAATTTCAAGTTTCTAGGTGTTATAGTTTCGGAGATTTCGTGATGAGTCAGTCAGTGAGTCAGTGGTATTTCTCTTTTATATATATATAGATCTATTATGTATTAATAGAGTTGTACGCATTGCTTTCAAGTAATATAAGGTATTTTATTAGCCAATATGATTCTACCTTTTCCTACAACAGAGCTGCATGAATTTATTTTTATATGTTTCTCGAAAAACGCCTAGAAAAATAAAAACTGTATACATTATGAATGTTTTAATCTACTGCCTTCGGTTTTGTAACGTTCAACAATTACATTTTCGACATACGCTCCATGTAAATTAGTCGTTTTTTTAAAGCTAATTCGAAAAAATATTTTAGGATATTGTAAAAGATAAAATTATAATTTTATTATAGAAATAGGGTACAGTGTACTTCAAAATGAAATAAAAGTTACGCAAAACATTCTTGGATGAAAACCTTAAAATTATAAAGGGTGTTGGTTAAAACCCGTTTTCTCAAAATACAAATTTTGTATCTTCAAAAACAAATTTTCACGAAATTTATAAAGAATACGAAATTAAATTTGAAATGATTGGCCACAAAAGAGCTATGAAATTGATTACGTTCAATATTTATTCTAATTGAGCGTTTTAGATTATAACTTTGAAATTAGTACTTTTTATAATTTTTCAGTCCTTTTTATTAAAGTTGATTTACTCAAAATCTAAAACCGACACTCGAACGTTGAAGAACAACTTTCTTAAAATTGAAATCTGACACATTATTGTATGAAAATTATAGCCAAAATAATCAAAATGTTACTTTCGAATATTTTATTCTCTTCAATACGCTACCTGTAAAATTTATAATGAAAATAAATATTAAAAAACTGAAATGTAAGTTGTTTAATGATATATTTATATTTGATTAAAATATTAACAAGGTACGAAATCGAAAGTGTAAGACAAATATTAAACAGTTAATATTCCACAGCGAATCCAAAAAGAAAATATTAATACATGCTTATTTAAATAAATTATTAAATTATTAATATTTATTTAACACATGTCTTAATAAATTTAGACAGTAGCCTATAAGACTCACACTGCGTTTTTATCTTTCTCGAGAAAGATTTATAAGGACCATGTGCATCAATTGTTTTTTTGGAAAATCACTTTTTTTCTAAAATATTCACCTCACTACATTTTAAATAATAGTCTGTTTGGAAACATATCCCGGCAACTAACCCCCTGTGTACTCACCTACTTTGCAGACTGTTGGGAAAAATAAGTTGACTACACTGGAAAGCAGCAGTCAGGTATAACACGTATGATGTCCAGAACAGACCTTTGGCTTAATATATGAAACGATGATGACGATGAAACACAAATGTACTTTTCTATTCATAAACTGCCTAGATGAAGTGAATTATTGGAATGAACCGTACTCAAGTTGCACTCTTATACTGCAGCCACAAATACAGCGGTAATTTGCAGGTTTGTCGTGGCTTATTGCCGCACAATGAAGTCGTAGTAAATAATTTTATTTTATGGTCTAATAGAATAACCGTACAAACACACGTGAAGCGCGCTGCCCATGCTCGGGCTGTTTATTACCAGGGCGTACGTAAACCGTTCTTAAAAATTATTTATCACCGGTCGCGGTCGTCGGTCGTCGTTTCAGGCGGTACCGGCACTCATCGTGTCAGTCCTGCGCCTTTGTCCGCTAGCGTATTTATACTAATCTTCTCGTACACACACACACACACACACACACACACACACACACACACACACACACACACACACACACACACACAACTGTGAACATATGAAAAGGGAAAAATAGAAAGCAGAGAACTAGACTCGGCGACGGTTGGTCAGGAAGAGAGTACATAGGTGGATAATTCACTGGAGGTGCAACGAAAGACAGAAAGCGGCTTTACTGTCACTAACACATTGACTTGCCAATTTATTACCACTTTACGTTAGGTGATTACATGTGAAGTCCCTATTCACATCCAAACAGTCCTTCTGCAGTCCCACTACGCGCTACGTCCGTGCCAAGAGAAAATCTTACTGGTTGGCAGGCACGTACAAACATACATATATCATCACGTACACGTGTGTGTTTGTGTGTGTATAAGCTCACGCGCATATGAATTCTTGTAATGGGAGGATGGCTAGTGCAATATATTAATTCGTTTTGGAGGTACTATCAGCAGTTAGCCTTTGCAACCGAACAAGAATGTGGTGACGTATGTCATTCCACTGCAGGCATCACTGTAATACTACACATTTAAAATACGTTTAACACAATTTCGGTATTACTTGACTGTCTCTCACAAGGTATTCCTTGTAGCGAATAAAAACACACTTTAACAAAATATTCAGTAAATTACACTTACATACAATGTACGAACGTTCAATCTAATACGCACACAACTTTACAACTAAATACATATGAACAGTGTTTTCAGAACCAGTAATACCGCACCAACACAAGTACGCACTATTATTCAGTAGACCCCCCGCTCCTCAGGCGTCTCGTTAGCAAAGCTAGTGTACGTACAGTACATACTAGCTTCCACTCATTCCCATATTTAGTGATGACGTTCTGAATTTGGCGCTTAGGACAGATTACCCCACGTATCTCGATGCCATTAGGTTGCGTGCTCTATTCTCAAATTTAACCACAGTTTTGCTTATTAGATTAATACGTTGTGATCTTATAAAACTCACGGTACTGTTAGCTTTTACAATTATTTTCAAATTATCTAAAAATATATCAGGAGTCGTTTCATGTTTACAAGGTGTTTTCTTTACTAAGTAAGGTGATATTCGTAATATTTGTAATTTGGGGAGAGAGGGGAGTAACAAACGTCTACGCTAAACAAGGAAAGAGACTCGACTAAAATTTTATATGGTAGTGGCTGTGCCAGTGTTACTGTATGATTCTGAAACCTAGGTTCCGACGAAATAAACATCTGAGTAGGATACAAAGCATTGGAGATGAGATTTTTGCGATTTACTAAAGGCTGCACACGAAGGCTCTAACTGAAGACATTCGTAAAGAGTTGAACGTTTTTAATATCCAAGATCGTTTTGCAGAAAACAAAGAGAGGTTGTTTGCTCATCTGAATAGGATTCCAAATGGCAGATTGACTGAGTTTGGGAATACAAACCTGTTGGACAGCGAAGTATAGGACAACCTAGAAAGCGTTGGTGACGTGTATGCATTCCTTTGGGACCGGAACAGGTGATCGCCTATTCCCTGCTAGAAGAAGAAGAAGAAGAAGGGAAGAAGAAGAAGAAAGTCTATGCACACAAGTAACAGAAATGCATTTCGCAATATGCATCAAGTGTACCATAACGTGTAGTGTTGGAATATAAAATCGGGCGCTATCACTCCGCGTCGCAAAAGTGATCGAAGCTTTTACTGTTTTTATTTCGATTATCTCAGACAGCACCGAAGGTAGGTAGTTTTATGCATTCTCTCCGGCAACAACGCTTTGTTGACTGTGAAAACAGTCCTTGGAAACGGAAGGTTCTGCTTGTTTTTCTTAACTTTTGTTTACGCCGGACTGGCCTTCTCTCAGCAGCCGTCCGAAATTGCATACTGACAACAGCGGGCGTGAAGGGTACAGGCCAGGCCACGACACAATCATTGCCGCCAATATAGCTTCTCAAGTGGCCACGGCCGACACACACAGTGTGCCAAAGATGTAGGTTACATAAACATCCGGGATCAAAGCTAAACCAACAACACCTACTAAAAATAACCGATCACAATCGTACCAAACCGTCAACATTTTTTCCAAACGGCTGTTATCTAACAGTACTCAAGCCACTCTGGACCGTCTACTGGATTGTTCCCTTTTTTACTGTCATACGTTCATTGATTTATAAAGGCTTCATACAACCGTTAAATCACAGAAGAGAATGTATTTTGCCTACATTATTTTTGTATCTTTTAATTTGGAAAACTGAATTTGAAAAATATGGTATTCGAAAGAGTATGATACAGTAAACATTACCCTGAGCAGGTTTAACCAAATTTTGAATTTAAACCAATAGATACAGATTATCAAATAATATTTTCAAAGAACAGGTAATTTTAAAGTTGACAGGATCCAAATTTATGAGTGTAAAAAAGGGTAACGTTAACAAAAAAAGACCAAGTCGGTGGCGAAGAAACAAACACGAATTTCAGAAAACTAAAACACACTCGAGCGCGCGCGCGCACACACGCACAAACCGTGTCTGCAAACTCGTGACCGTCTCTGGTATCCTATTCACCAATTCTCCTTATCTTTCCAACTTTAATTTTCCAACTGCCTTTTTTTAATAGCTAGAAAAATTGCTTCTTATTTTTAATGCCACAATTTATTTTCTAGTGGTCGTCCTGCTTACTTCAAACCAAAAGGAATAGGTGTAACTATTTAATAACTTAAAACTTAACAACAGACATTTCGGTACATTAGTAAATTTCCTAAACACTGTTTCCGTGTAGTAATTTTTTTCCGTCGAGCAAAGTCTGAAAATGACAGAAAAGTGAAATAAAATAAGTGTTATAAAAAAATTAAAATAAATTGAAACGATTGATTGCAGAGTTGGTCAGAAGATTAAAAGTAGGACTCTGGAGAGGATGGCTGTCATAGTACGTACACCAACTGGCCATGGCACCACTACAACCTATTAAAATTAAATTGGATAATTTTTAAATGAAGACTGGAAATTGGTTCTTTTCAACTTTGTTTTATCTTTAAAGTAATTTTCACTAGATTTCCATATGAAAAAATCTAAAATAAAACCAATGGATGCGAACGCATCCTCTATTTCATTCACGAAACGTTACATGGATTGGTATGGTAAAATGCACCTAATTTGCCAATTACTATTCCAAATCTAAATATATTCGTTGAGCAGTGCATAACAACGTGGGAGAAAATAAATTAGTATTTGTAGTTCAGCCGGTAGTTAGTGGAAGAGAGAGAGAGAGAGAGAGAGAGAGAGAGAGAGAGAGAGAGAGAGAGAGAGAGAGAGAGAGAGAGAGAGAGAGAGAGAGAGAGAGAGAGAGTAAAGCGAATTCCCCATTGCATATCCTCTCGTGAATGAAATACAGTAACTAAAAACTTAAGCAAAAAGATTTTGTTCCCTTACAGTAGCTGCCCACTAAGTTGCATGACAATCCGAAAGCGCTAACAAGCTTCTAACCTATTTTCAGATCGGTTTGAACTTCGTACTTCTAACGCTATGTTATGAAGACAACCAGAAATCTTTGTGACAAAAGTAGTGTTTGTGTTATTCAAAGGCGGTGAAGAATATCAGACAATTATTCTTATTGTTAATAATAATAATTATAATTACAATTATATTTGTAAATACAATAACATCAACGCAGCGCCTGGAGAGGTAGACGTGGAACAGGGAAAATGATGCAGAAAGGTTTAAATACCTAGGCGAGTGGAAACAATCCAACGACTCTAAAATAGAAGCCACCTCGCATCAATGATCAGTGAGATGGAAATGGCCAAAGGCGTCTATAAAAAACGATCTGTGTTTCTCAGTGTTAAGCTCAGACAGTAGCCTACTGCACGGTCATTTTAACGGAGGTCACGTGTATAGTGGAAGCCTTGGGATCAATAGCAAAGATTTGGCCGAAAACTAGAAGCCAAAGAAAGGGGTTACAGGGAAAATTCAAGATGTGAACACGCAAGACATAGACTGGAGAATGAAAAGAAGAGAGCCTAAATCGAATGCAGGAATTCTTGACAAAATTTAAAGCCCAAGGGATAATATAGTTGAAATAGCATGGTCCGTAGCTACCCGAAAAGATATAGAAATAATAATAACAGTGTGTGTATGTGTGTGTGTTTTGAGGGGGGCTTTCAGGTTTCAATGTGTAAAGCTAAAGACATATTATTATCGGTGTATATTCGTCCCGATTCACCAGACTCCTCTAGCTTCACATTCTTTTCCTGTTTTCGCTAGTTACGTTCCTATGCGGAATTAAGGCCCGCAACAGGAAATATGTACCATCGTTTATTAGCTTTAAGAAAATATTACTTACTTCTAATTGTTAAGAAAGTTAACATAACAGATGTCGGAAGGATGGGTGGAATTGCAGTGAATACAAAAGAAAATAAAAAATACGGGTCAAGACTTAGTATCACCATCTTATAAAGGCCGCCAGATTAACAATACTAGGCGTAATGTATAACAGTAAAGGAGAATTATGATTTCCTTATTACAAACCATATCTTGCTGTGACTGATCGCCTTTATTGTCGTGCGCCTGCCTCTTTTGGCTCGTCCGATACACTCGTTACAATTGTTTAATGGAAGCATAAAACGAGCGTATGGTCAAAATCGTATAAAACGAAAGCGCACATAGTCGCCCATTACTCCAATTTAACGATGTGCATTAACGTGCGTACGCAGTGACCTCTGTGTTAGTATAGTGACCGGGACAGTCATATTGCTTTCTCTAACGATTGACAGATTAGTTAACTAACTAAACTCCGTATAACCTATGGCGAGAAAAGTTAATAAACGCGATATGCATCTGTGTTCAGCGCAAATTGTGACCTACTAGAACTAAGGGCCCACGCTTCTGCCCGACTTTGAGATACTAGACCATGGTTAGTTGGCTTCACAAGTTGGAGATCCAGTTAAAATCAGTCTAGACTTGGGATAGTTAGCCTGGCTAGAATAATGTAGCCTAAACTAAACTGATAGTACACCATGTAAAGAGTACGAAAGCGATGACCTTAAATTAAGTTACCGTTCGTCATGTAGAAACCGATTCTGGGAATTAACGTTACCCTTTGGATAACTTCAAAAAGTAAAGTATGGCCTCCTGTCATGAAGTGAAAATTATTAAATCTTCTTATAAGCCCTATTGCGCCTAGTTAGAGTACAAGGTTTCCGGTTTCCTCTTGTTTCTCCAGTTTTCTCAAATCTATGCGGCTTCCTTGCGTCTAAAACCTGCCACTTCTAAAGACGTTTGGCCTGCTCTGTCCTCTGACTTCTGTCTGATGTTTCTGCTACTCCATTGAGTATCTAGGAACCTGCCAACAAGACCGGCATAGTTCCAGGTTAAATCCGTTAGTCTGTCTATAACCCTTTGCATCGGTGTCTAATCCATTCATTCCGTTTTCTCTCCCTTAAGGAGGTCTAACACTTACCTTACCATTGCTCTCTACGATGTTTTCAGCTTGAATATAGTTTGTTTTGTGACCAAACGTTATAATAGCCAATACGCACTGATCAAATATTTACTATAAAAGGAAATACTATATCTACGGAATCATCTTATTCTAAGTACAACTAAAATAATTAGACATGAAACAGGTGTCTTGATGCACAGTGTAAAAGATTTCATTAAGCATGAGTAGCGTCGCGCGTTGTTTTGGACCAATTGTTCTGTGTTAAGAACAGCGGCATGGATGCTGTATCACATGGTTGTGTATAATTTTTGGTCATCTCACACCCCACATCCTGCATTGCCTTCCCTGCCCCTACTACGATCTGTGCTAACCGTTTCATGTCTAACCGTTTCATCTGTATGTGTTTAAGTTTAGTGAGCTCTGCCCAACCCAATCACTTGTTTCTTTCGGTTCCTCTGTATCTATACTTTCTTATTTCACTTTACAAAAGATACTGATAACAGAACATGGACAGAATTAAATTCGATTAGTTACACACACACACACACGCACGCACGCGCGCATAAAAATTCCCACAGCTGTAGAAAACGTCGTTTCTCGGCGGTAAAATACACAGGAACACAACTAAAAACCATTCATATGGGTAAATTAACAACTGATAAATTGACTGCAAAAACCCAGGGAACCCAAAGAGAACCTACTGTTTTAGTAAATATTGTTCATTAGGATCCTGTAATACGTTTAATGGTTATTTCGAATTGGTTAAAAATTCAAGAAATTTTTAATAATTATGGTTGTTATACTACGTAGACTATCACGGCCGGAGTCAACGTTATTAGACTCAATAGATGTTCGTTAAGTGGGGCTATGCGTGATGAAGGGCATGCCCGTCGTCCGCTCGTGTGCTGCGTCCCGAGCTTCAGACAGAGCTCCTGCCGCAGGGATCACAGATGATCTGGAAGTTAGGGGGTGTGGCCTGCTACCGGCTGTGAATAGATTTTCGGAGGCCATCTTCTGTAGACCACAGCGTTCAAAGGGATGTCAAGCCGAACGCAGGTGTGGTAGAAAAGTTTAGAAATAATAATACTTAAGCAATCGACCATGGGCCAACAGCCCGTTTTTTGCAGATTCTAATGTGGTTTGTATAATCACATACTGCGTTCGAAAATTACATACTCAAGTAAAATCGCCAAAAGTATTTATATATTTGTAATTTAATCAAACAGGATTCAGATCAGTTTTCATTTAATCAGGATATAAAAACCACAGTTATGTTACACGTCCATGTTGGATAAGGTTTCTATCCAAAACTGCTTTGAATTAGGACGTTTTTCGTGAAACCCTTACGGACACAGTCTCAAAAATACAATTCATGGGAGAAATATCTCAACCATTCAAAATAAATACAGGTGTAAGACAGGGTGATGGTTTATCCCCAATTCTTTTCAACTGTGTCCTGGAGAAAGTAGTGAGAATTTGGAATGAAAAATTAAAGTAATGCAAAATATACCAATCATGTTGGGAAGAAGGAAAAAACGTATTGAAATAAACTGTTAGGCATTCGCAGATGACTTTGCTATACTTTCTGAACATCTGACATCAGCAGTAACACAAGTTAATTTTTTAGAGGACACAGCTAGTAGAACGGGCTTAAGAATTTCTGCAGAAAAAAACAAATTTCCCACGATCATTAAAAATGCGCCAAAATTCCTGGTAACAGATAATGGTCGAATAGAGAGGGTTAGAAAATTTAAGTATCTAGGAGAAATAATTCAAGGGAATGGTTTAGAAAAATCTGCTATAGAAGAAAGGATTCATAAGATGGAATAACTTAAGATATCTATATCTATAAAAATGAATGTTTGTTTCTTTCTTTCTTTCTTTGTCCCGTATGGGTTCCTATACCATTCATCCGATTGCGATGAAACTTCGGTGAGTTGTTGTGCGCACGCCCGCGAAGGTTTATGAATTTTTTTCGATGGGGTCCTATGGGGGGTTCTTGGGGTCTTCCACATCTCCTCCTAAACCACTGGACCGATTTCAACCAAACTTCGCACAAATATTTTATGCAACGGGAGAACCAACATAGGGTAGGTGTTTTTTCGATGGGGTCCTTTTGGGGGTCCTTTGTGGTCTTCCACATCTCCTCCTAAACCACTGGACCGATTTCAACCAAACTTGGCACAAATATTTTACGCAACGGGAGAACCAACATAGGATAGGTGTTTTTTTCGACGGGGTCCATTGGGGGGTCCTTTGGGGTCTTCCACATCTCCTCCTAAACCACTGGACCGATTTCAACCAAACTTGGCACAAATATTTTACGCAACGGGAGAACCAATATAGGATATGTGTTTTTTCGATATGATCCTTCGGGGGGTCCTTTTGGGGGTCCTTTGGGGTCTTTCACATCTCCTCCTAAACCACTGGACCGATTTCAACCAAACGTGGCACAAATATTTTACGCAAAGGGAGAACCAACATAGGACAGGTGTTTTTTCAATGGGGTTCTTTTGGGGGTTCTTTGGGGTCTTCCACATCTCCTCCTAAACCACTGGACCGATTTCAACCAAACTTGGCACAAATATTTTACGCAACGGGAGAACCAACATAGGATATGTGTTTTTTCGATATGATACTTCGGGGGGTCCTTTGGGGTCTTCCACATCTCCTCCTAAACCACTGGACCGATTTCAACCAAACTTGGCACAAATATTTTACGCAAAGGAAGAACCAACATAGGATAGGTGTTTTTTCGATGGGGTCCTTTGGGGTCTTCCACATCTTTTCCTAAACCACTGGACCGATTTCAACCAAACTTGGCACAAATATTTTACGCAACGGGAGAACCAACATAGGATAGGTGTTTTTTCCGACGGGGTCCTTTGGGGTCTTCCACATCTTCTCCTAAACCACTGAACCGATTTCAACCAAACTTGGCACAAATATTTTACGCAAAGGGAGAACCAACATAGGATAGGTGTTTTTTCGATGGGGTCCTTTGGGGGGTCCTTTGGGGTCTTCCACATCTTCTCCTAAACCACTGGACCGATTTCAACCAAACTTGGCACAAATATTTTACGCAACGGGAGAACCAACATAGGATATGTGTTTTTTCGATATGATACTTCGGGGGGTCCTTTGGGGTCTTCCACATCTCTTCCTAAACCACTGGACCGATTTCAACCAAACTTGGCACAAATATTTTACGCAAAGGGAGAACCAACATAGGATAGGTGTTTTTTCGATGGGGTTCTTTTGGGGGTTCTTTGGGGTCTTCCACATCTCCTCCTAAACCACTGGACCGATTTCAACCAAACTTGGCACAAATATTTTACGCAACGGGAGAACCAACATAGGACAGGTGTTTTTTTCGATACGATCCTCTGGGGGGTCCTTTGGAGTCTTAAAAACTAACTTATTAGATCTGGTTACTATGGCAACCCAATGGAATAGATTCTGTTCTAAATATATTATCGCATTAAATTGAAGACCACGCGAACGAAGTCTTTATATATTATATATATACAAACACTTTCTTTCTTTGAGTGGCATTGCAACGCATGCCGGGTACTCGCTAGTTTACAATAAAAAGTGCATATCTAAAAATGCGAAAGTAAGGCATTACAGTACAGTAGTGAAGCCAGAAAGCCCATATGCAAGTGAATGTCTAGCATTGAATTATAATTTAGACAAAATAGAAATATTGGAAAGACAAATTGTTAGGAAAATATTAGGCCTTCACGAAAAACTTCAGAAGGTTGGAAGTTAAGAAGTAATGATGAAATATATCAAAGTATAGAAAATATAACAGAAACAATGAGAAAAAGAAGACTATTATTTTTTGGACATTTATATAGAATAGACGACAATAGGTTAACAAGGCATATCTTCAAATATCTGTGGGGGAGAAGTCAACATAAAGTTGGTTTAAAGAAGTTCAAAAGGATTTAGAAAAAAATAATGTACACGCAGTAGAAGCAATTGAAAGTGAAGTTTTCGGGCAAAAAATGTTAAAAATGAAAGCAGTCCAGGGTAGGAGAGAGAAAAACGTAGGTTCAAAGTGGACTGAAACAGGAAGATGAGACACAGTAAAAAGATGAAAGAATATTTGAGAAAAAGAAAAGAACAAAGAATAAAGAACTGAAATTGGCATGTGGTCCTCAGATGGCCGATACAAAAAAATAAAGACTTTTTCGTCACAAATTATAAGCATTGTTCACTACGATTCTCATTCTATTAGAGCAAAATTAATTTTATGAACAAACTGGAACCTACCTCAGACCAATTAACAATATAATCCACTTTTCTCCTTGATATAGTAAAATCTGCTTTATTTAGTAACTGAAACCACTGTAAAATATAAACTTTATTACTGTCTACCTAATAAAGTACATATTTATTACTTCTGTTGTATAGATAGGAAATAATGGAGAGTATTAAATATTTCGTAAAATAGGTAACAAGTATAAAATAAAAGTTTTTATAACAGTGAATGTATTAAAATTTATAGGCAATGTAGAAGCGGAAGAAGTAGCAATAAAACTGAGGCGGGCGTGAAAAAATGGCACACCTTTGTTTATTGTGATACATATGACGGGTCGATAAATCACGCCCTATTCTCTAACTATCACATGCTTTTACTCTCAAAACACTCTATGTGGGATCTAATAAAGCTTAATTTAGATCAATAATTCTTCTCAGCAAACATGACACTATGTCCTTACTTGCGGAGAATGTTTTCTTCAGCTTCTAGACGTTTATTTAACAGTTGTTCATAAAAATTACATTTACTATTTATAGAACAGTATGAATGCATAAGGTTCGTGCAATAATAAGACTCCTGCATAAGGTTCGTACTTTAAAAGTAAGTTCCTGTGACGTTTGACAGGTTTCAGTGGCCGTCATGGGAAAGGAAGCTTTCACAGGGCTGTGAATTTGTCTTGTACTATCAGCAGTTAATAGAAAATTTGATGTAAACTACGAGAAGATGTGAAAACGACATTTTATAAAATAGTGCTACCTAAAGCGTTGCCTACTGGCTTAATCGTAACAGAGCAGGAATCCAGGTAAGTGAGTAAGATTTTTTTTTAAGGCATGACAAAAGATGGACAAGGAAAGCATTGTAAGAAATGATTACTGGTTCGGAAGGAACTTGTACGATATCAGTGACAATAGAGCAATTTAAATGAACTCGAAATATATAGAACGGATGAAGGGAACACGATTACTCAAAACTTTCAAATAGGCCTATTATAAGTCGGAAGAAAAGACAGGTTCAAGTTGGCAAAGAAGACAGTGAAACAATGAAGGCGGAATCGGCAATGTGCCTAACCCTAAAGAGAAGAAAACGAGTAACAGCAGCCGAAAGGTATCAAAAACCAAAACTGAATTTCAGTTGTATGGAAACATTATTAATGAAAGACTTCGTTCAATTTCAGATATTTTATTTCTTGAAGAACAGCCAGGATTTCGTAAGGGCTAATCTTGCACTGATGACGTATTTCTCTTTGAAAATATTGATTGATAACAGAAGGGAATTAAATTCGGAGACAAGCTTGCCTTGCAATGACTACGAAAAAGCGTTTGATAAAATTAACAAATCCATTCTATGGGACATTATCTGTAAGAGGGGTTACAGGTCATTATCTAATAGACGTTATACAGAGTTTAGCTTTGTATGCTATCGGATAAGGGTAGTATTTTCTATAGGAGAGGATTTGACACATGAGATTTACATTAATCAGGAAGTATGCCAAGGCTGTGCATTTCTCCAACATTACTTTATATCTGTATCGATGACAGTAGTTAGGTAGTAGAAATTTTGAGCGGGTCCAAGAATAAAAACAAATAATAAAATATACATGAATACAATATGTTTACGTATAATCATGTACTCTTCCAAAACAATGAATGGGAGCTCCACAAATTGATGTTCGAATTACAGCAAGTCTGGTCGAATTACATGAAACATGAAAATTGTTGGAAAACCTATGGATATTTATTGACAAATAACCCTTGCGAAGTGAGATCATATTGAATAATAAAAGTACAGAGTAGGTGTCACAGGTTCACTGTCTTGGTTGTGATATCAGTTATGACGTGGGTTATGATGTTAATAACAAGTTGGCTAAGTTTCAGTCAACATGTAGTACAATTCGTCACGCGTTATCGGGGAAGACTTGACTAAAATTTTATAAGGTAATGGCTGCGCTAGTGTTGTCGTATGATTCTGAAAGATGTGTTTCAGTGAAGAAACGTCTGAGTAAATACAGATATCGGAGATCAGATTCTTGCGATCTCTAACAGGCTGCACAAGAAGAGATAAACTCTACAATGAAGACATTCGTGAAGAGTTGAACATCTTCAATATCCAAAGTCGCACTGCGGAAAACAGACAGTTGAATTGCTCATCTGAATAGGATGCCAGATGGAACGTCCATTACTTTATAGTCCGTTTTTGTCTCCATACAACTTGGTTTTATCTTCCTTGTCCATATTCACGTTTCCATTGCCACCATATTCTTCTCCAACGGCCACAAAGCAATACAGAAAATGCAGAAGTCTTACTCACTTCTAAATCCATATGATTATTTGTGACAAGTTTCCTTTTATTCTGGAAAGATAAGTGCTAATTGCATTCCCACTTCTGGCATAAGTTACACCTGTTATCTTCTGTAATTGTATTTCATAAGGACACTCGCCTAGCTGAAAGCTGAGTCTAAAGAATTACCGCTACTACCGACCACTTAAACATCAGCTACCACGATGTGGTGAAATTGTGATGTCAATTTTGAATGGCTATGAATAGTGTGTCACCGCTACCTCCTCACACACACGCACACACACACACGCACACAGTTTACAGTAATAGACAAAGGAATAATTTGTCGTTATTTATTAACTTTGGATGAATGTATTATCAGAGGTTTGAAACACAAGATAACAAAAGATTAAGTGACTACGTTAAACACGTTGCGACAGGACAGTCGCCTTATCTCTTACACTCTCTAAGAGAAATATGTCGTAAAAGAATGAGGTTTTACAATGACTGGCTCCTGTGATAAGGAGCCTTCCTCTTTTACTAAATACCAACGGCTTCCTTGGAGTGCGGACTGGTGGGTAGCGATTAAGAGCACTCTTTTCCCTCGTGGTTGGAAACTATCCCTAAATGCGGAATAACTTTTGTAATATTTAATACTATAGGATGAAAAAGGTAACAGGGAAACACTAGATTACAGATCCTATGTGGTATCCCGATGATAGAAACACAGGTAAATTTCTACAGCCACAATCAGCCTTAATCGACGTAGTACGTATATCTGTAATGACCGTTTGTTGATAAGCACGGATAGTGTTTTCCATAACAATAATGAAGTCGCGTAGAACGAAGTCAACGTATATTTATCACTTAATAAAATGATTTTACAACTGTGTCTCTCTCAGATATGAGGCAACAGTATGTTACTTTTTATAGACTGGTTATTACTGGGCAGCAGTAACGATGTACAAGAAAGTAGTCACTGGCTCAATAGTCATAAAATCAATCAGTAGGCAACAAGGTCAAATGAAGGTTGTTTAGTTATTATTACTATATAAACTACAACTACTACGCTTGCTTCAACAATAATAACTACAGTGTAGCTTGAATCGAACTGTAATGTGTATGATTGATATAATAATATTAATAATGCGTTCCTTCTCAGTTAATCAATAGAGAAATCAATAAATCAGAATTGTTCGTTGCCTTGGCGGCAATAAATAAAATCAGCCAACAATTAATTGCTGCCGTATGCTTCGCGTTCGTGGCTGAAATTGTAACAGACTGCAATTTGTAACTTTCCCGCAATAACTTGCCGTACTTATTTTGCAGGTTTATTCCTGTATGCAGTTGTACGTTCGCGGTGTCGATACCGGACGCCGGTAACGGTATCTTGTTCTTGTTCTTGTTCTTGTTCTTGTTCTTATTGTAAGTAACATCGACTTTAACGGTGCGGAAGAGGTTGAGTAGCGCACTAGGAATAAGTACACATGTATAAGAGTCGCTTATTCACACAGTTACCGAGTCTTTTAGGGTATTATTAGAATCAATACTTGTATGTCTGTAATGCTAGGTGGCCTAAGCAAATCAACATTCTCTAAACTACAACACTGTGGGGTGTTATGCTATTACGCTACTGAATTAATTAATCTGTGATTAAATAATTATTGAATATATTAATTTGCATAATGAGCTCGTGTAATCAATAAATAACACGTTAATTACTTTACGTTAGCATAACTATTGCATGGAGACTCTAGTTGTTGTATTAATAAATAAAATAAAATAAACTACTATAAATCACTCAAATGCCATTACTTTCTCGTTCTGAGGTAATTTGACAATGATGAACGCATATGGATAAAATAAACACTTATTTATTAACATTATATCATTCATTAAATTCAATATATAAAATATGGATGATTCCCTGTAAATACATACATTCATAAACTCATGAAAAGAACATAAAAGAACACATGTTTATACATCAAATTACAAGGTAAATCCAATACGTTGTTTGCTGAAAAACATATACATACATATATAATGCAATCGATATATATAAACACAAATATTCAAACAATAAATCCTATACTAATGCGTTCATCGTATGCCTCAGCTGAATGGCGTTAATTATGTTTATCATGTTTAATTTAAATGCTCAAGGGGTGTTTCTTGAAAAAGAGACAGGACAGTAGGGTTCCTTATGATAAGAATAGCATAAAGATTACTTGTTTAGATGAATTATCCGATATTTCCATCGGCGTAACTCCTCTCTGCTGGACCATATGTGGGAAACTATGCTGTCACTGACACATAACACACGCGAAACAGATTCACTCGCGCTGTGTGTGCGTATTCTGTTGATTCTGCTGTGATTGTTCGAGTCATGAAATTATGTGTCGTGAAGATAAGTTCATCGTTAACTATGGTGTATATATATATGTCTGTCTATTGTTCAACGTTTGGTATGTTCATCACTGTTAGTGTTTTGATGCCGCGGTGTAATTGTTCCACATGATATTGTATCGCTCCGCAGCACTGTATAATGTTATGATGTCGCCGTCCGGTATTACATCAACGATAGTTCTACGCGTCGATTATTGATGTAATTGTGACTGGTTAGTTCAATTCTGAATTAGAGTATAATAAAGAATTCTATAATTGTTAAGCACTGGTGTATGTCGCATGTTTTTAGACACTGTATGTACACTATTGCCTGATACGCGCCAATATCGAACTGTCTAAGTCACTTAGTTGTATGTCGTGTGGCAAAGTTTCAAAGTCCCACTGCCGTCCGCATGTTAATCGAACTTTGACGACCGACTGTTGAAAGTTATAAATAGACTGTTTTAAAAGTACGTGAAGACTGCTCAAAGTATATGAGTGAAAAATTATGAGAGACTGTCCTCCCGCGTGCTCTGCAAACGGTTTTTATCAAACATCGTGTACCACAATGCACCCTTCTGGAAAACACGCCTCAAGTTGAACATGATAGGACGGAAAAACTCCTATTCTTCTTTCAGACCATCGTTCTTCACTTCTCATTCGACGTTCCCGTTGCTATGCTGGCGACGGTCCTCTCCACCAGTTCTCTGGGTAGATGCTGGGTTGTGATTGGATATCCTGTCTCCCCACGGGTTCGCGTCGAAAGCCTCCGTACTCTTTTCCTAGAACAGGAGCAATTTCATGCTCGTCTATCATGCTATTGTCTAAGCGTACTCCGGATCTCGCTGCAGTTCTCACGCAAACAATGTGTCGTATTTTGTTATTGTTCCGTTCTGCATGACCCTTTTCCTTGAACGCTATCCTGGCGCAGCGTGACGTCGTTTCCAAAACGGCACACCTTCTGCGTGTCGTAAATATCCGTTGTCGCCAGTAAGTCGTTCCCCCGCTGTTTACAAGTTCGATTCTATTATTTTAGGAATCGATGTCCGTCCTCGTATAGGGTATATACTATTGTGTGTCTTACACCCTTTCTTTTTTATTACTGGTACTCTACAAATTAACCGGCAGTGTGTCCGTCACAGTCTCTCCTCTAAATTGGTACTTGACACAGTTTCCATTATCTTACATTTGCAGGCTGTAAATCTCGTGTTTTAGTCGAGTCTGTCACGGCCAACCTTGTTCCCTATTGTACATCTATGTGAAACGTACTTGCATTGTCTGAAGTAAACGTTCACTTGACACTTCGACACACACATTTCTTTATTTATTGCCCGTGGCCTGAGTAGGTGTGTCATGCTGAATGTAACGTCTTTTCAGTCACTAAAATTTTTAAATTTTTGGTTGTTACATAGGTCCCCAAATCGGATTTGATGTTGGATTAGCGGAAGACACTCTATTCCGATTTCTGCGCTCTGTGTTTGTTGTGGGAGTCCCCTCTGATAAAGTCGTGGTCATTGACCTACTTTCCTCTGCTTGGGGTATATGGGTATATATTCCCTATATTTGGTCGTAAACTACCTCTGGGAATTTATTGCCGTGCATCTGAGGAAAGATGAACGCATTTTTTACATATTTGCATATTTAATTAGATATGGGATTATGTACAATAATAATAATAGCTGTGGATGGCTGTGCCGTCCGCTTATAATCTAACACATGAAATAATGATTTTCGACATGAAATACAATTATTCATGTATCGTTTAAATATCATTATGATAGCTAATGTTCTTAGTCTATCTTGAACATTTAAAATACAATTTACGACCTGTAAATACACATTGATACATTCACTAATTATTATTGAGTATCACTCACAATACGTGTTACTATCATCTATACTGATTATATTGATTAGAAATTTATATACATTATTCAGGAACAATTAACAATTCACTTGATATCATTATGATTATAGATAACTTTGTTTTATATCACTCAGATTTGATTAATTAATCTAATATCATCGGGTGTCTATAAAACTCGTTATAACGTCTTTTCGCAATTTATTGCTGCACATTCAATTGAACTTTTCACATCTTAAGTGTCTTTTCTATTTAAATTTCCATTAACACTGGCTATACACATGTAATTAATGTCGTTAGATTGCCACATTGTGACTTAAGAACTCCTTGTACAAAATCTTTACATTATACACTAATAAGATATACATCATACCGATTAGCTAGTTGGACCGGTTTTCGCGGGACATTCACCTTACGTGTTGATCCGCCTCCTAATCCACTAGTCTAACTGATTGTCGATGCACTTTCGTTTTCCTTTGAGACTTGTGATCTCGTCTCAAAGTATCTCTTCAGCAATCGTACGTTGAAAATACCTCTCGGTTTTCCATTGCTATCGCACTCAGTGAGCTCGTATGTTGCGTTACCAAGGACGCGATTAACCTTGTATGGTCCGGTGTATAACTCGAAAAACTTGTCAATCCTTTTCATTGCGGCGTCGGATTGGTGGTAGCTCCTCAACAGCACCTTATCGCCGGTAGCAAATTTAGTAATATTCTTACCATCATTGATACGTTTAGCATATTTCTCTCTTTTGTCTTTTATTTTTACAAACACATTAATATTGGGATTGTGTTCATTGTTGATGACATCTTTGTCCAGCCACTTCTCCCATGCGCGGGTCGGCTTCTTTCCTAAGTGTGCCTCGTGGGGTGTTATTTCTATTGTTTCGTGGTACGTTTCATTGATACATGTCTCAATTACTCCGACGTATCTTGACCACTTGCTATGCTGGTCGTGTACCAGGATCCTGAATAGATTTCCCAGTTGGCGGTTAATCCTTTCCGCTAAGTTCGCTCGAGGATTCCTTATCGCGGTATATCTTGGTTGTATTCCCAGCTCCTCGAGACCTTTAACCCATCTTTCGGCGGTAAATTGCGTGCCGTTGTCGGTTAAAATGACTCTCGGTCGTCCATACTTCATACAGTAGTCGTTGATCCGTCGTAGTGTCGTGGTGGTTGTCGCTCTTCTTAGTGTGAATAGTTTGACAAACTTTGTGAAGTTGTCCACCATGACAAGTAAGTATTTGACACCTCCTGTACCTGTTGGTAAGGATCCATAGTAATCAACACTTACTATGTCACCTCTGGCTGATGGTATCATGGCCTTTGTTCCGCCAAAGAGCATCCTGTTGTTCGTATCCTTGTACCGTTGGCAAGAGTCACAAGTTTGGATATATACTTTCACTTTCTTGATCAAGCTGTCGATCGTGAAGTGCTCTTGTAACATTTTTATACACCTTTTTGGGCCTAGGTGTCCGTACATTTGGTGTATCTCTGCAATTAGATCCTTCGACACGCTGTCAGGAATGTATAGTTTCCATTCGCCACGTCGTCGTCGGTACAACTTATCATTAACAATTTTATAAAATTTATTTAATTTACTATCTACATCGTTATTCTTAATCTTATCTATGAGCGTTCCAAGTTTGGCATCTTCATTTTGGTATTTGCCGATACCTCTAATTATTCTACCTAATTGTTGACTCATTTTAATGACTAGGTGATTAATCAAATATTCGTGCGTCTCCTCGTTTGTCTCGTGTTGTTCCGTGTCAGCCGGGTATCTACTCAGTATGTCCGCAACGACATTATCCTTTCCTTTGCAGTGGATAATGTCGAAATTGTACTCCTGTATGGCGAGAATCCATCTTGTAATTCTGGAATTGTTTAAGTGACACTTGTGCATAAATGTTAATGCTTTATTGTCGATGATTATCGTGAGTGGTTGGCCAAGTATGTACATACGAAACTTATCCAGACATCTAACGATACTCAGGAGCTCTTTCTCCGTCGTGAAGTAATTGCGTTCTGCTCCCTTAAATGTCTTGCTCGTAAAAGCGATGACGCCGATTTCTCCATCTTCATCAATCTGGTAAAGCTGGCCACCATACGCAAAATTACTAGCGTCACAATGAATATAGTATCTTTGGTTCGGCCGTGGGAACCGTAGAGTTACTGTGTCTATAAATAAATTCTTGACTCTCTGGAAACACTCGTCCACTTCCCTTGTCCATGAAAACTTTCGTCCACCTTTCAGCAGTTCATGTAAAGGTTGCGTTGTTTCTGCGTATTTACTCGAGAATCTGTTATAAAAATTGGTAAGACCAAGAAAACCTTTGAGTTGTTTTGTATTCTTCGGTGCTGGGAAATCCATAATCGCCTTTACCTTGTCATCGTTTGCTTGTATCCCTTTTGTTGTAAGGCGATAACCAAGGAAGGAGATTTCTCGTCTGAAGAATTGTGACTTGGTGAGGTTGACAGTTATATTTACTTTATTGAGGTTGTTTAGCAACGCTTCTAAATGATTTAAGTGTGTTTGTATATTATTAGAGTAACACAAGCAGTCGTCCACGTAGATGATCGTGTTCTTCTTGACCTCCTCTTCGAGGGCCACATCCAATCCACGTGTCAACGCTGCAGAGCTGGTGCTGAGTCCAAATGGCGTCACTGTGAATCGGTAGCACCTCCCTTCATGCATAAACGCAGTGAAATCCCTACACTCTCGTTTTAATGGGACTTGCCAGAAGCTACTGGATAAATCGACTGTCGACAAGTACTGCATATCACCACATCTAGCCAATATCTCATTTACCGGGGACACTCCTTCGTAATCGGGCACGGTCACGCTGTTCACTTTTCTTGCATCAAGGCATAGGCGAACCCTCCCATCCTTCTTGATAACTGTCACGATTGGGTTGACGTACGGGCTGGCGCAACGTTCGATTACTCCATATCGTAACATCCGGTTAATCTCCTCGTTCACCTTGTCTCTGTAGGCAAGCGGCACAGGCCACCCTCGTTGAAAGTAAGGTGTCCTGTCCGTGACGTGAAACTCGTGCGTGTAACCCTCTATTCTTCCCGGGCACTCCCTAAAAACATTCCGGTTCCTTACCAAAATCTCCTTCAGGCGTTGCAATATTCCTTCATCCACGCAGTCTATGCTCCCAATCTTCTCATCGATGCATCGCAGTACTTCCTCTTCTTCTTCACTGTTTATCACGTCAATATTCATGATTGGTATAATGTGCTCCTCATCAACAGTATCGTTTTTTAAACTAACTACTTTGTTTCCGATGTCGATGCGACACCCAACTTCTTGTAAAAAACTAATTCCTAGTATACATGGTTTCACTAATTCTGGTATTACCAAAAACACACATTCATATCGGATACTATCAATCTCAATGTCACACAATATTTGTCTCTTAACTAATTTGGATTTACTTCCTACAGCACTTATTATACATGTATTCGTTACGGGTAGTGTCTCATATGGTTCTATACTCTTCTTATGGTTATTAAACCAAGTTTCCGATAACCCGTTAACGATACAACCAGTATCAAGTAAGGCTTCGACAGTTACATCATTATTAAATTTAATAGTAATCTCGGGACATTTCAATATTTACTATTTCTTTTATGAATTTGCTAACTGCTATAATTTATTATTCGAATAAGCTTTTCGTCATTGCTGACATCTTCAGGTCTTAAACAACCAATGACGAAAAGCTTAGTCGAATAATAAAAAATTATAGCAGTTAGCAAATTCATAAAAGAAATAGTAAGGATGGCTGCTAATTTAAACAATACGAAGAATTTCAATATTTGTTTATTTACAATCTCGTCGTCCTCTTTTAGTAGGTCCTTTCGTAAATCAGGTAACAATATATTTACATTCTCACTCGGAAAGAAGTCGCTTAGAAATTCTATCTTCTCCCCTCGTTCGACGTATTTTTTTGTTTGTTATTGTTGTCGCTGTTACCGTTCGTCCTTGGGGTAGTGTCAACGACCGTCCTACTGGGTCCTGCCTCAGCTGGTGTAAACTGTACTGTATTGACGTAGTGTTTGTTGTCATACCGACCCCTTGTTGGCTGCCGGTCACTTTCATTTTTATTGTATTGCGTCTCCCTTTCTCTCGGGCTGTTCCTCCCTTCGTTGTAAGGTCTATAATGTGGCCTACGAGTGTTATCTCCGCTTGACTGTATACTTGTAAATTCCGTAATCAACGCTTCGAAATTTGGTATACTCGTGATACCACGTGTGACCACGGCGAGCTGCAAGTCCTTACCAAAGTGGCGAGCTAGTTTTCGTATCAGCTGAGTGTCGGTTAATGCTGGTGACAGTTGCCGACTTTCCAGTAAAATCCGTTCTACATACTGGACAGCTGTGATTGGTCCATTCCACTCATATCTGCCGTACTCCAGACTGTCGCGTATATTGTCCTGGCGTTCTTGACCCCAGTACTTCAAGGTGAAAGCTTCTTTAAATTCTTCGTACGTGGAGATTTGATTCCTTATGACGCGCCACCATATTCCAGCGTCCATCTCCAAGTGTCTCCCGATCCATTTAATGTCACCGTTGTTGTAGTACTGTTCCTGGATCTCTGACAATTCCTTCAGGAACTCCATTGGGAACCTGTCAGTGCCGTTATACTTTAACTCTGTATGTGTGTGTCCGTTAATTCTACTGATTATTCCAGACTCACCTTCAATTAGCTGACGCTGTAGTCGTTCTATCTGGGATTTTAATTCGTTGATACAGGTGGTTTTCTCTCTGGTGCTCTCGTCTAGTTTTTGTTCCGCCGACTTCTGTCTTCCATCTACCTCATTGATTTTCTGTTGCATTGTGTTGTTTACGTCTCCCTGTTCCTGTTGTAATTGTCTTACTGTTTGGAATAGTTCGACTCTCAATTCCTCTTGCTTCTTGTGATTTTCTTTTGCGTGTGTCTCCACTCTATTGTGGATCTTTTTTATGCTCGTTTGAGTATTTTGGGCAACACTCTTTAGTTCCTGTCGGTCTAATTCCCTTGTTTCTCGCACCTCTTCGAATTTCTTGTCGGTGTCCTCCTTTAACTCTTTTATGATCTCGTTCTGCTGCTTCTGAACCTCGTCTATCTTCTTATCACAATTATTTATGTATTCACGCACTTCCGTGCGTATTTGTGTAAAATTTTCATTCTGCTTCTCGAACTTTTCATTGATTTCTTCTTTTTGCTTCTCGAAATTTTCATTCACTTCTTTTCTAATCTCTAAAAATTTTCATTAATTTCATTAAATTTTTTATCCTGCTTCTCGAACTTTTCATTAATTTCTTCCTTTTGCTTCATCATGAAGTCCATTAATGCGCGCAAGGTCACCTCTTCCTGCGGTTGTTGTTGGGACTCCTGTCCCCGCGCTCTGACGTCTGACGTCTCCTCGGTCATTTGTGAATAAGTTGGTGATTCCTCTCGTTCGACACCAGGTACTCCCTGTTGGTTATTAATGTCGAAATCCATGGAATCTGTACTACTGGTCGTCATTTTTGCAGCTTTACTCCGCGTTAACATTCAGTCCCAGTCCAACTAGCTTCACACTAATAATATTTGTTCTTACAACTACTAACATGAAATATTAATATATACGCTTATCCTATCTCTACTGCCTGCTCTTTGCCGTGCGGTGGGCGCCAAATACAACACTGTGGGGTGTTATGCTATTACGCTACTGAATTAATTAATCTGTGATTAAATAATTATTGAATATATTAATTTGCATAATGAGCTCGTGTAATCAATAAATAACACGTTAATTACTTTATGTTAGCATAACTATTGCATGGAGACTGTAGTTGTTGTATTAATAAATAAAATAAAATAAACTACTATAAATCACTCAAATGCCATTACTTTCTCGTTCTGAGGTAATTTGACAATGATGAACGCATATGGATAAAATAAACACTTATTTATTAACATTATATCATTCATTAAATTCAATATATAAAATATGGATGATTCCCTGTAAATACATACATTCATAAACTCATGAAAAGAACATAAAAGAACACATGTTTATACATCAAATTACAAGGTAAATCCAATACGTTGTTTGCTGAAAAACATATACATACATATATAATGCAATCGATATATATAAACACAAATATTCAAACAATAAATCCTATACTAATGCGTTCATCGTATGCCTCAGCTGAATGGCGTTAATTATGTTTATCATGTTTAATTTAAATGCTCAAGGGGTGTTTCTTGAAAAAGAGACAGGACAGTAGGGTTCCTTATGATAAGAATAGCATAAAGATTACTTGTTTAGATGAATTATCCGATATTTCCATCGGCGTAACTCCTCTCTGCTGGACCATATGTGGGAAACTGTGCTGTCACTGACACATAACACACGCGAAACAGATTCACTCGCGCTGTGTGTGCGTATTCTGTTGATTCTGCTGTGATTGTTCGAGTCATGAAATTATGTGTCGTGAAGATAAGTTCATCGTTAACTATGGTGTATATATATATGTCTGTCTATTGTTCAACGTTTGGTATGTTCATCACTGTTAGTGTTTTGATGCCGCGGTGTAATTGTTCCACATGATATTGTATCGCTCCGCAGCACTGTATAATGTTATGATGTCGCCGTCCGGTATTACATCAACGATATTCTACGCGTCGATTATTGATGTAATTGTGACTGGTTAGTTCAATTCTGAATTAGAGTATAATAAAGAATTCTATAATTGTTAAGCACTGGTGTATGTCGCATGTTTTTAGACACTGTATGTACACTATTGCCGGATACGCGCCAATATCGAACTGTCTAAGTCACTTAGTTGTATGTCGTGTGGCAAAGTTTCAAAGTCCCACTGCCGTCCGCATGTTAATCGAACTTTGACGACCGACTGTTGAAAGTTATAAATAGACTGTTTTAAAAGTACGTGAAGACTGCTCAAAGTATATGAGTGAAAAATTATGAGAGACTGTCCTCCCGCGTGCTCTGCAAACGGTTTTTATCAAACATCGTGTACCACAATGCACCCTTCTGGAAAACACGCCTCAAGTTGAACATGATAGGACGGAAAAACTCCTACTCTTCTTTCAGACCATCGTTCTTCACTTCTCATTCGACGTTCCCGTTGCTATGCTGGCGACGGTCCTCTCCACCAGTTCTCTGGGTAGATGCTGGGTTGTGATTGGATATCCTGTCTCCCCACGGGTTCGCGTCGAAAGCCTCCGTACTCTTTTCCTAGAACAGGAGCAATTTCATGCTCGTCTATCATGCTATTGTCTAAGCGTACTCCGGATCTCGCTGCAGTTCTCACGCAAACAATGTGTCGTATTTTGTTATTGTTCCGTTCTGCATGACCCTTTTCCTTGAACGCTATCCTGGCGCAGCGTGACGTCGTTTCCAAAACGGCACACCTTCTGCGTGTCGTAAATATCCGTTGTCGCCAGTAAGTCGTTCCCCCGCTGTTTACAAGTTCGATTCTATTATTTTAGGAATCGATGTCCGTCCTCGTATAGGGTATATACTATTGTGTGTCTTACACCCTTTCTTTTTTATTACTGGTACTCTACAAATTAACCGGCAGTGTGTCCGTCACAGTCTCTCCTCTAAATTGGTACTTGACACAGTTTCCATTATCTTACATTTGCAGGCTGTAAATCTCGTGTTTTAGTCGAGTCTGTCACGGCCAACCTTGTTCCCTATTGTACATCTATGTGAAACGTACTTGCATTGTCTGAAGTAAACGTTCACTTGACACTTCGACACACACATTTCTTTATTTATTGCCCGTGGCCTGAGTAGGTGTGTCATGCTGAATGTAACGTCTTTTCAGTCACACTAAAATTTTTAAATTTTTGGTTGTTACAAAACGATGCATTAGCTGGCAACGGAGGACATAAGCAAGTTATATGCAAGTTAACACAGGCATAGTAAAGTCTTCTAGTACCACAGAACCCTTATTTCGGTAAAGAAAGAGACCTGAACCCAATCGGATACACGGGGTAAACGTGCTGCGAATTTCGTAAACGTCGTGTGGAAGAATTCCTGAGAATAGAAAATTCCCGTCCAATGTTACAGAATCTTAAAAGTTTTTAACACTCGTCTGTAATACAATGAGATTCTAATAGGTGACTTAGATATGTAAAGGATAAAGAAGAAGTAACCATTAAATTGAAGACATTAATTAAAGGTTACATTAATTAAAGGGGCACAATATTAAAGACATTGAAGAGAAAGGGCCGAAAAGAAAAGCAAATAAATTTTCCAAGAATACAGCAACGCCTCGATATTATACGTGTTGAAATGCTGGGGGTACGAAGACAAATAGAGATGCCAGGCAGCAGAAGTTAAACGTTTATGGTATAAGAAGATAGTCCATGAAGGCAACGATCCAAGATACTGTTTACAACGATTATGTACAAACAAAACAGCTGAAACGTGATATTCGACGTAATTTGAAGAGCTTGCTGCCGTTATAAAATAGACAGAATGAATTGCGCTATACGTGTTCAGACAGGATAACAGAGTGTGGCGGTGATGAAGGAATACGGACCGACTAAGACTTTCACGATGAAGTTCGGAACAGCTAAATGTGTTAAAGGAGTTCTTATGCTTAATTTCAGAAACTCAGAAGACATCGGCAGAGCTTAAATCGATATCATTCCAAGTAAAAATAGGTATGTTCTTATATTGTATGAGCGAAGAATATAAACTCAGTCAAGGAATTTCCACAGGAAGGAACATTGCAAACAAAGAAAGAAACAGTCTGGGAAGGTAAAGCTAGTAGACTACTGTACATGTTCCATGGGATAGTAACAAGAAAAAGAAATTGTATGATGAAATAATAAAAACTATAACAACCTATAGTTCGGAGATACGGACACAGAATATAAAATAGAAATCGACCAACCGGTAACTCTAGAAAAAATAGATAGTAATCGACAGGATCCAGAAATTATGGAAATTCGATCATAACTGAACCCTGAAAAAAGAAGTTGTTTTAGTATGAACATGTCCATTGATAATCGGGCACAGCCCTCCAAAGCAAGTGTTCAATTGACGACCCAAATGCATAAGGAAGGAGGACAGACAGAGAAAGGAAAGGTGGAGACAAGTAACAGGGAGAATGAGAGAGACCTGATGATGGCTTGTGAGACGACTGAGATAGACGAAAACTAGAATTAGGAAAACCCCGAAGAACATTGTAAACTGATATATGATGATCATTTATATTATAAATATTACATATAACGGAAACGTTAGATAAAATCAAATGAAGTGATTCCTCAATAAGTGACAGCATTAATTTATTGTAAAGTGTGTATAGATTTTAAATTGATAACGATGGGAACTTAGATATGATCACACACCAACTTCCATATTGAGACTTTACGAGGAATACTGTGGTCCACATTCACAAAGAGAACCGTTACTAGTATCTTAGGTTATTAATAAAATCAATATTTTTGTATTCTTAATACTAGTTAGCCTAAACAACGGGACACTCATTACACAACGCAGTTAGCCATGGAAATGGGTGAACTGAAAGGAAGTAATCAGACCAAGACCGAATGACAACACTACACTAAACCCTCACTACGGCAAACGCAGAGATGACTATTCTCTATGATAAAAATGAAACTCTATTCGAAAATTAGGACCTCTCTTGTTAACTACACTATATTTCACCTACTGTCTTGTCTGATACTTTTTCCTGATGTATCCTGGTGTAGCTGTTATCTAAAAATGCTGTTAATTGTGTTCTACAAAATTCTTTAGTGAATTTAGTATGTATGAAAAGACAATATAATATAATTATTGGCTTCATTAGACCTTTCATTAAATTATACTAAGATTAGGACTCCATTAGGATTCTGTTATACTATGTATAATACTCCAGATTAGGTTACAAGAATATATAAAATTTTCTAAGTTGACAGTGACCAATAATTTCGATGCTAATGGTTTGTTTCATTTCGGTAGTGTAACGATTCGATGCAGAAAGATAAAGAACGTATGGGTAGTTTCACAACATATTAAACGTGTTTTCCAATAATCAAAATCAAAAAATTAATAGTTTACAAAATTAACAGGTATGCAGAAAAAGTTGTGTAAGATTAAGTAAAAAAATGAAAGATACGAATAAAATTAAGTAAGTCTGGTAAGAATAGTTATTCAGAATTGGTTGGCCTATTTTACAAAGATTTAATACAATGTATAAGCACAATTAGAGTACATAGTACTTTAAATATAGGACCTAATTTAACACTGAAATTATACGAGACAAATTTCGTGCCATGGACTTAATCGCCGAGTACCAATTAGGCCTATTATGTGTCTATAAAGAAGCGATGCTTGAACATGTGTTCAGAATCACGGTGTAACCAATATTTGTGACTGAAAAAATAAAGAAATTTTCGGAAAGAATAAAATTGCGTCAAAGTAAGTTTTAAATATATTTAAAGTTACGAGTTTTATAAAGCAAATTGTTCGCTGTTCATTCAATTCCATTTTATGCTAAGGCCACTCAAACTAATTTCATTGGCATATGTCAAAACGTTAATAACTGATGTTAATACCTATTATAAAAACTACCGACCACTTTTGACATCCTGCTAGTAACTACAAACATATAGTTATTAGTGTAAACAGTAAGACATTCTTTATTATGTCATGAGGAACGTAATAAATTTACTGGAATAAAATTTAATTTATTGTTACAGAAACTGCACCAGATCACACATACATTGGTGATGCAAAATCAGAATAGAAAAAAAAATAGTATGGTATTTTTGTAAGTACAAATCTAACAAAAACCTATGCTAGACTACATTTTTCTAAAGGTTTTACAAGATTTACCTCAAATTCTTTTGACGACAAACTACAAGTTGTTAGTGTTTTATAAATTAATATGGTCTCTTGAAAACATGCAGATACACTCAATTTACGCGTATATTCAGTTAATTAACAAGAGATATAAAACGAAATGAAACTTGAACGTAGCTGCCATCTTCCAAGTCCACACATGAATGTACAATGTCTGATACGCTGCGTCCGCTCATGACAATGTGATTATCTCGTCCGCTGGTTACCACGGATTCGATGCTCTGCTAAATTATTGGAAATCAAACCGAAAACACGAAAACAGTATACATCACATACAGATCTTTAATTGTTTTTCCAAGTGTTATAGGTTTTTATAGAACAAACAATTAATTTGTTTTTATTGTTATATTATTTAATAACCAATTAAATTAAATCATTGTTTAATAAATAATTAAGAAAGTAAGAATAAAACGATTTTTTGAAAATTTAAAATTTTACCGCAACGCTGTAACGGTACACATATTCAAATACGTTATTACGTTTCACGTTAACAAAATCTGCTGGCAGTTCATATTCCTAACGAAAAATAGTACTACTTTAAACTACAAATATATTTTATAGTCTAACAAAATTCAGTGTTGCCTTTTTCCAGCAATCTTACTTTCTTATGTTCATTGTATTTTCTAACTTTAGGCTTTAGCCCGCATCCGACTACAATTCTACATACATTTCGTGAATGTTATTAAGGGCGTTAGATTCAAGGTCCCCGTACAAATAAAATGGATTTTCAGTCCTCAGTCATGTATTTGGAAACCATTAAACGAATATGGTTAATATTAAATCTAAATACACAAAGGATAATGTGAAACTAATTAAAAAGTTGTACAAATAATATAATAACTAGGGTAATATTAAAAATAAAAGTTTTGAAAATAACATAATCTTTACTTCTTACTAATATCACAAAATATTTTCATGAGATACAATCTTAATTTTAATTTTAGTGTAAAGTAAAAATGAGACAAATATAATACAAACCTTAGTCTTTAAGTTCTTTCAGTAAAAACGTGTGCATTCAGAGAATTCATTTTAAAAATAAAATCAGCTTCAAATGCTTTTTTCAAAATATGCCACAGGTACACCCACCCCAAGATACAAATTATGCGTACAGACAAGTTTTTTTTGTGATTTGTACCAAACAGCTAATATTATTTTAAAGGCGTTTTTTTTTTTTTTTTTTTTTTTTTTTTAACCTAACAATACAATGTTTAGCTGTTACAGATGCAGGTTTAACGTATAGCGTTCATAGAACCCTCCCTAAAAATACATTAAAATGAAAACCGATTATGACTAAAAGCAAACAATTTAATAGTATAAAAAAATCAATTAATACTCTTCATATAATTTTTTCTCAAATTATACCGATATTCACTACATGTCGCCGACTATCGCATAATCGAAATTACAAAAATTAGGAAAATATGGAAAATATACGGTTACCGGTATTGGAAAGGTACAGTGAAATCCTGCATATTGGTTACAGCAAAAAGGTGCGGAAAAGTTTAAGTTTAAAGCTTAAATGAGATCTGTATACATTGAGTGCCCGGCATAGTAAGCAGGTGCCCCTATTTGTAGATTGTAAAATAAATATTTGTATTGTATTAAAAGTATGTACCGGGCTATTTGGCTGTGGTCCAAGGTTCACAGAAAAAACAAACGTTTCGACAGCACCACTGGCTGCCATCATCAGTGGAATTCGAGTCTACCTGAGCGCTGGTTGTTAAAGTGGGCCTGACGTTTAATAACCCGGGTTCAGGTAGACTCGAATTCCTCGAATTCCACTGATGATGGCAGCCAGTGGTGCTGTCGAAACGTTTGGTTTTTCTGTGAACCTTGGACCACGGCCAAACAGCCCGGTACATACTTTTAATACAACTGACACTGGCCGTGAAAGCCTTAGACCAATAATAAAAATTTGTATTGTTTTTTAATGTACTCAATTTTTTGTGTTTGCTTCAGTTTGTGTTAACCCAACAACACCATGTTTTGCCGCTAGTAAGGCAGATTTAATCTATTGCTAGAAACATTTCGCATAGTAATTAATTGACAATAAAAAGCGACTACAATCTAAACATTTACGTTTTATGTACAAGTATTTGCGCTAAAAACAATGTCCTACTTAACTTATGGAATTCTCTGCCCTTTAATGCTACCTGTGTAATTCCCGTCAATCGCAGTCATTAAATCTCACCAATTCTACTAATTTTTCTATATTGTCTGTGTATACTAATTTGTACAGTTTCTCGTTGTATTTAATTCTTCACAAACTTTCCATCTGCGTCAGGCCGTAAATTCCTCGTAATATCCTTCATTCGAAGACTTTTATAACGTTTGCCGCTTTTGGGACATCGTTTACAAATGTTTCGCATCCGTACTTTACGTTGGGTGTAATTCCAGTTTTGAGTTGGTTGGATTGATGGTTGAACATCTTAACCTAATGGATGACTACCGCATCCCCAGACGACTATTGAGCTACAAGCAGAAGGACGGAGCACGGAGAGGTGTGTGACGTCCGAAGAAGTGTAGAAGCGTCCAGCTTTAGTCTTTCTGCTTGGGACCGGAACAAACCAATTTTTTGTTTAATCCTAGTTGAAGATGATGATGACTTAGTTTGTCGCAAAAATGTATGTTTCTTATTTCGACCTACTTTTTTATCTATACATGTTCATTCGCTTCCTGTATCAGTTCCAGAAACTGTTCTTCGCACTTTATATAATTTTCGTTTCTTCTACATCGATAACTTTAATTATCTCAATTCAAAATTAATACCACCGCAAATTTTTCATCATCATCATTACATTTACACCGCGGAATGAGTAAGGTGCTGTCTTTTCCGCCTTCATAGATCCTCCAGCCTTCTCTTCCTGAGTCTACCCACACATTTGTGTCGTATAGGTTTATATTTCCAGACTTGTTTGGACAGTCTTGAATCTGATATTCTTTCTAATTGTTCTTTTCGCTGTTTTTTATAATCTTTTAGTCTTTCATTCAAGTTAACGCCTCTTAACTAAACCATGTAAAGAGACGTTAAGCTAACAATAAAGAAACAAATGAGACGTTCCTCATTAAGAGACATACATTTTAACATTATCATCTTCACAACACAGGACAGGAAAGGTGGTGCCTGTTCCGCCCGCAAAGATCTTCTAGTCATCTCTTCCCGCCTCAACCTAACCTATCCTAACCTGCCCACACACCTGTGTCCTATAGGTTTGTATTTTCAGACTAGTTTGGCAAGTCTGTAATCTTTCTAATCTTTCTGGTCAGTTATTCTTTCTGAGTTTTCTTTCCACCGTTGTTTATAATATTTTAATCTCTTATTCAAGTTAAAAACTTGTAATATTTCTCTTATGCCTTCATTGTTTATACGGTCAAGTTTATAACACCTTTTAACTCCAACTCCTTAAGAATGCCAATTCCGAGGCCTGTATTTTACTTTCTTTTGTTTCTTGGTTGTCGCCATAATTCATAGGTCTACTCATAGGACAATACAGGGACTGCCATAACTTTTTAAAACTTAATTTTGTATCTCGACTTACCTTGTTTCTAATAATATAATTGATTATCCCGCAGATCGACTGGAACTTACCTAATTTAACATCAATATCATAATTCTTAACATAACCAATATCTTTTCCCAAATAGTTAAAATAACTCACCTGTTCTACAATTTGATCATTAATCATTATTTTTGTTCTTATTGGTCCATTGCCTCGAAATACGATTACATTTGTTTTTGTAGTGAAATTTTTATATTGTGTTGGTTGAAAATCTGATTGTCCTTAAAAACAGATTTTTGTAAAGCAGATTCTGTATTTTGAATTACAAAAAAGTCGTCAGCAAACAACAACACATTGAAATATCTGTCTCGTGATATCTTAATACCATGGTTCAGTAGATGTTTCTATTTCCTTACTAGATCCGCCAAATTTTTAACCACATATTTACGTATATACTTGTGCAATGTGCATATCGGTTTGACATTATCGGTTTCTGAACCGGCATCAGACCAGGTGTTTCCACAAGGTTGTACTAGTCCTGCCCGACTCGCAAACAATCTGGCCGGGATGCTGCTGCAGGTTGTTATAATTATTTCTACATAATAAAGTATGTCTTATGCACGCACGCGCGCGCGCACACACACACACACACATACACACACACACTGAAATGACGATAATGAAGGGGGAGAATACTGCGCGGCTACATAGAAAATTGCCCAGGGTTAATGACAGGTGTTCGGTCGGAAGATACGCATGCAGCTGATACGCCAGCTCTCAGCTCTCTGCCGTCTTTAATCTAGGCGCATAAGTCAATAAGAAATGAAAACCGAGACAGGGTGCTGTTATAACGGTGTGTGTGCGTGTGTACGCGAGGCTACCGAGCGCGGAATCCTGACGTCCGACCGGCAGCAATATTTCAAAAACCGCAGCGCAACGATCGGCGCTATTAAATTAATCTGTCTTTATCACGTACATAAGATTTATTATTGAAATAGAATTATTATTAACTCTGTTGCGAAGGAACGATCGATAGGAAGAGAGAGGAGAGAGAGAGAGAGAGAGAGAGAGAGAGAGAGAGAGAGAGAGAGAGACGTAGAGAATATGACAACCAAACGTATACGATGCTCAAAATGAAGGAATGAGTTAACTAGAAAGAGAAAGAAAGATGCGAATCGCGGGAGAGTGACGAAAAGAGAAAGATGAAGAGATAATTCAGAAAAAACTACGCAAGACAGGAGCAAAACCAAGAGGATGGAAAGAGAAAGAGCATATATATATATATATATATATATATATATATATATATATATATATATATATATTGGGCAAGCAGCAGCGTGCTGGATTCGTGGCTTGTTCGGCCTTGCTACTTCAGTGAGTGGGCTCGCTGGGGTCAGGTTCAGAGATCAACTGTAGATACAATTGTTCTATTTTGTAAGCGTCTCTCTCCGGTAATAACCAGCCCTGTACTGCACAACGCAACCGGTGAAGGGGACTTTTGAAAAAAAATAAAATAATAATAAAATACTGAAATAAAGCAAAAAAAGGAAACGAATTATTGTAACAAGGTTTCTATTGACATGTCATCGCACGAACCCCTCGGACAGCCAGTCATGATCACAGCCGCTGTGCTGTTGTTTCTTGAAGTCAATTAAGATTTTGTTTTACTGATTATTTATTCGGTATTGAGTATAATGTTACTTCAACTTCAACCATGATAATTACTACTGTTGTTACTACTAGTACTAACTACTACTACTACTACTACTATTACTACTACTACTACTACTATGTGCTTAGTGATCTGTATTGTCTTATAACTGTACTTTTGTCCCAGAACGTATCCTGGGATCCAAATTTTTTGATTTTTATAATTAAAAGTTTTGATGAATGTGAAGAGACTCTTCCAATTTGTCTTTGTTTGTATCTAACTGTAAATCTGTATTTTGATGTTCTTATCGATCTGGATAAACTACCAATGGAATAAATTAGCCAACAAAACCAGTATCCACATTGATGTCACTAAAATTAAAAAACTAATTTTAGAGAGATCGAATTAAACCACTTTAGACCTCTTTCAAACGAAGAGACAACTGTTATGTAACAAAATTTTCATAGTGAAGCTGTCATGTAAAAAATGAATTTATAGTCACAGTTTGTAAGTGGTTAAGTGGCAAAATAATATACGGAAACAATTTTACCACTTCTTGTATTAAGTTATCGCAAATATATTGAGAATTGATAACATTGATACGCTATTATCAGATAAGCAAAGCGTATGAACCCCGTAGAACACCGTCTTCTCTTAAGGAACGTTGACCACCTGGTTGAAACAAATATAGGTCACTCGACCTGGTGTGGAATTTTTTAGCTCACCCGCATCAACATTATCACAGCCGCAGTCTGCGCGAAGAGGAAGAATTAGACCTCACCCCTTCAACTCGGGTACTTTAATTTAGGTCAAATGCGTAATAATTTGTGTGTAAGATATTTTGTATGAGACGCGTGAAAAAAGTAATCATAATTAAAATTAATGAGGGTGCAAAAAGTTAATCTGCATTAACTGATAACGGACAAGCCTCATAGGCAAATGTCTAGCCAAACTATTCGGCTACAACTGCTGCAGTTCATCTGTAGTGTC
Source organism: Magicicada septendecula (assembly GCA_034769895.1). Lineage (NCBI taxonomy): Eukaryota > Metazoa > Arthropoda > Insecta > Hemiptera > Cicadidae > Magicicada > Magicicada septendecula. Next base: position 145,901,864 of record CM068370.1, read on the forward strand.
TGTCTTGTTCTTGTCAGCGATTCTGATGAGCTTGCACAGATCTTATTGGTTGTACGGTTTGTGCGGGCGTGCAAAGATGAACCACCTTCCGCATTCCGCATTTCACATCAATTCAACGATTTTGTTCTGATCAGGCGTTCAATGGCTTGTTGTGCTAAATCAATTAAGGCAATGGCCTGTAGGCCGAGATCGTTTCAGTGAAACATCTGAACGTACACAGACAGTAAACACCGGGTTCGATGATGAGGGGGTTGTTTTGGTCCCTTGTCCCTTGTACGTAACCTCACGACTGAAGCATTTCACTGCGTCGTCCATGAATCGAATTCAGGAAGCGAGACGAGAACTGACAGACATCTTCAACCGCTAGCCGAAAACCTTTCGGGAAGGATTCATATCTTTTTTCTTTATTTAAAGCGGCAAGGTGTGCTCAGACTTGGGCATGTACATGAAGATGCACACCAATAATTGTATCTAATTTTTGGGTCATAGGCGGACTGACAACTGTTTGAACAGTTGATCCAGACACCCGGACGCTCGCAAGGTAAGCTGACAATACTTGACTTTCGATTAGAAGTGCAAGTGCGTTCTACCTATTCGCAGAAGACCGGCAGTTTAAGTCCGTGGTCCCCTTAGTCGCGCTAATGACCTCTTTCCACTCGTCATTTCATCCCACGAATGTATCGTCCGCAAAAAGGGCTATCTGGACTATAGGCTTTCAGGGTAGCCTAGGTCGTCAATGTAAGGGAGACGTGACAAAACACTCTGGGACGCTTCGTTGAGGAACATCGGCAGCAACACATCTTTCGGAAGACACATAATCATCTATTCCCACGCAGAACCTCCAGTCCAATGGAAAGCTAACAATTCGATGAAGATACCTAGTCTGAATGCAGACATTCCCGAAGTAGGCCCGACATACCGGACATTTTCAAAGACGTTTTCTGCATATAGGAAACCCATAATCTGTTCGCCCTGGCAGATGGTGTCTCTTGTGCCATCTCTCAGTCTCAAAAGCTGATGAATGTTGGACTCGTATGAGCGTAGGCCTAACTAACTGTTAGAGAACCAAATCGTTTAAGTTCCGCAAGTCACCTGGTATGCGCCATTGAACGAGTCTCTCGAGTCTTTTGTCATAGCCGACAGGTGGATTTGGTGACTTTCGGTAGCTACTTATAATAACTGAGCTGTTCCTTTTATTGACGGAGGCTACACCCATCACGCGGTAACGTAATAGTATTAGCCGACTTCTGTAGCCGGTGATGGATAACTTCTTTCCTTTCCTAACTTTTTCCGTAGTTTAAGTTACGGAACGACAGACTCTTAATCAGACATTTCGCTTACGAGATTCTTTCTCGAATTTCTGTTTTAACCGTTACAGCGACATTTATGAGTTAATTGGCGTGAGTACTGATTTTCACTGTACAGGGTCATGACCAGTGGCGTAGCCAAGAGGAGTTACAGTGGGAGGGAGTTACTGGCGACCTCCATTTGGTAGGTCGTCAATTAGGTATTGCACGTAAAATCTGCAGATAGGCAATTGCATCGCGTGATGTATAGCACACAAGCGCCCTGTAACTGGAGAATTCCTACTTCCGCCAGTGCCTCTTCCCCGCTTATCATCTATAACCCGCCGCTTTGAAAACCCCTGGTCTATAACCTCCGATGATAAAGCCTGGCTACGTTACCTGTAAAGACAGATAAAGTACTTGATAAATCAAGATAGATTACCACATTTAAAGCCGAGACGCCTGCCTGAAGAACAAACAACGGGCGACAGCCTAACCGGAAAACCAAAATGCCATGACGCCTTAGAAGAGAGTGAGCTGACTACCAGTTTAAAATCTATACTATTGCATGAAATCAGTAAGAGTAAGCTGTTGTTTAATACTGTTTGAACTCTGCAAATACTCGATTTTTTTAATGGACAGGTGACACAACTACAGTAGTTTGGTAACGTAAGAAGGAATACTGGAAGTTAACTATTGCGAAGCCATCTTCTATCGTCTTGTAACGGTAGGAACAGCTTATCAGCCAGCATGAGGTAGGATGCCTGGACCTCCTCGTACAAAAACAAGTAACGCTTTGTCTTGAAATAGAAACGAGCTGAGATTAATTATTTTTTTCAGTAAGAAGGCAATGATACGAACTTAGGTGCGTACGTTTCTTGTATCTTTTCTATTTGATAGCTGTGCATCAACGATGAAAGCTTCCGGGTTAACAACAAATCTAATAACGGTAAAAGGGCTCCTACGTATGGTGTACAAAGTCCTGAGCGACACCTGAATATGATTATAGGTCTCAGCAAATTCGACCTCTCTGCTTTATGAGATACTGTTTTTGTGGAAGGGAAGTTAAAAGATAGAAACCTTACGAGGACTTGAACACACCAGATTTTGTGATTAAAGTCGGTTCAGTAGTTATAGTTGCATTACTAACTTCCTATCGCGTTTTACGGTTAAAATAGTCTTATTAAAAATTTCTCGAATTTGCAAAAGGAAAATTAAAGTTAAATTAACAAACGGGTTGATTTTAAGAGCACTGACATGATTTTTGAATAGTTCTTGTAGTGTACAAGAACAGAATAAGAATAGTTCATTGTGACCAGGTACAGAAGGTGGCTAGAAGATTAACAGATCTCTCGCGAACACACGCACACTCACAGGCGCACAACAAGAGAACAAAAATTATGAAATATATATATATATATCCAATTCAGTTAAATTTCTAATTTTATTTATAATCCAATTCAATTCCTTGTAAATATTTGTTCTTTATCAAGCACCACTGAGGTATTTGTAATCTGCAGCTTTATACACATGTACGTATAATTTACCTTAAATATTGTAGATCACCGGTGTGTTTTTTAATGTTTTTTTTTCAGCTCAAGTAACAAATACTTTCCTCCCTGCCTTTATATAATTTGTTAAAGCAGAGAAGGAGACTCGCCCTTAACCCAGCAAACATTTTTTTGGTTTGTTAGATACAGATTAACAATTTCCACTGAGTCACTGTAAGATAAACATATAAATAGCCTATAACTATATATCTAACAAAATATAAAATGGAACCATATTTTACCTCTTATATAACAGCTTCGGTTTACTGAGTTTTATCATAAAATTGTGTTACTTTTAGTTTTATCACGCGTGACCTCTTAGTTTTAAAACCAAAATAATAAACACTAAAATAAATTTTGTCTTATTAAAAATTATCTGTAGCACAGTTTTTACTAATCTTGTTGTAATTACTTCGTGTTCGGACTTATTTTAAATGAAATCGTGCGCAGTAATCAATGCAACGAACAAGATTGAAAAGTTATGCATAGCACTAAAATTAGACTTATCATAGTGGACTATATTCAGTGAGTCACTAGCGCGGTTGGAAACCGGACCGAGTCTATCGTCAGGCCTGTCAGTGTGTGTAAGGTCAGTTAATCCTCTAGCCACCTTCCCTGCCTGGACAAAATATAACAGCAGGCCTGGGCCTACTTTTAAAAATTCGGGGGCGAGAGATAAAGCTTTTTCGATTCACCCTGCCGTAGATAGAAACACGAACAGATGTAGAGACAAAGTAAGAGGTGTATAAAACGAAAAGCGATAGAGGAAGAATAAAATAGAAGCGAATAAGCAGTGGGAGATACGCTTCGGCATCAGGTTACGTACTTATTTCGGGTAGCAACTGGCCGGCCACGCTTGTATTTCCTTTGTTCGGTAATTCGTGATCGCCCAAACACAACACAACCGATACATTTCTATCAAAATTTCGAGGTCACTTCTTTCACGAACCTTATACACACTTTATCTGCTGTAGATGTGAAAAGTGGATGCGATTGGGCAACGGCGATAATTTAATAAATAAATAAAGCAGAAATAAATCAAGGTTAAGAAAACTAAATAACGTTGCGAGAATGTGGGTAAAAATAAAAAATCCCGACCTTGTCTATTACGGTAACTGAGTTCATGTATTGATTTCCGAAAGACACACAAACATTCACACGTATTCTCTCTCTCTCTCCCTCCTTCGCCCCCTCATTCCCTTTCACTACCTCTCTTTTGCTCTCTCTTCGCCTCTCTCTCACAAAGCAATCCCTCCTTCTCTCACCTCCAACGCAAGAGAGGGTGGTTTGGTGACCTTCCCTTTTCAGCATCTATTTCTTCTTTGTTCAACCAGAACCGTCTGTTCTGAGCTAACTGTATTGTAGCGTCCCGAAGTCTATCCGCCCACTTTATTGGATATTTAATTCTAGGCCTTTTATCTTTCTTACTTACCTGTAATAGAAGCTTGCCTCCTCTTCTGTCTGTATGTCCAAATTAACTTAGGAAGGCTATGTCTTATTAATCTGTTGAATAATAAATAACTGGCAGCAAATTTAATAAATTAACATGAAATATATTTTTATTTAAATTATACGTATAAGAACGTGCTTTGAAATTTTTTATAAAAAAATACAAACAAACATTTTTATTCTTGGATTTCGTTGTCCATGACGTGTCCATTGATTAACTAAATATAATTAATTCACTACCTACTCGGAACTCGGAAGTTTTTTATGGGTAAAAACGTAACAGTTTTACCTTATAGCCTGAACCAGTTTACGCTTATTATAAGCTTCGTCAGAGGCTGCCGCTGGGAGCGCTGTCCATCTTGTTCTTGGCGACGGTGTCGACTTTTGAAGGATCGATGTTGTGTGTGTGGAGTGTGATGTGTTCGAATAATGCGTGTGATTTGAATTGTGTCTGTTCGTTTAGGATGTCGTTTTTATGTGTTTTTGTGTGTTTGTATATTTCTAATTGTTCAAGAGTGTCTAGTTTTCGGCCTTTTGCGTGTACGTGTAGAATATCCATGTTGATGTCGATGGTTTTGTATGTGTGGTTTGCTTCATTGAGGTGGTTTGCAAAGGGGGATTCGGTAGTCGAGCGTAATGCCTTTGTGTGTTCAATGTATCTTTGTTTGAAGCTGCGTCCTGTCTGTCCCATGTAGAATTTGTTGCAATCTGAGCAATTTAGTTTGTAAACACCAGGTAGATCGAATTTGTTTTGTGCTTTGTGTGTGTGTTTTGATAGTGTGTGTTCTGTTTTGTTTGTAGTTTTGTATTCGACTTTGTATCCTGCTTTTTTGAATTTGTGGGCTATTATTTCAATAATATCAATGACCACACTCGGAACCACTTTGTGTTCCGAGTCGGTAGTGAATTAATTATAATTAGTTAAAAAGTTTTAATCACATTGTGAACAAACGGCCGTTGAACATGAACATTAAATTTTTACACAGTTACTTTAAATGTGTAATTTATTTCACACACACAATATACATACACTATAAATATATTTTTAGTTTTTGTCTATTACAAATTTCCGCGTTTAAAATTTATGACTCGAGATACTAAAAGTCAACGACCATGTGCTATAAAATATTAAATTTATAATCAAAATTTTATAAAGCGCGAAAACTGTTAATGAAACATAAACAAGAAACAAATGAACATGTATAGCTGAAAGTAGGTGGAAATAGGAATATACAAATTTTTGCGACTAACCAAGTCTATCAGCTACGGATTGGAAACATGAATATTGGTATGGGGAACCATACATGACTAGAAGTCATGTCATGTTCTAAGATTTATATTTAAAACCATTTTTGAAATGAAATATTTCCATAGAAACTACTTCTTTCTTCAGCCTTAACCACAGTACTGTGGTCACTAACGTATACCACCTCACGTTAGTGTCACTGATGATGGTAGTCGATGGCACTACCGAAACGTCTGGTTTTGCAGAAAACATTGGACCACGGCCAAACAGCCCAGGAAGGAATTTTAACAACAAGCTACTTCATTGTTGCCGATAACATAGTACACATATAAATAAAAATGATCACCTCCCCATGCGACTATCAATTTAATTTATAGAAAATTACTCCCTCCTCCTTCAACTACCCTTTTTATTTATAGATATTTCTTCTGGCTTTCTACAATGGATTATTATGACCTTTTCAGGATACATTATTTATCAAAATGAAGTACTTTACTCTTGTTCAAACATAAAACGTTGCAGGTAAACTACCGCTTCCCCTTAACCGATCTTCACCAAAATCAATAAGTCTTGAGTCCTCTACAATTTAAGCACACATGTAAAAAATATTTGATTTTGTTTGCATTTGCGGCAGTTATCGTTCTCCATAATAAAAATTCTGCACATAGACACAGACACTTTTCGGAAAATGACTTTTCTTCATGTTTTGGGGGTAGCACATGAATTAACCCTTATCTCGAACACGATCACCATACTTCCATTTCCTTACGGAACGTGGAAGTAAAAACAATGATACAAAAGCGGCGAATGTCATAAAAGTCTTTGAATTGAAGAGTTACGAGGAATCTACAGCCCGACGTTGATGGAAGCAGTCTGTGAAGAATGAACCACGAACTGTATACATTAGTGTACGAAGACAAGATCGTCAGTAGAACTATTAAAATTGAACGAATGCGATTGGTTGGTGTTATGTAGAAAGTTCAGAGAATTCCATAAGTTATGTGACATAGTATTTGTCTAAAAGTATATTATGTATCCTCAATCTAGATAGTTAGACTTCGTAAGAGGAAGCCTCATTATAATTTGTTATCATCGTTTAAAGATTTTGTTACGCCTGTCGCCGCTTCTTCTATCCTAGCTTCCAGCGCCGCCGATCCAAACAGTCCTCTTTTGTGAGGCCTCTTGCACTTATGGCGTCTTCTACATTCCTTCTCTTCCTTCGATTGCAGCAGTCGGCAACCCTGCGGCCTCGGGCGCAAGTGCCCCCGTCGATAATGTTTGACGCGACCGCGAACCAATTTGTAAGTTTCTTTTGAATGAAGGAACGCACCCGCATTGTACCTGCTTCGAAGTATTGTATTATAAAATAATACCAGCCATTTACCGAACCGCGCTACGTCTTCCCCCAATACGGTTATCGAGCTTGTCGCCCTGAGCCTCTAAACTCCTTTCTCCCCAAAGGAGAAAATTGATTTTTTTCAAGTTTTACATTTCTGTGCACTTAATGAAAATAAATAGTGTTATTGTGGTAAGTTCTTTAATTTATTTTTATTAAAATATTTTCCTGTTCAACCACTGTTTACGTTTAAAGTTTTGTTAGTTTTAACGTCCGTGTGCGTGATGACAAATTTTTGATCGTTTGCACCTAATGTGAAACATTTTCACAAATTTATATGAAAAATACTACTAAGCTTTTTCTGATTCGGTGTTCTACGTGGCTAAATATAAGCGCTACGGTATTACAAAGCGGCAGTTAATGTTTGTAATGTCCGGCTATTGAACTCTGCAGCTTACTACTTTACATTGTTGGGGTGGGGAGGGGTGCGCCCATCGAACTGGTCCTCTATTATATATGCGCCCCCATAAATTCAAAGGTTGCCTATGACTTCTATTGAGTGGTCTCCAGCTTCTTCCCTCTCTCCACTAACATTTTCACGCCTACCGTTTCTATTACGTCCGCCAATTCTCATTTCCGATCTTATATCTACCTACATTTTTAATTGTATCCAATCTAGTACGTCTACAGGAGCATCTCCAGTACATCTCCATAGCTCTAATTGTGGATTTATTTATTTTATTATAATTTGTTTTATATTTGAAAAAAATGTTTTTACAGAACAAAAATTATTTCTGAACGTAAAGTTGTTACGTCTACTCATAAAATTATAATTGTATTGTACATATACATTTATATATTTTTTCAGAAAATAGTTTTTATTTTATATTTTTCAGGAAATAATATCAATCAAAGAAGAAAAATTTACTTCTGCACATTGAACCAGTGTTTTTACTCTGAACGATTGCTTACTAGGTATTTGACAAAACGCAGTAACCGTTATTAATGTAATTAAAACTCCTAAAGGGTTGATTTTATTAACATTCTCAGTATAATATTTTTGCGTTATGTAATGTTATTGAATTTCAGTGGTGTTTACTCTATCAAATATTAATATAATTCATGTGCATGACACATGAATATTCAATAAATTGCATTATTGCAATTTCTCGTAATTCTATTAATGTTAAAGCGTTATTTGCTTTACATATATTAAAGAATTGTGTGAAGTCATTGTGTAAATTGAAGTTATTAGGCATCTAACTTGAAGTTTGCATGTTTGAATCCTTGAAGTTAACAAGCAATAAAATTTTATGAACGATATTTGCAGCCTGAATGCTGCAGGCTCTATGAATTTATGCAGGCATCGATTCCGTAGTAGTCAGACGACTCAGCTATTAACACTTTCGAGTAATTTCCCATTATCTGTACCCGCACTAATATTTTATATTTCTACTGTGGAATAGTCGGTATTGATATGAAGTGAATATTGCTGATACATTTAGTAAAGTTCTCCAAAGCTGCCTGTTTCGAATAACTAAATAGTTTTTTTTTTATCGTAATCGCTTTTTATCGACATTTAATTACTATGCGAAGCGTTTATAGCAATGGATTTAATCTGTCTAAGTAGCGACAAAATACGGTGTTGTTGGGTTACACACAAACTGAAGCAAAAAAAAAGTCAATGTATAAAAAAAATAACACAATTTTGTTTTTACAATCCACAAAAGTAATAATTAACTGGAAATAAGGAGTTCATGCTGGACCCCCACTGTCTAATAGATCTCATTTCTGCTTTAAATATTAAACATTCTACAACTTGTTTGCAGTTATCAATCTGTAAGCTTCCACGGTACTTTCCCAATAACCTTTATATATATATATATATATATATATATATATATCAACATCTTCACATCTTCATCGAAAAGTTATTTGGATTGAATCAATGCATCCATCGTAAACTTCAGGTAAGTTATCCTCTATCTTCGTTTAGAAAGTCATGGAAAGTCATTTGGATCTATGCATCCAGCGTATAGTTCAGGTAATTTAACGCCTAGATCTTCATCTAGAAAGTCGTTAAGATCTATGCATCCATCTTATACTTCAAGTAACATGACCTTTTAGCGGTCATGGATTTTCAACATGACTGCGTCTTCCTGGTCTAAAGTTATTACTATAGAAGCGATGATTGTTATTAAACGTCGCACAACAAGAAAAATCTTTTACGGACGAAATATAATCATCGTAACGGAAAATTAACCTATCTGCGGGTCTGCGTTTTCCTCGTTGACGAACAGAAACCTCTCTGCTATTGACATTCTCACCCCAAACTCTGCAGTATTTCCTTATACATGATTGCGGCAGGCAGCCTGTCTGTATACCATTATACAGCCCACGTTTCTGTTTGTGATATCTTATTTACTCATACTATGCAATTGGCTATACGTAATCATAAGGCAACAGTCGTCCGATCGACCAGTTCGTGGAACCGTTCTAACAGCGGTTGTCTTTATACCAGTACACTGACACCGAGGCCTACCTTTTGACACATTCCTTTTTGTTACCTCTCACCTTCAGCTGCATCCTCTCTATCATTTGCCTACCCGACCCTCGGTTCTTAATTTCAATAAAGACACACCACCGTACTCAAATAATATCATCGTTTTCACCAAGAAAGCTAACCACGCAGCATTCAGCTGTTACGATTAGCAGCATAGCCGTCAAAATTTAGGAAACAACGGATACTGAGAATAAAGTAACAATGATCCCTACTCATCACCCTCAAGGTTTAAACCAAGAATGGTTTGTTCCGGTCTCAAATAGGCAAATATTACAGCTGGTCAATCCAGCGCTTCCTCAAACGTCCCACACCTCTCCGTCCCATCGGCTTATAGTTCCAGAGTTGTTTGGGGATGCGCCAGGCATCCATTCGGCAAAGATGTTCCCACCAATTCAGCCGATACTGGGCGATCCTGTCGAGTATACTTATAATATTCAGTTCCTGCCGTATATTTGTGTTTCTTCTATGATCATGGAGAGTATACCCTGCCACGTGCCTGAGAAATCTCATTTCAGCCGCTTGGATGCGACTGGCCTGTCCTTTCGTTAAAGTCTAATTCTCAGACCCATAAAGAAGTGTGGGAAGAGCCATCACCTGTAGAATTTTAGGCGTGTTCCTTAACTTGCTGACTTAAGGGTTCGCCTGATGCTCCCGCACATAAGGTTGAACTTATGCAATTTATGCACCACTAATCCCTACTAATTTTTGGAACTGTGCTGAAGAGACAAGTTAAAACTAAAGTGGACACAAAGGCTCGCCACCAAAGAGTTATACCAAAAGAATAGGCGAGAAAGAACGCTCGCTGTCTCTGTCTGTCTGTCTGTCTGTATGTCTCTCTCTCTCTCTCTCTCTCTCTCTCTCTCTCTCTCTCTCTCTCTCTCTCTCTCTCTCTCTCTCTCTCTCTCTCTCTCTCTCTCTCTTGTCGTGAGTCGTCAGTCAGTTGACTGGTTTGATGCGGTCCTCTTCATCTCCGAATACGTACAACACCTCACCATCCTTACCAATATGCCTCAGGTAGTCCAATATCTGCCATACCCTGCAGTTCTCCTGTGTCTCGTCTTCCCGTTATAGTTCACCACAAGCTTTGCCTTTTCCCAGAACCGGTCACTTGTCACGTTGTCCACAGGCTTTACTTTTAGCATTCTCCTATAAGGCCACTTTAGTTGCTTCTATCTCTCGTCTTCTAGCTTTCCCTATTGTCCAGTTCTCGCATCTCCATAGGGGGATGCTTCAAATATACAGCTTCAGGAATGTAGTCCTAATTCCTAATCAAATACCTGGTTTCTATCGTTCATAGACAGTTATAAATTTCTTCTTAAAAAAAATCGTTTTAGCTTGCCTACACTATTCGGGTTTAGATGTCGTTTCTGGTTCGTCCATCTCTTGTGACATTGCCTCCCAAGTAGGCAAGATCATCCACTTTATCTTTGTCAATTTTAATATTTAAAGTTTCACGAGCTATTCATGACTTTTGTTTTCCTTTGTTGATTTTCAAAAACAATTTTTCCATTACATTCAATACTTTTTTTGAACCTACAGCCTCTTCTATGTCCTCATCAAAGATAGTGGATACCCTACTTTAGTAGATACATATTAAAGTTACTGAACATCCTTCTAGCACGCCTTTCCTCCTCTGGCGATAACTGTCTGTATAGTTTTCAAAAACAACGACCTCTAAAGTTTGTCAAACTGTTTCAGAATACTAGACATTTTATCACATTTAACAGTATTAAAGTCTATTTCTATATCTTCAGTGCAATTTATGTTCTCTTATTCGTCCTCACTCTCTTCTCTATAATGTCTTTTAGAGCTAGTATTGCTTATCTGGCTCCCCGATTCTTGCCGAATACAAACTTATTTTCTGTGAGCACAGTTTCAACTCTTTGGTCCATTTGATGAAAGGTAATATTGATTTTTGACAGAGGGGAGTGTTGATTTTTGAAGTAATAATAAATCTATTACGCATAAAACAAACTAACTTTTAAAGTCGGTTACGAGACAAGCAACATTGTTCCTGGGGATTTTTTGTCAAACGGAAGTGACTAACGATATCACATAACTTGAGATATGAGCTTCACACAATATCCGTACATCGATACAATACCGAAGTAGCCATAGAAGAGACAAATATTTTAAAATTCTGCTTGCTTCTATATTTCAATACATATATCCCAAATGAGATTACATACGTCGAAAGGTTTACACGGTTCAGGTAACAACGAATACGTATATTTTATTAGGCATTATGTTCGAGTCTCCCATTAGTAGTAGTGAATAATTTCAAATGAGTTCACATTAGACATCACCTTTAACATATACCGCAGAGCTCGGCAAATCGCTAATGCAATCAGAGACTCGGCGCTCATTGTGTGCTCCCTTCTGATAACGTGATACGGTACCGGTGTTACATAAATATCCTGCGCCGCGCCGGCGGTATGCGGGCGAAAGAGTAAAGGTGAGTGTTTGTTAAGTCAGATAATCTGAAGGTAATCACGTTGTTATAAATAAGTTTTAGTTGAGCCCGCGGGGATGGCTGTGCTTGAGCGTTCTACTGGCTGCCTATTGCAATGCCTACAAACTCAAGAGTAAGAGTAAGATTTAAATTTAACGATCGGTCGGACTCCCCCGAAAATCGTGATTTATGTATTACGCATGTGCTCGTGTTCGGTATATGAGTGTGTGTACGTTTTGAACCTTTGTGTTCCCACTAATGTCGCTAATTACTGTTAGTGGTGTATGTTAAATATTTTAACTTCATGTCGACCTCTAATTTGTCGTTGTCTCTTGCAAAACCGATGTACTGGACGATGCTAACATTGTCAAAGCAAGCCGTTGTTTAGGACTTGATAATGGTGGAGACACCGAAAGGCCCCTTCCTGTACGTCACAAGTAGCATTTGTTGCAACAGATAACGACGCGATTGACTTGACGAAAGTTGCCATTAAGAAGATTCAAATTGAATATGTGACCACATTCTGAAATCGTCTCATCATCATCGTCTTCTTCGCTATAGGGCGAAGCAATGTGCCTATTCTGCCTCTGATCTTTTCCTTGGTCATTCCTTCTCTTTAGCGTTTTATACGTCTGTACTAAACGAGTACACAACCCACTCATGATTGTATCATCCTTTCTAGAGGGTCTTTCCACTTCCCCGTTTACAGTTTTATCTTGTCATTCGTACTGTTTTCTTACGTGGTCGAGCCTCGTGTGCGCTTTAACTTTTCTAAGAAATTTCACTTCCGGTGTTAATATCTAACATTTTGCTCTTGCTGTTGTACACACCTCGCTTCAATACAACATAAAGGAACAGCCACCACTTTATAGAATTTTATCTTTATTTCCATTTGTACATTATATAAGAGGAAGTGGACTGTAATAACACACTTATTTCGGTTGATAACAATATTTTATTGGGACCCTTAAGAACGTCAAACGTTTCGTCCATAATACGATGATGCCAGTCCTCAGTGCTAAACCTTCTCCAGTGGGTGGGTTAATATTAGAAAATTTCACAATACATTAAAACGAAGAATATAGAAAAAAATTTAATACTGCTGGCAGCATCATCCAGATCAGAAACACATCATCCGGTGTCATTAACACTCTGGTGAATAGAGCAATTCATGTCTCAGACAACGAGAACTTAGAAAAAGAAAAGTCCCTGTTAAAGGACGTTGTACGCCGAAATGGATATGCGGTTGCTGAGATAAATAGGCGTTTAGGAATCAGCTGTCCAACTTGGCCAGTACGAGAATTCGAGACAACAAAATAGACTACAGGCGGAGAATGATGGAAGGAGGTGGTCGGCTTATCTGCGTATGCCCGTGGGGACTTCAGAGGAAACAACAATCTAAGACAATACACAAGCCCGGTAGGAAGATAAAAGCTGGTACGTTTTGTGAAGAACTTACACAAAAGTTCTTCTTTGGCGATTCCCGACTTGTACAAAATTCCTAGGTGAGTTGGTTGAGCAGTTGAGGAGATATTTACGTCGGAGAGACGAAAATATCGGTAGTCACGAGGATGAAAGAACAGATTCCGCACACGAAAAACAACGAAATTTAAGAAACCAGCTGTTTCCCAGCTCAGGTATGTGTCGAAGCAATTCTCTTTTATTCGATGAGACACGTACTGTAGCGAGGCAACAGAATTATTTTCGGAAGATTGTTAGAGATGAAGTTACTATTATTTTTCAATCAAGTTGGTTATCATTTTATTATTGAGTTTTATTTGATATACACTTGTATTGTATTATTATTACTATTTTATTACGTTAAATTGATTATTTTTTAATTGTATATTTATTATTTTGTTACCGTATATCTTTTATGTTTTATATTATTTGTGTATAATCTTTTGTTCGTATTGTAAAATAGACCCGCCCACAGGCCGAGCGTATAAATAACAAAGTGTTTTGATTGTAAGCTTTACCTATTAGAATACCACAATATAGTATAGGAGTAATCTTTGGGATTCTTAACGATACCAGTAAAACAGTCCCCTAAAGTACTGGAGAGGATGAGTAATGCCTTATGGTCTCATTTCTTGATGAAGGGAAATATCCAGCCGCACCACCAAGTGGTGGGGGATGGGCAACACCAACGAGTGGCTAACGCGGCTCTGGAGACCGAGTGACAGCCGGTATAAGCTGTTCCTCCTCTACTTGTCATTGTCAAATAGAGGTTAGGGCACCCTCTTGCCCTTGGGATGAGAAATTGCCCCTAAAGACGGATGACCTTCCATTGGTCAACGACGTAGGATGTGTGAGGCAAGGAGAAACCTTAAAGATCCTTATGGATATCTCAACAGGGAAAACTGGCCTCTTTAGTCTGGTAAGACAGCCAGTTTATGGGAGAACACCCAGACAGAAAATCGGGCTGGACGTTAAGCCTGAAGGTGGCAGCCCCACCATACGTCTTACTATGCTAGTAACGTATCCAGGGGACATATTCACTACTAAATTGCCTCAAACAAGGAATAGCCAGAGGGATTTCTCAGGCACGTGGTAGGGTATACTTTCCATGTTCATAGAAGAAACATAGATATACGGCAGGAACTGAATATTATGAGTATACTCGACAGGATCGCCCAGTATCGGCTGAATTGGTCACATCTTTGCCGAATGGATGACTGCCGCATCCCCAAACAACTATGGAACTATAAGCCGAGGGGACGGAGAGCTGTGGGACGTCCGAGGAGGCGCTGGAGTGACCAGCTGTAATATTTGCCTATTTGAGACCGGAACAAACCATTCTTGGTTTAAACCTTGAGGATGATGATGATGATGATGATGATGATAATGATGACCAATAAAACATGCTTGTCAACCGGTAAAAATGTGTTACTAAAAGTTCCTGTCAAAAAGTCTACCAGTGAAAATATGAAAGGGACTATGTTCCCAATGGCAGAGTGACAGATAGGATGTAGCAACATAAGATGTGAGATTATAATCTAAATCCAAGGCAGGTGTGGTAGATCTAAGGTCTAATCTAATCTAATTACAAAAGACTTAATCTCAAGACGATGGTAAAGTATTCGTGGGCCATCTCTCATTCGTAAACTTCGCATAAAACAAGAGGACGGACGGAATTTTTTATCTCCTCTGGTTAATAATAATCTTTAAGGTCCGTCTCAGCAGTCAATTGATTCCAGAATTCCTTTCTTCATCTTCTTCTAGCTTTTTTTTCACCATCCTTTTCCGTATTACTATAGTCATACTGTACTGTGCCTAATTAAGAGACCGCCCCCACTCGAAATAATCTGTTTCCTTTGCCGGTCTACACAGATCCCATAGTTTTGTTTCTCATGTAGCCTGTTAAAAAGTTCATCATAACTCACTCACTCTATCACTGCTCTGTATTCGCCTTCTGCTCTTTGTTGCAAAAGTTTATAATCGTTCGTTCACTTTTTTACAAAGACTATTTACTCAAACCCACTCTGCACTAGAAATTTCTTCCTTGAGTCCAACAATTTTTACGTTATTATATCTTATTTTCATAAAATCCTGTGCCTGTGCTTTCATAGATTTAATGTCTAGTGTGAATTTTCCAATTACTGGCTTTCCGTTACTCAAGTATCTATATCCCTACCAATTTTACTTTTTATTCGTACCACTACTTGTTCATGTCTTAAAGATTCTTTATTTTTTCATTTTCATTTTCCTTTCCTTCCAACCCCGTGTCCTCTTTTCATTATAAGCATATGGTCTTAAAGATCATCTTTATTATCGTCTACAAATGGTTGCCTGATATCTTTAACTATTCGTTGCCTATTTCACAGCTTTCTTATAGAAACTACAAGATTGTAACACTTATTTAAAGACTATGTTAAAAAAAATATTAAAGAGAGAGAGAGAGAGAGAGAGAGAGAGAGAGAGAGAGAGAGAGAGAGGAGGGATTGATCGTCATTTGGAAATAGACATTTTAAATCGTCATTAGGGTGGTAGTTCTAAAATGAACTGCACGGAGCGATGTGGAATGAAGATGTGCCAGCTGAGAAGTCACTGGATTCTGTTTATCGTCTACAACCCTATGACGATTATTATTTAACATATCTTATACCTTTGGCTCCTATATATTTCGTTTCCTAATGACGATCTATCACATGTTGCTTCTAGGCCCGTCGTTGAATAGTTACGGCGACAAGGCCCTATCCTGCCTCACTCACTTCCTTGTCTGAGCCCCTGCTCCTAAGTCCTAAGACAACCTTATAATTTATTTTCACACTTTCACACCCGTTCAATGCAAACGTTAATCTGTCTAATATTAAGTTAACAATTCGCTAAAAAATTGTATTTTAACAGCTGAAAGCAGATATCGAGCAGATACAACAGGTCAATCCAAATATTGTTTTTGCGTACTTAGTAAATGTATGAGGGAGGAAACAAATGTTACTTAAGATTCAGTGGAAGGATCTCTTGGTTTGCAGGTTGAGGCCTCACCTGTAACGTCAGTCACGTTTACTGTAACAACGCACAGGCTGTGTGTAATTTTACTTATTAATTGCTAGGATTTTACAATAAAACTGGGGACTACTTATCTTATAATTGATAAAAACTCTTTTCTTCGATTTAAAGACACCTTTTGTTCTGTACCACACGTTTTGCGCGATTCATGATGAGGCGTCCTCAGTAGGCTGACTGATACTGAGTCCGATTACCAAAGCTGATTGCTCAATTTTCCAACCAGACGCTTGATTCCGTTAGGGTACTTTCATCTAGCAGCGGTCTCTACAAAGTCGCTACAAAAAAGCAGTAACCATTCAACGTTTAGTCAGTGTAAGTTACTGAAAATTTAACTTACCTTGTATTCACTAGAGGTGTAGGGAAAAATTGGCCAGACTGTTCCTTATCATCATACATTTTTAGCAAGTATGTTGAAGAAGTAATCATCACTGTTACTATAAAAGTGAAAAAGTGTAATGGTTGGAGAGGAATTTAAAAAAAAAAAAAAACAGGTAGCGACTGAATTAGTCGAAAGCGTTCCTGAATTACAGAAAAACTTTGTTATTCGAAGCTGACTAGTAAATACACTGATCAAGCTTCAGATAACAAATACTCATTAAGTGCAATTTAAAACAGAGAGAATGTAAATTATGCGGCAAACAAGAGAACACAAGCAGATTGCTATACATAGTTTGCAATTCACAAGACATTCTTAAATCAAAAAGAGATAACCTCCAGAACAAATTGATTTCACTTTACCAGTCAATGATAACGATGTACAATATATGGGAGAACTAGATCTTAACAGGGAGAGAAAATGAAAGCCTCGGTGTGGTTGAAGTGGAATATTTTAGAAAAGTCCAAGTAAGATCCGAAATAAGGAGTAAGGAAAGAAATAAGATTCAAACTAAGAAAAAATGGTTGGAAAGTACAAAGCGAAAGAGTTTCGGACACCTGGAATATAATAGACAGTAAAGAACATTTGGAACGCAAGATTCGCAAGGTAGAAAAGAAAAGGAAGACCCATTAAAATCTGATAACCAGTGTGATTAGCATTTAGTACTTAGTACGTTAGTGGCTTCTGTAATAGATTTAGTACTTTCTACTGTGACGATTTAAATTGTGACAATTACAAAAATAAAAAAAAATAATTTTAATTAATTAAGGTTGCGTACTATTAACCATTTAAATCTCACAATAATAATAATAATTATTATAAAACATGTAGGTACTAAATGTGAATGTAAGAAGTAATTAATCAGGGCAAAGTATCCGTAAAGAAAAGACATATTGTAAATAATTATTATGTTCGTATTTAACCCTTTGCTTGCTATCAAGCGCCTACCTGTTGATACCGGAATCGACATGTTTTCCGAGTCTACTGTAATTAAAAATAATACTGTAAACTAATGTTAATAATTAAAGTATCTGTAGACACAGAGAGTAACTAAAACAATTAATTTAAATGATGTATTTTTTATCTAGCGATAGTTGGTATAAATAAAAAGTTTATTCAAAGAGAAACAGGAACTATATATGCTCGCGGAATAAACACCCCACTCTCTCTTGTCATGTACAAGGGTAGCGGACGAAAAATATCTCTCTCGCGATGACGACTCCCAGTAGTGCAGACGCACGAGCAAAATGCTCTGTTCAAAAGTTATGCAATTTATTGTTAGTGTGGATTAATTAATTATTATTTTGTATTTTACTAAGTGTTACAAAAAGTGTAACATGTAACGTTAACTAAAAGAACATTTCAAAAAACTTTGTAACAAGAAGAAAGATGTAACTACAAACGATAAGTGTTAAAAAGAAAAACGATGACTGCAATCTTCACCGATGGACGAATCTTTTCAACTTCTCACCTGTGGTCATGCACCATCTGAATTACAACTCTAGTATACCCTACCGATGATGCAGTTCGAGACATCTGAGAATCAACGAGTATCTGCGTAGAAGACTCTACCTATCCTGCAGACGTTTTAAGCCATGAACAACTGAGACCAGACCAAGACGAGGACGACGTTTTAGGACTCCCAAGACGGAACCACCTGGAGGAGATTACTACATCCAAAAATAGAGGTGACTCGATAGCACGTCTATCGAGGAATAATGATAATAGTTTTTGTAACACAATACTCTATTAAAGAGACTTTCAGAGACGATTGATTTTATAAGAATATAACAAAAAACTTAAATTTGAGAATTTAATTGTAACTATTCAATATAATTCAATTGTAACAGTTTAGATATTAACGTAACGTAGTATTATTAATGCCATTCTTCTAATGGAATGTATAAAGAAGCAAAAAGGTAAAAAGTCTTGCAAGATAAAGTTTTGAACTGAATATAATTAAAAGATTAGAGACTAAATATCAATGGTTACCCGGATCCGGGGGTATAGCTAGATAAATCTGTTGTGATCCCGTAGTCTAAATAAAGCAATTCAATTAATTTTAATAATTTTATTAATAATGTCATGGGATCTGTTCTTTGGAGTAAATGTTATATTTCAAATGTTTAATAAAGCAAGTCTTCTTGTTACACACATATACGGAGTATATAAATCAACAGTTTCACCTTCCCTGATTCCTTGTATGTCTTACTATGTATTGTTCTGATTTAAATTTCAGCTCGTCTGGAATAAGGCAGCCTGAAATAATTGGCAGAACCAATTATTTTGGGTTCCCTCCGTTATAACTCAAAAGAAGAGGTTATAAGATGCGCCACTCTGCTAATTTGTTTAAATTTTGCTACTATTGTAAAAAAAAAATTAAAAAAAAAAATTTTAATGACTTGTGTTGTTAAACAGTAATTGTGTCCCTATTCATAAGCTGTTGATTTATTTACTCGTGTATTTTAATATGTGTCAGAAATTTAAATAAGATAAAAATAATAATTAATATTATAGTAATATAGTATAGATAATTTTATTAGTAAATATGATATGTGTAAAGTAAGAATAACATATAATCCAATGTAAACAAACCATGTAGGTACTTGTTAAAAGTCCCATTCATAAACGTACCCCATTCACGACAATCTCGGACATGTACATTTCCTGTTGGCGATTGTTTAATATTATCGTAGTCGGTCTCCCCAGTTAGAGTGAGAACAATCGGTCACCCTTCTTGTGTGGTGTATTGTTATTTGAAGCGTGTCTGTTCATGTGTTAGTAACCGAAGGGGGATTCTTTTGCCGTAAGCATCTGTAAGACTGTGTGAGATTTCTCTCTCTCTCTCTATGTAAAATGACAACCTTTGTCATCTCATTCTAATTGTTTATTAATAAACGTGTAAGAATACGATTTATTCATATTGTTATGTTTGTGTAAAATGATATAGCGTTGTATAGTAGTAAATACAAATCGTAGAATAATTAGTTCTAGCCACTTTACGAAAATGGCTGAATTTAATCCTGATTTATTAGTAAAAGATGAGCTATGCTACGAAGCACTTTTACGAGGTCTAAAACACGTGAATGTAACCGTGTCTGAATTACGAAAATCATTACGCCAAACCGGATCAGAGACAACCTCGCAGTTAGATAAATTGCGTGAACTCGATTATGACGGCGAACGAGAAACCTGTTATGCGAAATATCGGGAACTGATAGTATTATCTCAGCACCTTAAGGACAAGAAATCACCCACGGAACTTTTGCGCGTTACACAACGTATAGAACATTTAACCCGCCGATTAAATAATTTATTAAGCTGGCCTGACGTCCCCGTCGTCCCCGCCGATGTGCAGAAATTTGCAGATGAGGCATTATGCCAATTACCTATAATTATTAACGACTTGCGTCGAAAGTCGGATGCATCAAGAATGGAGGAAATTGAGCAATACTTACAAAAATTATATATCTCCCCTGGTCATTCCCCTATTGTAGAACTCCCTCCCACCACCTCGAACCCCGAATCTCCCACCGCATCTAAGATACAACTGAGTCCTGTACAATTACCTAGTAGAAAAATAAATACCCTAACTATGTTAGAACCACCACCACCTAAAGTTCCTCGTACGTGTACTAGTCAAAATGCGACCACTAATCCTTCGAAGGAAATACAAAACGTAAATTTGAATGTTGACCTCTACGGAAGGATTTCCCACCCAGTAGAGAAAATAATTAATGAGATTCCTTACACCGATGGGTTAAGTATAACGATACTGTTAACTTTTATAAAATACCTGCTGCAAATAAAAGATCTACAACAATTAAACGATCGGCAAATACTGCAAGTAATCTTACCCAAATGTAAACCACCATTACGAGATCGAGTACTAGAATCGTTAAACTCGAGTCTTCCAGTAGAAGATCTTCATACGAATATAATCAAATATTTTATCCCCACGGGAATTTATGAGGATATCAAAAGAAGTACGGTACTTAGAGTACAAGGAGCTCGCGAAAGACTGGCCCACTATATTGCGGATATCCGAGAATCTTCACGTATACTACAAGTCGACTGGACTGAAAAACAATTGGTCGATACTATCCTAGTAGGCTTGTCTCCTGATGAACGGTCCCGTTTAGCACTAATAAGTAGACCCCTTACGTTCGCGGACCTTGAACAATGTAGCATTCTTTCTTCCAATGTTTGGTACGCAGATCAGCACAGACATGCATCGGTATCCACTACACCACATAGAAAAGAAATGCATGCCTTAGTATCTGACGCAAGAAGTCTACAAGAAAGAAGACCATTTCGAAGGTCAACCAATGGCCATGGTAAGTCCCAGGAGGCTGAACCGCTCCAGGAAACCAGAAAGACACAACGTAAAGAATATGTGTGTTACAACTGCGGAAAATCTGGACATCTCAGTAGATACTGTAAACAAAAAAGGTATAATCAAAAACCTCATTATCCAAAAAACATGTAAGGCAGGGAGATCCAAAACCCTGTGTCTTCCGCAGCATCGTAAAAGAAGGTAAACCCCTGAGAGTCAACAAAATAAAACAGAATAATAATAATAACAAAAGAAAACTAGACCCCTATGTAAAAAAATTTATAGATAAATGTAACGCTATTAATAAGTGTAATTTCAGTAAGTGTCAATTACCTTATATACAAGTAGACCTTGGTGTAACATCCACCCTCGGTTTAATTGAGTCTGGATCAACGCGAAGTTTAATTAGTCATGACCTCGCCAATAAGTTATTTAAACATAATTTAGTCAAACGCAGTCAATCCGTAAACATTAAATGCTCAACCGCTAACAAACAAAACTTAATAATAAAACTGATCATCACATGTAAAATTAAAATAAAACATTTGACGTGGTATTTTCCAATGTTAGTAAGCGACGAATTAGGACTCCAGTTAATATTGGGAGCTGATTTTATCAGTAAAACCGGAATAATTCTGAATATTCATGATAAGAAATTTTACTTTGGATTCGATCGTTCACGGATATATAACCAAGAGGATAATTCAAATAACAGAGAAAGTACTAGCACTACTTCTTCTCATCTAAAGCATCACGAATGTGAATTAGGTCATCTGGAAAGTAAAGATAGACGGAACATACAAAAGTTAATAAATCAATTCTCCAATGTCCTCACCCCAAAGTTAGGACTGATGGATCTGATAGAGTATAAATAAATTTGAGCGATAATAAAGTAATACGTTTAGCCCCGTACAAGTTATCACCCCCAAAAATGGAAGTAATGAGGAACCAAATTAATAAACTATTAGAACAAGGAGTCATCGAACCCTCTACTTCATCTTATTCTTCTCCCGCGTTTTTAGTACCCAAAAGCAACGATAAACATAGATTAGTTGTAGACTATAGACAACTAAATAAACGGATAGAATTTGAATCCATACCACTTCCCGACATCCACAGTGCTTTTCATTATTTTACGAAAGCAAAAATTTTTACCATTATGGATTTGAATCAGGCTTTTCATCAGATACCCCTTTCAGAAGACTCGAAACGTCTCACCGCTTTTGCCGTCCCTTTCAACCTATACCAATTTACAAGGGTACCTTTTGGTATTTCCCAAGGTAGTTCTGTATGTAGCAGATTATTAGAAAAAGCATTTCATGACATAAAGTTTAAATATGTGTACCACTACCTAGACGATATTGCCATTTACAGCGAGTCAATGGAACAACATCTTGCACACCTACGTGAAGTACTATCACGATTAGAGAAAGCTGGATTAACTGTAAACCCTAGTAAAGTAAATTTTGCTGTGACGCAATTCTCCTTTTTAGGTCACATCGTAAAAGCCAACGGAAAGGTAAGCATAGACCCAGAGCGAACCCGTGCTATCAGAGAATTTTTACCACCGCGGGATGCGAAAGGAATTGCCCGATTTTTAGGAATGATCAATTATTTCCACAAGTATATCCCACATCTAGCCGAAATTGCAGCACCACTAAACACTTTAAGAAAGAAGGGAGTAAAATTTGAGTGGAATGAGCAACGCCAAACCGCATTTGAGAAATTAAAGGAAAGCATCATATCACCCCTCGTACTACAATTAGCCGATTTTACTAAACCGTTTGTTGTGCAGACAGACAGTTCAAGTGTAGCCCTAGGTGCAGTAATTTATCAAGAAGTAGATAACTCTCGATTACCAATTAGTTACGCTTCACGCACCCTGACGGACCAAGAAAAGAAATACTCCGCATACGAATTAGAATGCTTAGCTATCGTTTTTGCGTTTGAGAAGTTCAAACCATTTTTAGAACATAAAGAGTTTTTGCTAGAAACAGATAATCAAGCTTTATCCTGGCTACTAAATCACCCAAAACAATTAGGTCGAATCGGAAGATGGGTATTGAGATTAAATTGTTTTAAATTCAAAGTACAACATATTAGAGGCACCCAAAACGTAGTTGCCGATACCCTGTCACGTATGTTCCAGCCGAGTAGTAATAATTACGAAAACAAGAGTAGAGAGCCACCGATTATTAATACGTTAATTACCGAATTTCCTCTTGCATTTACGGATTTAGCCCATTATCAAAAACAAGACCCACGTTTGAGTCCCATCATCGAACAACTTGAAAAAGGAAACAAGTCTGAAAAATACCTATTAAATAAGAAAGTATTATGTTGTAGAATAGCTAACGGAAAATATTTGCGAATCATCGCCCCGGATATTATTAAACCTATGCTAATGGAATATTATCATTCTTCCACTATTGGAGCACACATGGGAATAAATAAAACCATACATCGAATTCGTAGAGAATATCACTGGGAAAATATGAACAGTGAGATAGCTAACTTTGTAAAAAGGTGTAAGTTGTGTGCACTCAGCAAACCCGCTAGAAACAGCCAAATAAGTCAGTTAGTATCTGAGATTCCTGCCACCCCATTCACCAAAATTTATTTAGACTTTTCTGGACCCTACCCACGTTCCAAGTCAGGAAATACTATGTTACTAATTTGCGTAGATTCCTTTAGTAAGTTCGTCTGGATGTACCCCATGCGGCGAGCTTTAGCTACGACAACAGTAAGTATTTTACAGAATAGATTATTCAAAGATTTCGGTATTCCAGTCCATCTAGTGTCGGATAACGGACCACAGTTTAAGTCCAAGGAATTCAGGAACATGTGTTTTAAACTAGGTATAAACCACATCACCACTACCGAGTATCGTCCGCAAGGTAATATAGCTGAGAGGTATTTGCGAAACCTAAAATCTGCTTCAATTGCCTACCATGCTAACGACCATACTTCTTGGGACCAAAACCTATCCTGGATACAATTCGCCTTTAATTCGGCATACCATGAAGGACATAAGTCAACCCCATTCGAACTATTGTTCAAGTATAAACCTAATCACCCATTATCCACAAAGTGGAAAATACATGAATTGTTACCCCTTGAAATTAGGGATAAAAATATTAGAAAAATATGGAACGAAGCGCGCGCTAATTTACGAACAAACTTAGCGAAGTCAAGGAAATATTACGAGCAAAAGAATAATAATAATAAAGTAAAATACCAAATCGGAGACTTAGTTATGTATAACACGCACCCAACGAGTAGTGCAGTCGATAAGACAACTTCCAAGCTATCTTACAGATGGTGCGGTCCTTATAAAATTCACAAATACTTAACTCCGGTAACTGTGACCCTGTACGAACCCTCTACTCAAAAATATGTGCGAAGGACACATATTTCACAGATAAAACGTTATCATGAAGAAGAAAATAGTAGAGTGCCAGTTAATTCAATAAGTAAATGTGAAAACAATGTTTAGTACTCAACTGCGAAAGTACTTAAGTAACCTTTGGCTACCTTGTCGTATAAGTAGGTACGAGGCCTGATCAACCTTGAATCCTCTTTATCGAAAGTAGAGCAAAGCAAGAAGTCAGCTGACATCCAATACAAATAATGGAGTAATTAAAGAGTAAATTCTATAACTAAGAAAAACTCTCACGAAATAAAAAGGAAAAATCCGGTAGTAGTAATAAGTAGTAGAGTTAAGGAAATTTAGAATGTTGAAAATACTTTATAATGTAAATTTTATGTAGTAATAGAATTAGCGTGTAAAATAGGAAGTATATGTATAGATGGTAAGAAACAGCAAATCAAGAATGACTTATGCTGCTAGTAATTATATACAGCTAGAAACGGGTGAGGAAATTTCACACGGAACTCCCTAAGCATACTCTCGGTACACAGCTGACCAAAATTTTTAGGAGTCTGTGTTGGTAAGGAGGCGGAGTATGTGACGATTTAAATTGTGACAATTACAAAAATAAAAAATAAAAATTTTTAATTAATTAAGGTTGCGTACTATTAACCATTTAAATCTCACAATAATAATAATAATAATTATAAAAACATGTAGGTACTAAATGTGAATGTAAGAAGTAATTAATCAGGGCAAAGTATCCGTAAAGAAAAGACATATTGTAAATAATTATTATGTTCGTATTTAACCCTTTGCTTGCTATCAAGCGCCTACCTGTTGATACCGGAATCGACATGTTTTCCGAGTCTACTGTAATTAAAAATAATACTGTAAACTAATGTTAATAATTAAAGTATCTGTAGACACAGAGAGTAACTAAAACAATTAATTTAAATGATGTATTTTTTATCTAGCGATAGTTGGTATAAATAAAAAGTTTATTCAAAGAGAAACAGGAACTATATATGCTCGCGGAATAAACACCCCACTCTCTCTTGTCATGTACAAGGGTAGCGGACGAAAAATATCTCTCTCGCGATGACGAAGCAATTCAATTAATTTTAATAATTTGATTAATAATGTCATGGGATCTGTTCTTTGGAGTAAATGTTATATTTCAAATGTTTAATAAAGCAAGTCTTCTTGTTACACACATATACGGAGTATATAAATCAACAGTTTCACCTTCCCTGATTCCTTGTATGTCTTACTATGTATTGTTCTGATTTAAATTTCAGCTCGTCTGGAATAAGGCAGCCTGAAATAATTGGCAGAACCAATTATTTTGGGTTCCCTCCGTTATAACTCAAAAGAAGAGGTTATACTACTTTTCAGTGTTAGGCTGAACGTTCACCAACATATCTAGTACAGTAATCTTCCATTATAACGGACACCGTTAAAACGGTCTTCCGCTTATAACGAGCAACTCTAAGAAACACGGAATGTTGAAAACTCAAAGACAAACTCAAAAATTACGCTTAGCAATGATGAACACGTGTCTACAGTCGTGGAGTCGCGTGACTTATTCCGTTCATCTACGTTCTTGTCTCCTGAACACTGTTACGTACTATGATAGTTGACTGCCCGTCATAACACTGTTCCTACCTATATTTGAGTCTGTCCTTTATCTCAGTCAGTTGTCGTTCTAGACACGTTTGATACGTACTGTTTTGTCTTCTTTCGCTTGTGCTGACTGCTGAATTCCTAGTTTTTATACTGTCTTCTCGTTACAGTACAATTTTTATCTACACTCTTTAAGTCTTTACAGTGCTATGTCTTTAAGCAAGCTTACTGAAGGCCAGTCGAGAAAGAGTAAACATGTGTCTCTTTATGATAAACTGGCAATTATAGAACAGGTGGAAAAATGACACGGAATAACATATATCTGTTTTTTTATTGCTGTACTGCTATCTATTTTATACAAATACAGTAAAATGAATAGTTTCTGATTTTATCCACGTAGTTTAAATGAGCCGTTTCCATATTATAAGGCCTACTTGCTGTATATACAGTTGTAACGGACTTTCAATATAACGGACACATCAGAGCCCATATTAGTCCGTTATAACTATAAATTACTGTACTTTCTTCCTTCCGAATAATCCCTTACAGAATAATGTCACAGGATGCACAATAATGTCACAGGTAAGCATTTAAAGAAAATAGTTATGCAGAGCTTGAAAGAGAATGCAACTACTGAAGACTTTAGACCTACTGAAAAATAGACGAGACATAGTTTTTAAAATGAAAAGTGCTGTCGGAGAACAAATGTTTCCTATTCGTTAAGTCAGTCATTTTTCTTCACACGTTGGTACCTTTGTCCTTGTCTCTTATAGTCGAATTAGAGTTCCTACTAGTTTGATGCGATCGTCCATTCATTCCTGTCCCATGAATGATTTACGTAAGAAAAACAAAAAGGAATAAGCTGAGGATACTAGGTGAAGAATAAGCTTGCTGGACTCAACGTACAAAATATATACAAGAATTCTCAATCATAGATTAAGAGTCATTAGAGATGCATTACTTCTTGAAGAACTAATGGGTTTTAGAAAGGGTAGGTCGACTGTGGAGGCATTGTTTGTATTATGACAGTTAATAGAGAAAAGGCGGGAGTATAACCAGGAAACGTATATAGTTTTTGTTGATTTGGAAAAAACATTTGAGAATGTAGACACCCAAAAGTTATGAAATGTTATGGTCATAATCCACAGAAGATATCCACAGCAGTTAAGATCTTTTACAAAAGTACTTCTGTAGTCCATGATCTGAATGTAGGCTCTCAGGTGGCATTCCAATAAATAAGGGAGTTAGGCAGAGATGGTGTGTTTTCCCAACCTTGTTTAATTTATATATTGACTACATGTTGAGAGTATGGGAATCCAGAGTGACTTCGGGAATAGAGCTTAACAAATCAATTTGTATAGGCTCCCTGCTATATGCGGATGACATAGTTCTTACTGAAGAAAATGAAGATGATTTACAAGAGCTATGTTTCAATTACAAGAAGTGGCAAGAGAGCACTCACTGAGAATTTCCGTAACTAAGACCAAAACCATGGTCTTTAAAGGTAAATATCCAGTGAGGCCTACGATAGTTATAAACAACAGCACTGTAGAACAATGACCCGTTTCAAATATCTCGGCTGTGCAGTAAGCTATGAATCTGAATATCATATAAGAGAGAAAATAAATAAATTTATGAATATTGTAGTACGATTCATAGAAATCTTAGAAATGAAATAAGACACAGCACAAGGATTAAATTGTATAAAACAATTGTAGTACCCAATATTATTGCAACAATTTTATATATTGCATTTGCAATATTGATTTATGCGAGTGAGGCGTGAGTCATGACAAAAAACGAATGCGGCAAGATTCAGAGTGCCGAAATGCAGTTTCTTCGAAATACTTTAAATTATACATTTAAAGTATATATTTAAAGAACTCGAAGAAAAGGATATAAATGAAATTGTTTCAATTTACAGAAGAAATGGTGGGTTCATCTGCAAAGGATGACAGAGGATCGATTGCCGAAAGCGGTACTGAACTATAAAGTCATTGGTAGAAAAGACGTGGAACGTCCGAGGATGAGATGGGTGCCGGAACAGGTTCATATAACCTAATCCTTGAAGAGGAGCAGAAGAAGAAGGTGAGGTTACCTTAGCACCATAGCGTATAAGAAAACGTATGTATATGCGTGTTTGTAAGTATGTATGTATAATCAAAGAGTTCAGATTTCCTGATGACGTAGCTACGAGGATTGTTTAATAGAAACATTTTGATCTGCGCAGCCGTAACTTCGTCGCCATGGCAACGGAATTCATTTCTTTATATTGTCTGTTTAAGTACTAGTGACGCGTCTGTCAAAAATATTTGCAGTTTGCTCTTTTCTAAGCGTTGTGACTGGGTTGAAAATGGCATCTATGATACAAAATCCGTCCAAAGATTATCTGCGTGCCGTTATTCACTTTTTGGCTGCTGAGGGGACAATGGAAATTTATACGAGAATGAATGCTGTATATGATGTCTATAGTTATTTCCATACAGCAGTGGTTGAATGGTGCAATAAATTTCGACAAGGAAGAGAATCCACTAAAGATTTGGCCCGTCCCGGACATGCACGTGTTGCAGCATCAGATGAAAATGTGAGACAGCTGGAAACTGATTTACGCGCAAATAGGCGTATCAAAGTTAGAGAACTTTCTCAAATGTTGAGCATAAGCGTGGGAACTGTTCATTTCATCATTCATAGTCTTGATATCACATAGTTGCTGCTCAGTGGATTCCACGACTGCTTACTGATGTGCAGAAAAATTTGCGTTCGGCCTTATCATTACAGCATTTGATGCCTATCAACAACAATGTAATCCCTTTCTATACCGAATTGTTGCCGGTTATGAGTCTTGGTGTTATCACTATGAACCAGAATCCAAAGTCAGAGTATGCAGTGGAAGCATGCACAATCTCCGAAGGCGAAAAAATATCGGTCCCAACCTTCGGGAGGAAAAGTAATGGTGACCGTATTTTTTTATTATCAGGGTGTGCTGCTCTTAGATTTTAAAGAGCCTGGTATCAACATCAACACTGAGCGATATGCAGACAGCTTAAAACACTTACGAGTCAGTATCAAGAATAAACTCCCGGGAAGCTCACAAATGGTGTCGTACTTCTGCATGATAATGCTCGACTCCATGTAGCCCAGACGATTCAAGATCTGCTTGGCCGTATGAAGTGAGAAGTCTTACAACATCCACCTTACAGTCCCGACTTGTCCTCGTGCGATTATCATGGTTTTGGCCCATAAAAGAAATCACAAAGAGGACGGCGGTTCAAGTCGGACGATGAGGTAGTGTTTGCTG
Source organism: Magicicada septendecula (assembly GCA_034769895.1). Taxonomy (NCBI): domain Eukaryota; kingdom Metazoa; phylum Arthropoda; class Insecta; order Hemiptera; family Cicadidae; genus Magicicada; species Magicicada septendecula. The sequence goes on from CM068370.1 coordinate 145,931,264, forward strand.
TTAGCGAATGGTTCCGCAAACAGCCGCAAGAATTTTACCAGCAGGTAATCTACAGACTAGTGGAGCAGTAGGACTCATGACTTAATATTAATGGAGATTTCTTTTAAAATCGTTGAATAAAAAATGCTTTACAGCCTCTAAACGTGTTCCTATTGAACTATCCTCGTATTTTGGCTGAAAGTGATAGCTGAATGAGTCCTATCACGAAACTTTGTTTAATTATATAGATCCCTTTTAGTAGGCCTACACTTATCATATAAATACAGCACACAATATTGTTAAACATGATCAATACACGAGGAAAACTCTACGAGAAAAATCTGGCGATTCAAAAAACCTATTCCTTACTTGAAAACCTGTTAGCTAGTAAACGGTAGCTGTACGACCATCGCCTCAGTTGCAGTAGATAATTTGTGCGTCTGCGGGCGCGCGCGTGTGTAAATATTATTGAAAGTAACCTGTTACATGAGAGTGATGTGCTTTCAAACACTGTTCTACACCTTTCATTGCGCTAATGTACGTATGTGGGGACCGATGAATGTGGGGAATGTTTCCTCGTACAAGTTGAATTACCAGGAAACAAGACCTGGTTCTTCTTATCATTCTGCACACTCTCTCACGTGCACATCACACGAGAGAGTGAATTTGTGGCCAGAGATAAAATGAATTACGGCTGAAAACTGTAACAAACTTCTCTGCGACTGTTCAGAAGCAAGAAACGTGTTATAGTTAACTATGAAAGCACACAACATGGGAATCATTCGCCTTTCGAATGACGTTCACACGAACTGAGAAAAACTTTATCTTTCACCTGTTTATTTAATTCATAAAGATTATCACTTTCTCGTTCACACACACACACACACACACACACACACACACACACACACACACACACACACACACACACACACACACACACACACACACACACACACACACACACACACACACACACACATTGAGTGAAACTTTATTAATAAAAAATTACATTCACAGAAATTATTTTTAAAATTAAAAAAATTCTACTAAAATTTGTATAAATAAAAAGTTCTTGAATTGTATTTTTTAAGTAGGCCTACATATATATTATAAATATATCTAATCCCGTCTATTCGTTTGGAAAGTTAATATCCCTCCTTTCGAATCCATACAGTTTGAAAAGCAAGTAACATTTTCAGGTTTCCTACTGTAAAGAGTGTACTCTGAACATTATTAGTAGGCGAAAACAAAGGAACAATTCATATAATCATAGATTCGGAAACACTTTGTCTACAGGTCCATACCTAATACGTTATCCCAGATTTCACGTACACGCGAAAACGTGTTTTATTTGCATTGCAATATAACGGAGCATTCTATGTGTTAATAAAAGAGACCTTTGTTTTATGGACCATTACAATTAGCCAGGGCCAAGATGCGAGCGTATTAAGACCAAATTGTATTAGGTTTAACGTAACTGCATTAGGTGAAACTGCAGAATAGTGTCAGTAAAAAGGTGAGTGTAATGATATGAATGTATAGTGAGAATCACTGTCTAGCGTTAACATTACACCTAATTTTGGAGACACTATTAAGTTACAATAGTTTGCAGATTGGCTGTATCAAATATAAATATGTAATTTAAAGGCATTTAAACACAAGAACTTTAATCCCAACACTGGATTAAAAAAAGATGTAAATTAATATATAAGGGTGCAGCTTGTCACCTACCTTGTTTAAAATACGTATATATCCAAGAAGCCATCAGTAACTGGAGAAGAAAAACATTAGGAGTGGGAATTCAAATGGATGAGCAGTACTTAACAACTCTCTTATTTGCCGACGATCAGGTAATTGTAGCGTGTGACGAGGACGACACAGACTATATGTTTAGAAAATTGAAAGAGAAGTACGAGAAATGGGGTCAAAACATAAACACTACTAAAACGGAATATCTTAAAATAGAAGACCCAGATCTGCTAATCCATAGAATCGGAAAGTGTAGCGAATTCAAATATTTGGAAAGCATTATTTCAGAAGATGAGACAACAAATAACATCAAAAATAGAATACTATATGGAAAAAAGGCTATTCGTTTGCTAAACTCGTTACTTTGGCCGAAAAAATGAAACTTCAAACTAAAGTGACAATCTACACAACTATTGTGGAGCCCATTTTAACTTATGGCTGCGAATGCTGGCAAATTTCAGATAAAGAGAAAAAGATTATAGTAACTGTGGAAATGGACTTCTTAAGAAGAGCGTGTAATATTCTTAGAATGCAACATGTTAGAAACAAAGATATAAGAAGGAAAACAGGGCGTGTATTTACAATAGCAGAAACAATTGAATCCAGACAGTTGCTATGGTATGATCACGTAATGAGGACGGAGGAGAAGCGATGGCCAACGAAAGCATTCACTTACACACCACAAAACAGGAGAAGAAAAGGAAGACTGACAAACAATGGAGAACACAGAAATTAGGAAAAACATGAGAGATCGAGCTATTGAAGATGATGACTGGAAGGATTGGGAGAAATGGCGATCAAAATCGGGATGCGGCATAAACTGTAGGACCTCCGCTAATAAAAAAATCAATATATACTTTTTTAACTATGTGATTTCGAAGATGCTAGAACACGAAATTTATATAGCACGTGTTCGTAGCGTACACGGAAGTAGGGGTCAGAAACTATATCGCAGTTGTCTACAGAAAACTAAAAACCTCAGAAATTTGATCACTACGATGCAGTTATTTTGTCACTAATCGCATAAAATGATTCAGTAGAGGGAAATTCCAAAGCAGATCTCGAGGAGAGTAACGTTCTTACAGTCAGCGAGTCGAGTTAAGGAGCTGAAAGAAGGTAGAACGTGGACCAGCCCGGCCTGTGAGATCGATCGCAATAGCTGCCACCTAAACATACTAAGAGTAGAGGAAAGATTGACGATGACATCCTCAAAATATCCTGGGAGAGGGGAGAACGGACCACAGGAACGGGAGATCTTCATGCGACGCACTCCGGAGTCACCTGTATCCACCGAAAGCAATAACTGGGATATAATTATATTATGTTAGTATTACATGAAAAACATTTCAAAGAAGTAGAGTCAGTAAAAAATGATTTTAAATACTTTACATTTATGGTCACTTTCAAAGAGGCTGATATTTCACAAGTGTGTACATTCAGCAAAAAAAAAAAAAAAAAACATACTTTCATTTTGTTATTTTCATAATAAAATTTTAATCAGAGAATTATTTTATCAATTAAATTGTGTCAGACAACTCAGACCTTTGTAATTTTTAGTATATTTACGAAACAATATTTCATGAAATTCAAATTCATATTGTTAAAGACTTAGTTTATTTAAAGTTCATAAAGAATAGGCCTATTATAAAGCGTGTTTATTTTTTTAATTTTTAATATCAGTAAATTATTAATAATTTTCCTAAAAATCTATGCAAGGCTACTCACAAGTGACCAGTTTTCTTTGATCTTTCATAGATAGCATCTATGATTGCACTAGAGAACGTTACACAATGTCGTAACCTTTCCTTGTCTGATGAGATACATCGAGAAATATTTTAATTCAACTGGCTAACAGTACCTGGGATATTGAAAAATGTTATTGCCAACTGACGTTTGGTGTCACTTCACACTGGCATTTACCTTGCACACTTCATAGAGACAGACAGATTTAACGTTCTGCTAATACTTATAAGAATATCTTACAAGAACAGACTTATCACTTAGAAAAACAAATTAAATAAAATTGTGCATACCTTAATGTTAAAATATAACCTGGAAATAAATAATAAATTACTTCACAGCAAAGAATATTTTCCATTATAAGATAATTAACTAGCAAGTAAACAGAAGATTTAATTAAAATTTTTCTCTTTGTAATACTTAAAATGTTATAATATCTATTTATAATTTTAATTTACATTTATGTATATACTCATTTAAAAGAAGTGTTAAGAAAACATCTTATTAACTTCGTGAACTCATTAATCATTCCACTACTAATTATTTTCTCCTCTCCTTTCTAGTCTTAGCATTTACAGTAAAATCAAGGCAATTACAAGCATACAGGTATTCAAGGTTATTTGCGTGCTAGTAAGGATTTGTGCAGTGTTCTGAAATCATGCGAAAAATGTTTATACGATTATATAATATAATAAAGGCATGAAAATGTAGAAAAAATAGAGATTCTTACACAAAACAAAATTTTACGAAGCCTTCATATGGTTGACTCTACATTTTCTCTGACCTCAAAAAATATCCTGGGAGAGGAGAGAACGGACCACAGGAACGAGAGATCTTCATGCGACGCGCTCCGCAGTCACCTGTATCCACCGAAAGTAATAACTGGCATATAATTAGATTATATTAGTATTACATGAAAAACATTTCAAAGAATTAAAGTCAGTATAAAATGATTTTAAATACCTTAATTTATGATAACTTTCAAAGAGTCTGATATAATCTATTTCACAAAAGTGTATATTCAGCAAAACAAAACATATATTTTTATTTTATTATTTTCATAATAAAATTTTAATCAGACAATTATTTATCAATTAAATTGTGTCAGACAACTCAGATCTTTAACTCAGACACAATCCGGATTCCTTTAAATCTGCTGTTAAGATTTAAAGGACAAAACCTCTAACGGTCAGATTGGCTGAAGTGCTGTTGGACGTCTGAGTGCCCGAGTCTGGACACTGGACACTCGGACACATGTCTTCCTGTGGACAGTCCGTTCTTCACAGGCCTTCCATGTTACTATGCAGTCGTGTACTTGGGATACTGAAGTACGTGTAAGTACGGAATAAGGTGCATCTCTACGCCCTGCCCCTTTGCGGCCTAGCCGACGTCAGCTCTGATCGTCACAATAAAAACAGACGTGGAGCGTGTCCGGGATCTACTGCAGTCGTTACCCATAAGGCTGGGCAGCGATCTTTAACGTGGTAAAATTAAACCGACACTAACGAGAGTAAAACAATCCGAAGTTTTGTTTTCACTTTTATCCAAATCAACTTAGTTTAACAATCTTCCTTTACAAATACAATAATCAGTTACGTACTACTAATAATAATAACAATAACCTAATAATAATAGTAATAATAATAGTGCTAATAATAGTAACAATCGCCGAAGTCTTTGAGTTTACCAAACCTCACTTAATATTACCTCAACTATATCGCTATAAAAACACTGTATAACTGATTTGTTGTAGGCGTCACAGCTTCGTATAGTTCAACATTAAGGTATAGTTCAATACTCCACCCGTATTGACTCAACGAAATTCAACAGTGCTTTGGCACGCACAATTTATATATATTTTTTTATATAAATCGCTTTGTTATTCCACAATACAAAACGTCCCAATAAGCAATCATGAAATTCTTCGTTGTCAGGCGTCATTGAAATTTTTTCTCTTCTGTATCGCTGTTCAGCATGTAAATAAACTTACTCAGCGTGATGAACCACACAGACTTTTAAATTTTGCTTCCATTTTTTGCCCCGAGCCGCTCTGAAATAAAACGAAACAATTTCAGAGTAAAATTCGGATTTTCGTTAAAATTTCCTTTAGTCTGACACCCTACATGTTTTTTTACGATTTCTTGACATTTTTTATTCAATAAGCTAATCTAAAAAAAAAACATTCTCTTTATTTTAAACACAGGTGCAATACTTTACATTGAAAATGCTATAGAAGAAGAATTCCGTAATAACAGGTTTCATGGTACGATAAAAAAAATTCGTAGCGAAACGCGCGATTTGTTGAGTACACGAGAAACTGCACAGAATGAAATACTGAGAAACGACTGTACACGTGAAGACAAGCTGACGCGTTTAAATGTGTTTCATTCAGCGGGAACAAAAAAATAAATAAATAAATTGAAGAAAACATTCAGATTAAAAAATAAGGCGAGTTCTCAGGAAACGACTGCATGACAGCTGATACTTTACTATTTATTACACTTTTCGCGCTGTCCGACCGAGTAACATTTTACTTTACGTGTGAAATTTGTCCATAAATTACGTGCACACGGTACAAAAAAAAAAAAAAATACGAAGAAGGAGAAGAAAGTAAATTATAATTACTATAATCGAGTTAGTTGGCCGGACGGACACCATAAAAGGTATTTAGTGAGTGCGATGCTACTGCAGAAGGAAGGAAGTGTGGCCGTGGTGTCGTGACCTAGCGGGAATGTGGTGGCCCGACCTGTTGCTGCTGCCGTTGCTGCTTTGCTAATAAACTTAATCGTTATTACTTGCTCTGCCCCTCTACATACTGTACACACACGCGCCCTAATGCATGCACATACACTCAGTTGCTTTCAATCCTCCTCTTTCTCTTCACTCGATACCAGTTTTTTAAAATATTTTTTGGAACTGCAACTGATGCCAGTACGAGGAAGACACGCGTACACGCGTATACATTCGAGTTTTCTACTTCTCTGCTTACATTTTAAGCAATTTTCCCAGTTTACGATTAATCTCATTTCCACCACTTTCTATAGTCTCACATTTTCTTGCGTTCAATTTAATCTCATTTTTGGCATTTTCTTAAGACATTCATTTAATTTTACTATGGTTTAATTTGATTTTCTCAGCCGATTAAAGACAATATAATAAAAATCTTTTTTTTTTGTTGTATCACACACAATAATACCCCTACACTTTATGTTATAAACCTTCTTACAAAGCCATTAGATTTGTCTTTGACGAAACTCAGGGATTTCGATATAGTATAAACGCTTATACCGTAAAACGATAACCTATACTATAGATAAAGTCGACCCTCTTCTGTAGACCACTGGTCAGTAAAGTACTGACCTCGGCCACCATGGAATTAGGTTGCCTCTTTTAAGCCTTCAGCCTATGGAAATTGGTATCATCATCTTCACATCACGGCATAAGCAAGGTGCTGCCTGTTCCGCCTTCAAAGATCCTCCTCAGCCATCTCTTCCTGAGTCTACCCACACACCTGTGTCCTTTAAGTTTGAATTTCCAGACATGTTTGGCTAGTCTTGAAACTGGCATTCTTTCTAAGTGTTCTTTCCACCATTGTTTGTAATCGTTTAGTCTTTCATTCAAGTTAACTTGTAACCCTTCCCTTATGGTCTCTTTATACGGTCAAGTTTAGAATACCTTTTAACTCCTCTTAATATCGCCATTTCCTAGGCCTCTATTTTACTTTCTTGTTTCTTGGTTGTTGTCCATAATGTAAGTGAGTATCTAGGGTATTTAATAGATGGCTACAATATAATTATGATTACTCTATCTTCCTTGTATGTCGTACGGGTTAAGCTGGCTGCTTATGCTGCCTTTACTAAGACATTCAGTAGTATAAAAAATAATTATTAGTCTGATCTTGCCATCATCATCATTACTTTTATTATTATTACATAATTCTAATAATATTTTAATTGATATGTGATAATAAGAATAACAATAATTATCGTTATCACTTATAAGCACTATGACCTACAGAACTCGCCCATTATTTTGAACGAAGCATATTTATTATTATATAAAATTTAGTACGTATTAGATAATTTTTAAATTTTCAAAAAAATTTCGGAAACCTATGTAAGCCTACCTTTCTTTTAGTAAAATAACAACTGTGAAGCATAATAATTTTTGTAGTTAAATTTGTAACTATAATGTCTAAACGACAAATAATTTGATGGTAGCTTTTTAAATTTATGTTTCCATAGATGCCTATAGGCCAATATTAAATATGTGAGTTGGTACTAGTGATAGTACTAATTAGTACTAATGCTTCTAGGAAGAAGAAGAAGAAGAAGAAGAAGAAGAAGAAGAAGAAGAAGAAGAAGAAGAAGAAGAAGAAGAAGAAGAAGAAGAGGAGGTGGAGGAGGAGGAGGAGGAGGAGGAGGAGGAGAAGGAGGAGAAGGAGGAGAAGAAGAAGAAGAAGAAGAAGAAGAAGAAGAAGAAGAAGAAGAAGAAGAAGAAGAAGAAGAAGAAGAAGAAGAAGAAGAAGAAGAAGAAGAAGAAGAAGAAGAAGAAGAAGAAGATTAAAGATACCCAGTTTTTATTTGAATAAAATTTCTCAGCATTATGCCCCATACAGACTTTTAAAATTGTATCAAAATGTTTCATTCCATTTTTGCCCCGAGGTACTCTGAAATGACGTTACAAAATTTCAGACTGGATGTTCAATTCGGTTTTGCGTTAAAATTCCCTTTAGTCTGACACCCCTCATGGATTTTTACGTTTTCTTAAAAATTTTTATTCCTCTTTTGAGCACTGGTGCTCTAAAATTTTAAAATTTCCTAAACTGTACACTATATTCTGATTTTGTTTAAAATTGTCTTTAATTTGATACCTCACATGGGTTTTTTCGATATTTTTCATATTTTGACCCTTCACATTTTAGCCTCCAGTCTCCTCTTTAGGTGGAGGAGAATCAGTCTCAGAAACAATAGAGGTTTGTGAGGTAAAATTATTATAACGTAAATCAAGGAGTTACGAATAGTTAATTAATAAATTTAAAATATCTGTAGTACGACACGATAAATTATTAAAGTTTATAGAAGATTGTAATATTAGTAGTAAGAAAGTATGAGAGATTTTGTACACTGTACTAGTTATGCAAGCGGGTAGTTAAGGCGTGGACGCCGACAAACTGTCGCCTGGCAGCTTAGAAATGTATTGTACATCCAAACTTTCTATGTCATAAAAATATAAAATGCTTTGTTAGCACAAACCAGCAAAAAACGCGATATACCGTTAGAAAGAGGGTGTATCAGCCTTCAAAAATACAATAGCTAACATACTGAAACGGGCTGTGTGTTTTAGAAAGCATATTTCTCTTTTTACGAGTTAACGGCTGTGCGGGAAAATCTCAGCGCCGAAATCAGTAGCCAATAGGGAATAGCGTCATCGCTGCGCGCGAGAATTTTGCAAGTGATGACTGCATATTTTCAAATTTACCGGCGACACTTTCAAAATGTGACCAATCGGGGTTATTGGAAGAGTGACAGCAGAAAGGGAAGTTTTGAAGAGACTATAAATGTGACTCTCGAAGAAGAACGGGGGTCTCTCTCTAACTCGCAAAGTCACTAACGGTGGTTCAAAGTCAGTAAGAGAACAGTATAAGTCAATAAGTGGCCAGTCAGTCAGTAAAAAGTGAGAAAACGTTTAAGTCAAGGAGAAGAAGTACGAAGTTCGGTAATGATAGCGGTCGGTCAATTACAGTATTTATTAGTCAGAATTACGAATTATCGTAATATTTACATAATTACAATGAACTAAAGCAAGCAAGTGAAATATAAGAACTCGGTGACGTAAAGGTAAAGAACTAGTGAGTATTATTGAATTGGTGCGCGGGTAAGATGCGAAGAAGTATTTCTTTATAATGTGCGCGGAAGAATAAGTAAGTCTGAATCGCTAAGTGCGTGGCGTTAAGTAGTCATCGTGATCGTGTGAAAAGTAAAAGCAGAGCAATAAGAAGTGAAGTGATATGTTGTGTGTAAAGTGGAAGGAGCCCAGCAGCGGAATGGATAACCATTTACAAGTAACTCTATCAAAGTATATTGTCTAAATCACATAATCTTGATATAGTAATAACTGTCTACCGTAAATTCAACCCGTTTCATTCTCAAAGAACCCATGAGAACGTTCAGATCCTAAAGATGCAGTTATATGTTATGACATAGAATTGGATAAGAATTAAGTATATCTAATTTGTTAGACAATAAGTCGTGATGATATAGAATTGAATGATTATTAAATATATATAATTTGTTAGATATTAAGTCATGTCTTTGATCAAAGTAAAGTATGAATGGAGAAAGGTAGATTCAAGATATCAAGAAGTTAGCATAATGTTATAAATGATTTAAATATGTTAAAGAATCTCTGATAAATTAGTTAAAGGTGTTAAATAATCTCTATTGAAGATTGAAGAATGATGATTTAAATGTGTTAAAGAATCTCTGATAAATTATTCAAATATGTTAATAATCTCTATTGAAGATTGAAGTGTGATAAGATTTGGTATCTATTGATAACTCATTCAATTTCCACAATTAATAGTAATCATGATGTTATGTGTTGATATTATATAATGTACCTAAAGTTGATAAATATAACGTTGTGTCATTTAGCATCTGAACAAAGTGTTATTATTTAACAATAACCCCTGAGATAAATAATTATCTCTGGCGCCCAACAAAAATCAAGGCAGCAGTTAGAATATAGATGACTATGTTCGTTGTCAATTAATCAATATAATTAAAATTAACCAAAAGCAAGTAATTTTCATTAATGACCAAGTAGAGTTTGTTGTAATTGTCACGTATTATTATTAGCACCCGGCAGCAATTGCAAAAGAGTTTCTTTTAAATTTGGTGCAGCCGAGTTTTAATTATAATACTGTATAGACATACTAGCTGCGTTTTACAAAAATCAGTTGATGCATTTAAAAGTTATCATGAGACACAGCCCAAGTAGACAGTAGATAGACACACAGACAAATACCAAGCCGTCGTGCTATAACTGCGAACTCGTTTCGTTAGTTCAATTGTTTTCATGATATTGTAACGACCGTTACTGAACTGTTTCGAAAAGTCGAGAGCGTCCTTCCACCCGTTTCTCGGCTAGCCGAGCAGGTGTAGCGTTTCAGTCAAGGCCGCATTTAAGTACCTTCCAGCTTGTTCTGGAGAGCAGAGCACTTGAAAATACACAAATTATGCTCACGCCACCGAAAGGATGGCCACCTGCGCTACCTGTATAAGCAATAACGGCAGCCTTTGTCAGTAATTTACAGTGAACGATTTCTTCAGTGCGGAACTCTTAACAATTGACATTATTATTCCATGTGGACAAATTTAACTTGAAATCTTGTCCTACTTTTCCCGATATAGAACCTGATACTTTTATATGACATACTGCAATATCACTTACCTCTGTCTCTTATTAGCGATAGTGGTGAAAGTGGTCCGAATTCGGAGAGATTAACAAAAAGAATGTGTGATCAACTTTATAACAACTCCAACACGAGAATTCGTTGATTCGTAGACATTATGTAGCATTTAGCTGAAATTAACGATCCGGAAGTGGACATTTAGGACACTTGCTTTAGAACACTTTAGAACATTTTGACAAAAAAGGAACAAGAAACACTAAGAAGGTTCGAAATAAAGATTGTAAGATGTGTTTATGGCCCGGTTAAAGAATATGACGAATGGGGAGCAAGAAATAACCAGGAGATAGACGCGCTACTGAATCATGAGGACATTGTAAGATTCATAAAGGCTGAACGAATGCAATGGCTAGGTCATCTAGAGCAGATGGATGAACCGCGTACGCAAAAGAAAATTATGAGGGCGCAAGTATATAAAAACAGAAAGAGGGGCCAACCTAGGATAAGATGGTTGGATGATGTACTAGAAGATCTCAGAAGAATGGATGTGAGGGGCTACACTGAGATGGTAATAGGTAGGGGACTTCGGAGTAGATTGTTGCTGGAAGACAGGGCTCAAGTTGGGCTGTAGTGCTGAAGAAGAAGTGGACATTTGGACGGAGATACTTTTTGGAAAAGGGTTAAGGAGTTCAAGGATTTTAAGGAAGAAAAGTAGAACATAAAAAGACTGTTCGTAGAGGAAAAGAAAGAAAGAACATAGTGAAAGAATGAAAAAGTAGCGGAAGGAAAAAGAGGTGAGATATAAGAGATCATAAGTTATTTCACGACGACCATAACTAGTCAAGGTCGAAAACCGTATAATGATAATAATACTAAGATGAAGATGAATAAAAAAGAAAACAGCAACAATAATAAAATAGTATTAATAACATTGTATCCACAGAGGGCCATGCTACCTGACGTTGCAGCTGTCGTGACCGTGTACATGCACTTCTTCCACATAATTATCAGTTTATTACTAATAAGCAGATAGCGTACACTGACAGCTTATTACAGTAATGACGTTATTCCATTAGCCTTATATAATTATTGTATCGTAATACGTTATGGTACGGTTCATCACGCATCGCAAATAACTGAAGACTCGCGTTGACCATGAAATGCACGCTACTTTGGTAATCACACCTTTCATTAATCGATAATGTTTTATTAATACGCAGTAATGCGATCGTTCTGTCAAGCACTAACGCTTACTGCATTTGAACACGATATGTTGTGTGCTTTTAATGTTACGTCGTTAACTCGGGTGTCGTTACTGCAGTCCAGCTCTGTGTCAGCTGAGCGTCGTACTACAAAATTCCATAAGTTTCCACAAATGGTGGATCTTAAATTCTGAATCGTGTAACCGATATATATATATAAGGGATGTTAGTATTATAAAAGACTGTGGACTCAAAGGAATTCAATTATAACGAGAATAATTTGTACATGTGCAAGTATCTATGTACGTGGCACCGTATGTTTTTATTTGTGTACGCTCTCTCCCCCCCCTCTCTCTCTCTCTCTCTCTCTCTCTCTCTCACTCTCTCTTTCACGCGCGCACGCGCGCGCACACACACACACACACACCGTTCACAACTATATCTGATTTTTTCTGCAAGTAGATTATATTTATTGGTTAGTTTTAGTTACGTTTTGCTGATATAGCGGGATTATCAGAAGTGTGGTTAGCTTATTATAACATAGGCCTATATATATATACATATTGTAACGTGTCGTTTCACCAAACATAAAACTAATAACGTACTAACTAAAAGATAATTTACTGACTGTAACAAACTATGGCTGACAATGACCAAAATACCAAGAAGTTAAAGATCCCAGGTCAAAAGATGTAAATAAATAAGATGTAAAGATGTAATTAATTGCACTGTTGAGTACATTTACATATGTTTTTATTTGTGTTAATCTGATTCATTCTATTAAGACAATTTATAATATTATTAATAACTTCATTACTAGTTAAAATGTAAATAAATCTAATTTAACTATGGGGAGGTCTGCGCACCTCAGACCGTTATTTTATTTATCAAGAAAAATAAAATAAAATAAAGTGAATTATTTAAGTTTTACAAATATAATAGGATCAAGCTATAATTATAAAAGTGGTATGGTATGACAGTGCTAGAAAGTGAGAATAACAGTGAAATACGGTAAAAAGGAAAAATTGTGTATAATGAAAGTGATTGAACATAATTATAATGAGCATTGAAGAAATATATAATCTATATGAAACAGGTATATAACACATATATAGTGAAACAAAACAAATTAACTATTTGAAAAGGATAAAATTTTACATTAAAAACTTATAATAAAATAGTGTAAGTAAGAAAAGATAAAGTTCAGCTGAATATTATTAATTATAAATGGTACACCGAACCTGTGACCCACAAAAAATAGAGCCAAGCTAAATACATTTTTTTATTAACTAAACAAATTAATGTTTTGAGTGGAAGAAGATTGATTGTTGAAAATTGTGAATTGCAAGCCAGAACGTAAAAGATAAATTACTGCTGAGTTTGATGGAAATTGAAGATCAATAAAAGCTGAGATGACCAGAAAAACCAACCCAAGACCTAGAGGAATGATGTTTTGACAGAGAGAGACCAAAAAACCAGGTGTCCAGGAGCAGAATCAACCAATAGATCCGTTGGGAAAACTGCAAGATTGGTGAGATCACTCCAAAACAATAACTGAAATATTCGAGCTAACTTTGTGACAGTAAAAATATGAATTACCACAAAAACAATAACTGAAAAAACAATAAAAAATTTTTTTAATAATTGTAAATTATTTTAGTACACTATTAACATTCAACAGACATTTACAACACCATATTACCAAGTATCAAGTATTAATTATATTGTCTGTTCTATGTGTAAATTGTACCCAACTTTAATGATACTAGTATGTTAACCCTGAGATTCATGAGATTCAGATAAATAATCATCTATTTAAAAATAAAACGCAGGTTTTTTTATTTAGTTACAAATCAAGTCAGAGATACAAATTATTTTAATATTACATATTGGTGATCCCAACACAGGGCTGAACAAGATAAAAGTAACAATGACGATAAAGGAAGATATTTACTGAATATTACATATTGACGCTCAAACGTGGGGCCTTCCACATTCGCAGAATAGATTTGGTACTATATTTACTGAACATTACAATATATATTGTAACGTAACGAAACTAAGGTCCTCTACGTTACATAAAGATTTATAATTATCAAAATAAAAAAAACGCTAATCGTCCGTTGTAATAAAGGTCAGAAAAGTAAACCCTTATTAAATAAACAAATAAATGACAACAAATAAGAGTACAAGGTAATAGAAAAAAATAAAAATGTTTATAAATACAAACTATGAAGTGGTCAGTGAAAAGTGTAAGCGATAAACATAATGTCAAATAATGTGACAAATAATATAGACAGTTTAGACTAATCAATTAATTAACTGAGAGTAGACTAATTAAATGGTATTTAATTTAGTTTATAATAATGTGCATGTTATTACGTTTTATCATGTTGTTTTGTTATCATGGTATTTATGTTGTCTTTTGTATGTAGCAGGTGTGAAGCAATTGCTTTAAGAAAGTGTCAATTAATTGATGTCAGTTTCATTTACGTTAAACTTTATAAGAGTAAATATTTTGGTACTCACATTAAATAAGTAATAGAGGTATTACTAGATTATATTTGTAAACTTGGCCAGGAAGGCAATAATTGTTGATAAGATGCCAAAGGGTTATTGTAATTATGTTATAAACAGATGAAGGGTTCTAGACTAAAATAAGTAATAATAAATTAAAATCAGAATGAAATAAAAATGGAATGATTGGCCATAAGCCAGTGACACATTGTACAGGAAGTCAGGTCAGAAAAGTTACATAACTAAAAAATGTAAAAACATTAAATGTAATATAATAAATTAAAAGAAAGCATTAGTAGTAATTAATAAAAATATAAGTGACTTGAAATACAAAAAATCGTGACACATGTAATAGAACAAATAGGCCCAAAATTAGTATTTTGTTATGAGAAGGTAGTACTTGTTAGTCTAAGAAGATCAAGAAGAAAATATAGCAAAATGTATATAATTTAATAACAAAGATTATGTGAAAGTTTTATATGATGTAATGTAACTTTAGTAAGGGAGTATTTTATTAAGTAAGTGCAAGAACATTTTTTTTTAATTATGGCTCTAGGATAACAAATATTATCCAATAACAGAAGGAAGACTGGTTGTCATGGACGACAAAATGCAAGAAATTTTGTTTATTCAACACTCAATTGTTATATATGAACGAGGACAGTTCAGTTGTCATGAATCGAGAAAAAAAAAGAAATCTAAAGAATAAATTTATTGTAAATCAAAATTAATAACTATTAACTAACTAAAAAGACAGTTGATCGACTTCCGAAGCTATCAATAAGAGAATATAATTCAACCTACCAATAAAAATAAAATAAAAATTCCAAAGAATAAAATTACGAATAAACTACAGACAAATGAGTAATAATGAAATTTAATAATAAATAAATGAAGACAACCCAAGACCTGAAGAAATCAAAGTAAATAAGTATTTTAAGAAACGAAAAGAAAGAAAAAATTAAAATTACGCCCTGAACCTCACTTTTCACAACTAAGGAAAGAACTAATACTACACAAAATCCGTTGGGACCCGTAACCACTAGAAACACAAACAGTAGCGAAGATCAAGAACTGGAACTTCCACTACGTCCTGGGACACCAACACCAAACTTTTATTGAGAAGATGGAGACTGACATATTTCAGACATTCGTTCATCATTCTCCTCCCAGCCTTAGTCTAGCGAACCGCAGCCATTACGAGTAACTTTGTCAACATACGGTAAAACTCAGCTCATGTTTAAATTTTAATTAATAAGATTTTATGATTAAATTGTAATACCTTGTAATCTTATCTTGCATTTTCTGACCTTACTAATAGTCACAAGAACTCCATGTACCCTGAGATTAAGAAAAATTAACAATATAGTTAAATTTAAAACATCTAAACCCGAATTCAATAACTAATCGATTCATTCCAGTGTGATCGATGTGTTGTATCTGTGCCAAGAGAAAACATCTGTTTTGAAAAAATATAAAAATAAAGAATCTTTCCTGAAACTGATGAGTTATTATTATTTGTTGACGATTTAGTGTGTTTCGAAGAATTTATAGCGTATAGAGGGAGAAACGAGAGGAACACAAGGCTTAAAACAACTTAACCTATAATAATCGGCTGACTATACACGATAGCGCTAGCTGGCGTACAACTGTTGAATTACGAGAGAAGAGAAAACTAATTCACTTCTCCTACTCCCCTCTCTCAGTGCTTGGTTCAGACTAGGCCTGAACAGTAACAACATAAACATACAATATACTAACTCATATTGTACACTACTCAGTCAGGACGGATTTAATTAATATAAATTGTTAGAGATAAGAACATATTATACTTCTCATTAATTTTTTATTACAAATTAACACTCACAGCAGGTGACTGGCCACCCACAGAACAACAGTACATTAACTTACTAATAACTTATATGTTAATAAACAGTGGCTTAAGGGAAAATATACGAGAATATCACGAAGAAACAAGCAGGATATTACAAATTGGCGCTTAACTTGTAGGGCTTGAGTTAAGTAAAAAATTGACTACATCGCTATTACTTAACTTGAGCAGGCGACTATTAGAGGCACAGGAATGCATACGAGAGGTGTTTCTAAAAGGATGGCTAAGGACCAAGAAACGGAAGAAGATAGACGGGAAGAAGAAGCAGAGATAGTTACGGAAGATGAGATGGAACAACAGGCGGGTGACAAGGAGGAAGCCAGAGGAGATATGGATTTACTAAAACTATGGGAATTAATTAAAGAAGATAATAAACAAACTAATGAGAAAATAGACAGTATAAACGAAAACTCAAAGAAACAAAACGAAATTTTGAGTGAGAACTTAATCAAACTAATGAACGAGAAATTTGATAAAAATAAAGAGGAAACTAATGAGAATAACCGACAAATAAATGAAAGATGAAACCAAATTAACGAAAGGCTTGACAGGAATGACGAGAGCTTAAGGCAGATTCAGGAAAATAACAAACAAATAGACGAAAAAATTGAAAACAGTAATAAGGATTTGCGACAAATTATAAATGAACAAAACCAAGCGTTGAGAGAAGTCATAAACGAAAGGATTGCAAATGTCAATGAAACACTTAGCAAAAGGGTGGATGATTACAAAGAGGAAGTAAGACAGCAAATAGCTGAAACCAAGGTAGGTCTAGAAAAGACGGATGAAACCATCATACAACTCGGAGTGGAAGTAGAGGCCAGAATAAATCAGATAGAAAACAATAACGATACTAGAGTAAAGGAGGTACAAACAGAAAAACAAGAAAAATTAGGCGAAGTACAAATCAACATAGCCGGAAGAGTAGAACTGGTGAACAATGGAATGAAGACAAAGAAAATGAGACAAACGCGTAAAAGGAAATTAATAAATACACGGTAAGGATTGGAGATGATTAAGGGGGGATTAGTTAAGATGTATAATATACCAATTACGGAACCAAGACAAGTAAGGCAATTTAGAAACTCTAAACGAACCACAGTTGAATTCCCGGAGAGATTAGAAGAGCCGAAAAAGCCAAAACTAACCGAGGAGCATGGAGGACTTATGGAGATTATGTATGAACCATTCGAACGATTAAGAAACAATATGGATGAACCAGTGAAGAAGATAATGGAAATATTCCTGGAAGATAACGAAAAACGCAGGGAAAGATTTTGCCGGAAAATACACAAAATCCATAAATTTCGTCTTACAATTCGGTGCGTGTCATTTACAGCGGTTTAGTTTTAACGTAAAGTAATAACTGTGTGCGGACTTCGGCAATTGGTGACTTATATTATTTACTGCAGCAGTGTTAATTAGATGATATTTATTGTTTCTTACATTAATGCGTGTTAGACAGTGGCAAACTTGACGAGTTGTTGTATATGTTAGTGTTTATCGTTGGAACTCTAACGAAGTCTCGTTATAAACAAATTAGTGTTAAATTTGTTTGTAACGAACTCTCCGCTATTCAGTTATTTATTCCACTGTTTAAACACGACGATCTTGTGACTGTCATACCTATATACATGTTAATACAACATGTAACGTTGCCCAGTGAAGCTGGTGTTTTCTTGGTATAAGAACAGTGAAAGTTTGACAAAGTCCTCAGTAGAGGACGTAGCAGCGACGGTTGCTACACTTACCCCAGTCACACTCCGCCATCTCCCCGTCAGGCATCTAGACATCCCACTGCCGACACATTATGTGCAGAAGTTGGACGCATCCATAAACATCGATTCAACCGAAAGTAGTTTACCTTCGTGCACCAAAAGAGAATATACGTCATGCGGCTGTTTTGACAGACAGAGAACCACCTTCAAACTGTTATAGCCGTCCGTTTCGAAGTCAAACGCCTGAGACTAAGTGAGTGACGTATCCTTCTTTAAGAGTCAGCTTATGGGCAGGAGTGGAAACCCAATACCTAAGGAAACAAAAGTTCAGTCATTAAAGGAAGCAATGTAGTTAGACTAAGAGAGAAATATGGAAAGGATAAATATAAACACATATGTGTAGCAAACGTACATACCGGACAAAAATAAAGACGTCTATGCAGGTAAGAACAAAAAATACAAAATACTGGATACTACGAACAAATACATACAAAGTACAAGTTTATGCCATCAAACTCTCACAGCAAACACAATAGCAAATGATTGGTGAAAACGGATTTAAAAACCAGTCTTAAAATAAGTAGCGTATGAATTTACAAAATGTCAATCAACAGTGATTTGTGGCACCTCTGCAACTTTGTTATAAGCCTTCAAATTAGAATTCTGAAGGACGCGTTAAATGCTTACATTTATAGAACCGTGTACTCATTAACACACTGTCTGATAAGAGATCACTTTTTTGTTCACGTTTTAAGACGATTCCTTTTATCCTTATTTTTTTATTAACAAAATAAGAATGGTAAAAATTCAGGTAGCAACGTATATCTACTCTGTGTGTAAGTGAAACAGAGAGAATCAGGAAATGAGAAGACACTCGGAGTATTTCTTCGCTGTTATTGGGTAAGGATGTTTCAATAAGCTGAAGCAATTATAATATTAGTCAGCCGACTACCCAATTATGAAAACAAAGGTTAATGGAATGCCCTCGACAGCGACAAGAAGTCGACCTGGGTCAGTATCAGCATCTATTGACAATTACGTACTCACTATTCGTTACCAATAACAGAGAGAGAGAGAGAGAGAGAGAGAGAGAGAGAGAGAGAGAGAGAGAGAGAGAGAGAGAGAGAGAGAGAGAGAGAGAGAATGAGAGAGAGAGAGATGTATTGAAAGTCAGTAAGAAGTGAGACTAATACATAACACGCTTCATACTTCTAAGCATATTGCTTGCTAATAATAACAATAACAGCCACAATAGTACCACAAGGGAGGCTTTTTACTAATTGTAAAGTATTTAGCTACTTTGATCCAAGAAAAAGTGTTACTTAAAATTATTACAGTTCAAACTCTAATCTCCTAAAATTGTGTCTTTGAATATTTACATTTTTGATATTACCAAAGACTTGAATATGTTGTTAAAAGAGAATCCGAACTCTATGGTTTTCCTTAAAAAGGCGCCATAAAAACAAATAAGTAATTGAATCTAGCTACCGGAGATATCACGTAAGACACAGATACACAAAAATCGTCGTCGTCTTCTTCTTCTTCTTCTTCTTGTTCTTCTTCTTGTTCTTGTTCTTGTTCTTGTTCTTGTTCTTGTTCTTGTTCTTCTTCTTCTTCTTCTTCTGCTGCTGCTGCTGCTGCTGCTGCTGCTGCTCCTCCTCCTCCTCCTCCTACTCCCCCACCTCCCCCTCCCTCTCCTCCTCCTCCCTCCTCCACCTCCCTCCTCCTCCTCTCTATCTTCACCTTTTCTTTCTTTCTCTTTTTCTCCTCCCGATTTAGGTCACTCTTTTGTTCACAAGGCACTCCAAAATTCTATTTATTCTTCCTTCCCATTCCTTAGATTTTTCTTCTGCTTATTGGATGATTATCTCTGGCTCTTCTAACTAGTACGTCCTAATTCATTTTGTCGACGTGGTAGTCTTCTCTTTCATCTATACCGTTCGCTTTGTCTGCTATTCTGAACCGAATACTGAAGTTCGTTACTCTGTCTCATCGTGTTTAGCATACTGCTCATTTCTTTGCGTCCTCGAGGACTTGTGTTTGCCTTCTGGTTTCTTCTGTGATTGGTCTAGAGTCTGCTCCATAACTCAGACTAGATTACACTAAATTACACTACACACTAGATTACACTAGATTAATTTTATATACGTGTAAAAATATTATAAAAGTGTATTTGGACCTATCCGAAAACGTTTAAAACATAAAATATGGAAAGGTGCTAGTAAAAAATGACATTATACAGCGATTAGCTAATCCAAAATGAACATAAAGCGTACAGCACATATAAAAAGAAGCATGTAAGAAAAAATACGATTAAGCGGTATAAGAAATAGGCCCTAGAGAGGCAAAACAAGAAATTAAAATATGTATTATGCAAGATGAAGTGAAATGTTAATGAACAAGTTAATGAAATCTTCTGTGAGAATGTGAAGCTGATGAAAAAACGGAGTAATAACATGTATACAAATATAAACTGAAAGTATATTCGGACAGCCAAGACTGTCCTAAAGTAAATAGGATCCGAAAGAATTCCACGGCGTGGTTCCATGATAGTGGGAAGAAGAATGTTTTTTATTACCAACGACAATTATCGCCACTGAAGGTTGTACCTATAACAAGAAAGGAAGTTATACGTGATACTGAGAAATTATGGTACGCAGAATTAATGAATGTTGACTGTCGGGAAAAGTGAAGACATCGGGTCAGAAATGACCATATTTAGCTTGAACAAATAATATTCACAGAAATAAGAACAAGATCACTCATGAAAAGTGAAAAGACAAATATCGCGATATGTCTTGCTAAATATGAGACAAGTCAGGGAAGAAACTATATACAAAGACAACATGCTAGGTCTTATATTTCTGCTTGTGCGTGCGATACCAAAACAGGAAGGACATAATGTGGAAGCATTACAAGTTGACAATGACTGCTAACTTTTGTGTGATATTAAGATATTAATGCTGACGGAGCTTGTGAAGTTAAGAGGATTCTAATAAAAACTATTATTTTTACTTTATTTTAACTTCTGAGAATATAGTTATAAGACAATAGGCCGAACGTACGCCACGCTGACGTAAAAACAAGCATGAGGTAGTTCGGCCTACAATCCCGTGTCGAACAT
This sequence comes from Magicicada septendecula, assembly GCA_034769895.1. NCBI lineage: Eukaryota > Metazoa > Arthropoda > Insecta > Hemiptera > Cicadidae > Magicicada > Magicicada septendecula. Next base: position 145,952,601 of record CM068370.1, read on the forward strand.
TTTCGCTACTGAAGAAGAAGGTACGATGTGTGGTCGAAACGTTTAGGCAGTGCCTGACTTTAGATTTTTGCGGCCCTGGGCCAAGGTTTCTTAGCGCCCCCCCCCCCTCCAGTGGTGACTTTGAAGTAATATAATATGTACTTGAGAAGTAATTTGATGTCATATTAATACTATCAAATTTAAAACCAGTAGGCTACTATAAAAAATCGTGCTTTTATTTAGCAAACTTTTTCAAAATATTAATAACCATGCAAAAGAATTGAGCAAATTAATTTATTTTTCAAGTGGAGTAACTTAACTAAACTTATTCAGAAATTGAACATAAAAAATTTCTATTTTATTGTCTAGGTATAACCCATTAATTTTTTGTGTATAATTTTTATAAAATTAAAAAAATTGGTCTAGATTTTTTTTTATTCTTTGACTAAAGATACAACAACAAGCTAATGGTAAACTAATATTCAGTGACTATGTTGCTTAATGGAATTAATGTCGGGGAAAGCATACACTACAAATGTTGCGGGGAAATTTATAAATTTTAAAATGAAAACTGTAGAAAATTGATTGTTTTTAAATAACGTAGGCTACGTTTTTATATTTTAGGAAGAGATATAAACACACTTTTTTTAGTTATAAGTGGTTTATAATTAAAAAACTTTATTAAAAGCTTATAAATGTAATTCAGAATGAAATATGACTATACTATATGACTGGATATGATCTAGATATGACTAAAACTAAGTATTACCAAATCTAACATAAGTATTCCCTTATTTAAAGTTTAATTAAAACATACATAAGATTTTTGAAAACAAGTTTCTAAAAAAACAAACAAACAAATGACTAGTAAACTGGTGACTTGAATAAAGATTTCACAATAATTTATTATACATCAACATTTCGTGCTTTTTTGAAATGAAAAATCTTTAATTAAGTCATCAAAGTCCAAGTCTTTAAAGAGCTCATCGTTAGCAACAAAACTAGCTAAACTAGACAGCCTTAAGTCTGAACTTGAATTAAATAAGAACTGTCTTCCATTTATATTATTAACAAAAATTGATGATTTAATTTCAAAAAAGCATACTTAAATAAATCACAGTGCCTCCTACTTTTATCAAAATACTTCTGTTAGAAAAAAATACATATCTGTAGCATGCGGCCCCCTCTGAGTCTAGTGGTAAATCTGGCACTGAGTTCAGAGAAAAATATGTTTACAACGTTACAATCTTCAAGCAATCGACCGCGGCCCAACAGCCGGGTAGTTTTTAATTCTTCTAATGCTAATTTTTATGTTTAATCTGTGAGTACTGTCGCGTCAACAAAAACACCGCCATCATAAATCACCATGAATAATCCAACTGACATCTTTTCCAACAGTGAAGTACTTTATTCTACTTTATTACAGAGCACATTAATTTACGTTTAGTGTTACACAAGTGAACAATGATATGTTGTGTTCAAAGTCACAATACCAGCAGCCAACTTAAAAGTTTTGTAGTCTCCATCCGGGATTTCAGAATACTTAACTGGATGAGGTACGCAGAGGAATACATATCGTTAGGAGAGAAGTTATATCGCCCTTTCGTCTAACACTATCCACTTCATATATCACGCAGTAACTGATAGGAACAACTGTGCGATAGGCGGCGAATACTGTGGCCGGGAGATGGTGGCGTAACCTTGTTATCTGAGGTAGGCTAAGCGGCAACGCTACTAGCCCACTCATTACGCCCCTTTTTGGGTACTAGCTTAGCATGGAAACATGTACGTCTCATGCCTAGCGTGGAAACATCGTCCAGTGAATCGCCTCAAACTCTAAATTATGAAACCGTACCAACTTTTTCAATATCCTAAGCTTCTTCTTTTTCACTTCAAGGATTAGGTTATATAAACCTGTTCCGGCACCCATCTCATCCTCGGACGACCCACGTCTAATAACTGATACAAAGCCACCAAATCCTATCTCAGAAAGAGTAGAGTGAGACAAATCTCCTGCACCCCCAAAAGAGGGCCTTTCGGCTAAGGTATGGTAACCCTGACAGAAGAGTCTCTGGTCCACCTAGTGGGGGGTGGTGCAACAGGCCAGTAACCTGTTCATATAAACCTTTATAATACTTAAAGTACACAAAGCAGTCTCGGAATAAGGATTGGAAACTGTGGCAGTAGAACCCTGGCAAAGGATAAGGATTTGAATATCCGAAGCCTAAAACAAAAACTCACGCCCATAATAATATTTCCAATGTCTACAAATGTCTTTAGAATTGACTTTTGAGACGCTGTGAGCAAAAGGGCGGTAGCGGATATTCACGATGGCTAGTCTTCTGAACTGTCATTCTTGCTGTGAGCTGTCATTAACTGTGTCCTTATGCCATCCTTGGCCGTGAGCATAAAACGTCTAAAGAATGTACAAGGAAATATAACTTATAAATGGCAGAGTGACACTACCTAAATACTTCTGAAATATGAAATGGTCTTTTGTGACCCAACGATGTTTAGTGTAATATGACAGGGACAAATTCAAAAAGGTAGAAAAGAGCATGTGTTTATCGTCTGGTCTACTTGAGTGTAAAGTTCCTTTTTGTTCAAGCAGAAGAAAGGAACTCCTTACAGCACATTATCACTCTGTGTGTGTGTGTGTGTGTGTGTGTGTGTGCGTGTGTTTAATTGGCGAGCCGTCGGCTTTAGAGCACCGCGGGTCGGATAGACCGGACCTTGTTTGGCGAGTTAATGAGATTTCACCACAGAGTACAGTATGTAATTCCTCAGGTGTTTCGGTCCGGACAATGTAAATATTGCCGCGAAAGATTCAGATCATGCGAGTTATCTTCATTGACTACACATAACAGGACTAACCTGTTCACAATTAACGTAATTGTTGATGTTGTTTTTATTGTTGCCGGTCGTTTTATCTTTATCCTACTTCAATTGTTCACCGAACGATCGCCAGAGTTCGTGGGCTGCAATTTGATAACGACCAGATGGTGATAAATATTTTACACAATTGACACGGTGGTTAATAAAAACGAAATCATGTTAGCAAACATCACTTTCTTTTGATGACGTCGTCTTCGAAAGTAACGTAAACTTTGTATGAAGTGGTCGAAAAAATCACGGAACCCAAAAATACAATATAATATAGATACACTAAAATAAATAAACAAATATAATGTAAATAAAAATAAATAGTAAACAATTAATTTATGTTAACAGATGTACAGATTTTTCTTATTTTAAAATAGGATTTTATAATAATTGTTGGAAGTATTAAATAGTAAAATAATAAACAGACGTTGCTCTTGCCAAGAACTCATTATCTCTATATATACACACCTTACGAAACAATTAAGCTAACTGCATAATTGATATAAGTAACTGTTGAAAGCACACGCCAATTTAAGAAAAACATTCAGTGTTAGTAGCGTTATGTTAGCGTTTATATTCTTATATGTATAAAATATTATTTATTGACCGTATTAATTAATCTAGTTAATATCGAGTTACGCTTCATCTCGTATTAATTTCCTATTTATGTAAGATATATATTGCTCGCTGGATATCGTCTTCTGAAGTGGCGATTAGCTTGGTCATCTGCGAAGAGAATGGTTTTAGATAAGAAATGATTTAGATATTTTTGCAGTTAATGAAAGGGTTAAAGAATACAGAAGAAAATGGATTCAACACGTCAATAGAATGGAAGAAAGTAGAATACCGAATATAGCGAAAGATTACAACCCTAGAGGCAGAAGAAAAGTTGGTAGACCTAGGAAAAGGTGGACTGTGGAATAGGGACAGGCCGCTAAAGCCTAAAACCGTTAGGAAGAAGAAGATGATGATGATGATGATGATGATGATGATGACGATATCGAATTCCGTTCTTAATAAAACGCACTTTTTATGCATGGTATAACGTTCCTGTTTATGTAGTTTACTGAAGTTATTTAATTGGCGGTTTTTTATTTTTTCAAAATAAATTTTCTGTTTACTTTCAAATTCCTTCATTACGGTGGATAGTGAAAACGACTTAACATTGTTCTCTCCGCTCAGCTACGGTTCTTTCTGTTTCAACCTTTCAACGATGTTACATATAAAACTCTTAATTTAACAAGGTTTTCTTAAATCAAATGCCTTATAATATTTACGGTGTATACAACAAGTACGATGTAATTTCCTAAAGTCCAGTAGTTATTGATGTGTGTGAAGGTGAGACGTTTTCCATTCTGCACCAAAGAAGGAAATGCGGCTAGAAGGGTGACTGGTTGGAGTGCGCGCGCTCGCGTGTACTTAATTCTGTAGGAAATAATGCAATAGAATTACAAGGAGGGCTACGAATACAATCCGAAATGAAATCAAATTGTTTTGCAAATAGAAAGCAGATTGACAAATAATATCATTATAGTAATAAATTATAATGTACAAAGACAGTGATTACATATAAAACAGCATAATTTTAATGTATTACTCAACGATGACTGCAAAAGTCGAAGAAATAAACAGATAAAACATTATAAAACTATTAAGCTAGAAACATTTTCGAAAGTCTTCTTGAAGGAATTGTTTTTTCTGAAACTAACCGGATACGCCCCTTGGAAAAATGTAATAAATACAATTCAATAGAAAAAAAGTGGTAAAAGTAAGGATTATTTATGTTATGGACGCCGAAGAATACAGTGGACTACAGCTTCAAGTACATATTGCTTCCGAGGCCTGTTAGATGATTTTAGTGCCCTGATACATCTCTCCACTCTCCCTCGGACACTGCAAGCCATCATATTTCAATGGGCGCTCCGACTTGAACCTTCAATAAGCGGATATACGAGAAAGTAGACGAATTATAATAGACATTTGACCTGGAACCAAAGATAATTATCCAATAAACATACCGTGTGGAACAATAAAGAAACGGAAGACGGAGGCGGCTAGAAAGTAAGGATGCATTTGGAATGCACAGGTGCGCATTGTAGTATCTTCCCTGCAGGTACAATTTCACCCATTCTCTACACTCAAACGGTTTCTCATATACATACGGAACGAAAGAACTTAAAAAAAAAGAAAATATTATCTTTTATCTTTGTTCGCGCCGCGGTGGCTTCAGGCCTCGGACGACGACGACTAACTCGCCTCAACATCTCCTGCGAACCGTTCGCCTAATTATTCAGCTGAATATAATTAAAATAGTATTTGCTTACTTAATATGTGAAACATAACACTTGTAATTAATCAACGTAGATAATTATAGACAATGTTTAAAGCAATTTATTTTTTAACCCGTTCAACACTAAAATTATATAATTGTGTTGCTGCAACTGGTTGAGGCATTCATTTAATAAGTATGCACACATACATGGAAGACGGCGTGCCTCCGGGGTTAGAAAACGTAAACCAACTATGTGTCCTAAAATAATACATTCTGCAATAGTTCGCTGCTATTGCTTTTACAGAATCTGCTATTTTTGATATTACCTGGACATTAAAAAGAGAATGTCTAAACAACAGCATACAACAGAGTACAAACCGCCGTTGATACAACAGCGTGCATGATTATTTATCGTCACCATCATCAGCTTGTAAAAGTGGAATGTAAATATCTACTCCAGTATGAAAACCAACAGTATTTGCCTAATTGAAGTGTACCGTCTTTGTCCCTGATGGGACGTATTTCACTAATTAATTGTTCAGGAACTTCGTCTTCAACATATTTCTTATATGAAGGGTACGATATCTTCTGTATTCAGGGACTTTCCCGTAGACAGATAATACTTGTAATAATATGCTCTACCCTCCAGCATCCCTTAACATAGCTTGTTGTTGTCGTCGTCGTCGTCGTCGTCGTCGTCGTCGTCGTCGTCGTCGTTGTTGTTGTTGTTGTTCTTCTTCTTCTTCTTCTTCTTCTTCTTCTTCTTCTTCTTCTTCTTCTTCTTCTTCTTCTTCTTCTTCTTCTTCTTCTTCTTCTTCTTCAATCATGGAGTAGGCGAATCGCCTGTTTCGGTTTACAAAGAAAATACAAGCACTTCAACATTGCTTCCTAGGTCTTTCTATACAATTTTGTCCACTAGGCTTGTATTGCCAAACTTCCGTCAGCAACTAATCCTATTCGGTATCCTATTCAGATGACTAATCCTTACCTCTTTGTTTCAGCAACGCGATCTTGAATATTAAAAATTTTCAGGTCTTTGCGTATGTCTTCATTGTTGCCTCTTCAGCCTTTAACAGATCGCCAGGAATCTCATCTCTGGTGCCTGTATTCTATTAAGACGCTCCTTTACTGGAAACCAAGCTTCAGAGTCATACAACAATACTGGCACAGCCACTACCTTTTAAAATTTTAGCTGAGCCACTTTCCTCGTTTTTCCCGAAAATGCTTAACGAGTTATAATTCGACCAGGTTTGTTGTGACAGATAGATTGACATCTGGAGCTCTCATTCGTTCTTGTGGATGATTACCTGATCATCCGCAGGTTATTCCAGAAAGTTTCAACGCTACGAGATTTCGTCTTTTAACTGCCAGTATTTCTGACCCACATGTTGACTTGTCATTGTCTTTACAAATGTCACAAGTGTTTTACTCAAAAATGTATCTGTAACATTTCAGCACATAATACCGTATACAGTTTGGAACTGAGACAATGCCCTAACTACATACTCCTTACCATAACAAAAATAACAACCTAGCGTAACATGGGCTAGGGCCAACCAACTAACGCGGCTCACGGGAACTGAGAGACTTCCATCTGCTTCCGTCACATACCACACAGAAGTTGAGAAATTTGTCCAAAACACTTCCTCAGCCAATAGTCTAATTGAGAAACATGCGGACATTAGATTCATTGATAGTTACAGATAGTTGCATTGTTATTATTATCTCTATGTTAATTCAGACTGATTCAGTCAGTTCGTAGTCCTTCAGTCTTTCGAATGGTTAGTACCCTCCCCGCATATACCCGTGGTGCGTACAGACTGATTAGCTTCTGTTAATTATTATCTGATTATCTGTCTTTACAGATATTACTAAAAACAAAAAATAACTGAAACTAAATACAAGTCGACAATGTAAAAACAGAATATCGACTGTTACACCAGCTAATCTTTAATGTTTATAAGTTGTATACACACATAATTATATAATATCGTTACTACGGTCTAACTGATCGTCGTATGGTACAGTGGAAAACAACATACAAGACACCAATGAAATCACTAATTACCAGCTTTAATTAATAACAATTTACAATTCGTAATCAACTCGTACAATAATTCCAGTTGATTTGTCCACACGCAATAATAATGTCAAATAATAGAGTTCCACACAATTTATAACACAATAACACTTCACGCTATACTTCGACAAACACTCGATCCGCGCTAAGGAAAATGGCTTACGTAACTGACTGTCAAGTTACGTAACTCCTATGGATTTTTATAGTTAGCGCAGCCTAGAAATATTCCATCATCACTTCACGCTACTTACTGTCTATCTCAAGTGTCCTTTAATACACTGGTACCTACTTGTGAGCGGTCTTGAGTGAGGCATCACCTGCCTCACTTGACGGGTGGTGGGGGTGGAGAATGTTCTGGGCTTCCCGTTACAATAACGTTACATATATTATTTTCTTTACACTTCACACTTTTAGAGATGAATATTGTCTGGCTTTTCGCCTTTCACAAATAAGTAAAGGGAATGAGAGATTAAGAGAGAGAGAGAGAGAGAGAGAGAGAGAGAGAGAGAGAGAGAGAGAGAGAGAGAGAGAGAGAGAGAGTGAGAGATACTTACACACTTTACAAACAACCGTTGACAATATACGAGTTTGTTGCCCACAACACGCACTCCCTTCCTAGCGGGTAAGTTTCTCAATTCGCGTGCCCGGCTACTGGACTTTGTCCGATATTTGTCGCGATCAGAAAATGTTTGTCAATTCGAGTGCGCCAAGCTAACGACAGATGGTGCTAACTGATGGCCCGAGAAGGAACTGCAGAGACCTGCTGTGACATTGAAGCGGTTTTTGAAGCGAAGAATGGCACACGTTGATTAAATTGTAGAAGGTTCAGTACAATGATTACATGGCTAAAGTCAATTAAGTCGAAAGCGAAGGGTAATGCAGCTTCTATTCTCCCCAAGGGCTTTATTTTTCTATTTTACACTATTTCTCATAACTTTACTCCGATACTGAGACGTGCAAAACGTATTATATTCTTTATCTAAAGCAAAGCGCTTTTGTTGCCTGTTTCTCGTAATTCTTTTCAACTTATCATTGTTTACAACTAACATCAAATTACCGCCTTTGTACTTTTTTCTTTCTATATCCTTCCATCCCAGAATTTCACCTTATTCATAATAAATTCGATATGTAACGTACGTACGAATGTCATTCAATAGTTGAAGAGGAAAACAGCTGTGGAGGAAAAACGGTTGGTAGGCGGAATACAGTAGTTTCAGAACTGTAAGGCGGCGTCCCTGCGACGACTGCTGAACAGCTTTTTGATAACAATTGTTTTGTTTATAACCTCAAATTCTCATTTAACAATGGAATACAGTAGTTTCAGAACTGTAAGGCGGCATCCCTGCGACGATTGCTGATCAGCTTTTTGATTAGGATTGTTTTGTTTATAACCTCAAATTCTCATTTAACAATGGCGAGTTCTGAAGTTTCGGAAGTAGTTGAACAAGTGTAGTGATCCGTTTTTTGCTTTCTAAAGGTGAAAACCCGGCTGACATTTTCTGTCGTATGACTAAACAATAAGAAAGAAGTGTATGAACCGCGGACATTTTTTAAAAGTGGGTAGAACAGTTTAAAAGTGGGTAGAACAGTTTAAAAGTGGGTTGAACAGTTTAAAAGTGGGAGAACAGTTTAAAAGTGGGTAGAACAGTTTATAAGTGGGTAGAACAGTTTGAAAATGGTCGAACTTCAGTGACTGACGAGCACCGTTCTGGCCGTCCATTGAGTTTCAACTTTTTTGTGACTTTTTAGATGATCGGCAAACAATAAATAGTACATACTACTTTGACATGCTTATCAATAAAGTAAATCCGGCAGTGATACGGAAACGTCTTGGATTTCTGGGAAAATGCGTAATTCTCCTTCACACACACACACACACACACAGAGCCCAGTTAACAGGTTAACCTGTCAATAAACTGGCTTGAAAGACTTTACCTCACCCTCCCTATAGTCCAGACTTGGCTCCGTATGATTTCCACTTGTTTGATCCACTCAAAGAGGCGTTACATGATACGAAGTTTTATGACAACCACGAAGTCAAACAAAATTCTAAAATGGCTCCGACATCAGCAAAAAGATTTCTTTGCAGCAGCCACAAAGAGCTTGTTCAGAGATTTGGCAACTGTATTAATGTTTCTGGAGATTATGTTGAGAAGTAAAAAAAAATTGTTATACTGATTAAGTAAACAGTTTTTCCTCCACAGCTGTTTGTCTCTTTAATTATTGCATGACCCTCGTATATACTTACTTACCTATAATTTTACCTATATATTTATTATTTTACATGCTGTGCACGCTGTGTACGATTGTTATATATTTATTATCCTGCATGCTGTGTACGATTGTTATACATATTTATTATCCTGCATACTGTGTACGATTAATGTGCATTTAAATACTGAGACCCCGAAGATTTGGTTAGTCCTGTCCTGTCTTGGCCCCCTGATAATAGGTTTTCGGGGGCTTATTGTATCTTATTCTATTTCCGTGGTTTGAGTTTAAGAAATTTTTGTGTTCTAATTAGTTTCCTATGCTTGGCACTGAGACCCCGACTACCTTACTTACAATGTTCATATGCCCATCTAGTGGTACACCGCTATTCAAGAGTATATTATCGCTGATTTCTCTAATTTAATAAGGTTTAAACTAGTCACTGTCAACAAGTGGCGGATGATAATGGTAAAAGAAGGACTAAATAGACTTTTAATTAGTATAATGTGACAAACAGCCTGCCAGGATTAATCGTAATGTCTAGTTTTGTATTAATATAATTACAATAATTATTTTAATAATTCCTGTCTTCACTTATCCATTATTACTAGCATAACTACATGCTGGAAGTCTCGTGACAAGATGAAATAGTCTGTAATGTTAGTTATGTAACAACATATGTGTGAAACAAGTCACCGACAATCATTATCACAATACTCTGTGTGTGTGTGTGTGTGTGTGTGAAGAGAAAAATATTTCAATTGCATACTTATATAATGGACAGCGAATCGTGCGTGCGAGTGCGCGTCCGTGTGTGGATACAGTTAGAAAAATTCAATTAGATCTCTCCCGGAGAGCGCAGCAGAACAGGAAAGAGAATTACATACAATTAATTAAACGTAATCAGCTGAGAGAGCTAGGCACGAAGCACACGAGTGTCCTCGACACGGCTATTCTACGCTGACCACAGACGGGAAAAAATCTTCTTTCAGTCAGTGAGAAAGAAGGAATTGTTTGGAACTGTGCCAGCCAGAGTCTGCGTCAGGAAATGATAGACTCCGATGTTGCGTTTTACAGTCAACAGCCGTCCGTCTTCTAATTAATCACGAACGGACGGTAGGACGTAAGGGTCTCGTCTGGGAAACATTTTAATTGCTGTTACACATTAAGGTCAGTCAGCTTTGTGTTATCGAAGGTTGCGCCGTTATGTCAAAGAAGCCGCCGACTTCATAGTGGCGTTTAAAGGAAACAAAGAATCCAGCCTGATAAATAAATGTTATATAATAGAATACAATGATACAGAAGAGAAGCGGAAAAGAATTATTGTGAAACGATATATGTTTGAGAAACTATTGATCTTTACAGCGACAAGAAACGCCAAGGATTGGATTAGTAAAATGTGTACAATTCTGAGAAATAACAGTGTAATTCTAGCCTCGTACATTGTACTTTTTTATTTGTCCTTAAAAAGCGATTTTGTTGCCAATTCTTAGATAAAGGAAACTTAGCTAATTCGGAATTCTCCCTATTTTGGTCGAAACGATCACCCCATTAAGTAGTGTCCAAAGAAGTAGTGAAACATTCTATATTAATTATGTTAAATAACACGTTTTATGACAGTTTACAACGATATAATTATCGAGATAAAATGTAAATGAGAATTATAATCTTTTCTACTTCAAAAATTTCGGCTTCTTTAAAGCCAAATGGGAGAGAATGTAAACAAATTACGTATTTCACAGGAAAAAACAAAACAAAAAATAATTGACAATTTCAGATAAATTAAATTTTTTAATTGCTAGTATTTTCTGTTGTATGCCTAACAGATGGTTACGACAATATGGAACTCAAGTGATGTTCAAGTTTGACTTCATTACAGTAATGCAAAGTTTCAGTAATGACTTCTGTTTCAGTCATAATTAAAGATTTAATGTAATCAGTTTTGTTTTATTTTCGTGTTACTAGTAGGTCACTTTACCTCATGCTTCACTAAGTTTTATGTTACAATATTTTTATCATTGATTTAACGGTCGTTTAGAATATTTAATGATAAGAAATGATTATCGTATTTTGATTATGTTAGAAGTGACCCTCTTTATGCTGTGGACCCTAGATACAAATTCGTCCAGTTAAATCAAAGTTTCACGAATGCGGAATGGTATTCGCCCACATGTATGTGTTGACGGACAAATAAGGTGGTCACTCTACTGAGTAGAACCACTGTACGATGTTGACAGGCTATTTCCCTGTAAAGAAACAACTACGGTCCTATCCCTATTTTATTCACTGTACAATGTTTACCCTTTTGATTAAAAATTTACACCCCACTCATTCAAAAAAAAAAATAATAATAAAGATACCTTTCAAGTTTCCGTCTTACAGTGTAGTTACAGGTAAGTTTTACAAGCGAGTTTTGGAATTTAAAAATACACGTACAACTGAGTTGTAGATTTATATGGTGTTCATAATTAAAAAAAAAAAACTTGATATGTGACCCAACTGCTTTCTTAATTTATACTAAATAGTATCCCAAGAAGTATCCATAATCTAAGTTAGCTTAACTGAGGATGTTATTTCGTGGAAAGTAGTAAATGTAGGATTTCTTTCTTCTATCTTGTAGAATAAAACATGCATGAAATCTCAAATAATATAATTCTTAAATGTAATTCTAATTGATCCCGCTGTAATAACAAATCTAATTTTGAACATACAAAACTTTTTCGCAAGAAACAGTATAAAATAATGAAATTAATTATGTTCTTAAACATAATTAATTAAGAACATTTAAAAGATAGGGTCAATTAAAAACAAGTTTCTCTTTCTTTTATATAATTTCTTGGCTAGCTGACAATTCAATTGACACAAGGAAACGGTTAAGTTCTATTTAGATTGTAGATGTAAAATATTATGCAAATTAAGTACTTACCAAAAACACAAGTTTCCAAATTATTTATTTTTTTGCAGAATATAATTACATCTTGAACATTTTATTTTTATTTGAGTACAAATACACAAGTTAAAAATAATTATAGGCCTATATAGTTTTTATTCAGTTTGGAAGAGAAAGGTGCATACTTTGACTAACTGAACGTGGAAGGTCTTCGTATGAAACAGATTTTTTCCGTTTCTTGAATGTATATTATAATATTATATCGTTTAAAGTGTATGACAAAAATAATAGTACTGAACAGCCAAGGACTCTTCCCAAACTTCTCCACATTTTCTCATATATTAAAAAAACCCTTTTAATTAATTGATAATATTCTATATAAGTGATCACTAAACACCCCAACTCATTGAGCTACCCCACTTGAAAATAAGTGGTAAGCTAATCAATTTGACATAAAGTTTGTTCGATTACACATATCTCATTAAAGAAAAATTATAGGTAAAACACAATGTTGAACTGCACTACATTTATACTCTAGATACGTAAGCGGGAATAATTAATTGCGAAATTTAAATTTTTATTATTTAATATTTTTAACATATTTGACTATATACATACAATTTATTGTTGTTGGCTGTTGTATTTCATGTTTGGTTTATAATACTGTATATGCATATTTCCTGTTGTTGTTTACAAAGATGATGGTAGATGTTGATAAATAAATTTTCATTACAGACGAGAGCGAGGAAATAAAAATGATCGAAATCATATGATTGGAAAAAATTAACTCCGATACAAAAACACTCACAGCACTGAAAATATCGGCCAGCTTACTTGTTCCGGGAAGGATGGCACTCACTTTCCTCAATACTTTTCTTTATTAGGGTGAAAAGTTACTCTCCACCATTTGAATAAAATTTTCTTAATTTTCATCTGTAAATCTGTTTCTGTACTTGCCTCTTATTGTCTACAAATTCTATAAAAGGTTCACATAAGTACGTAATGCTGAACAACGACTTCACTCGTAAAGCAACACAAAACAAAATAAGGGGACTCTAGAAGCCAAATAAATTTGGAGCTTGAGACAACAGTATCAATGACTTCACTCTGCTAAGCTCCATTTCCACTAATGCGCTATCGTCTTTGAAATGTTACGTAACACGGTTCGGAAAAACGTGAACATCAATCTCCGCAAAAGTGATGGGACGGATTGTACCAAGAGTGCAATTTTCTTAGTCTTCGAACGTTTATGAAATTTTTCTCTTAAATTCAAAAGAACTTTGATATGCATTTTTGCAGTAGTAGAATCGTAATGGTAGCTGATTTCCATCTTGTCTTACAAACAGCTAAATTATTTGAAATTAATTTATCAGTTAATTAATTCAAACAGCAAAAGGTGGTTTAAATGTGAGCGTGGTTTCGTTTCGTAAGGATTCACAGAGAGCAAGCAGGTAGTACAAACGTATTGTACTGTTGTCTCGCTATCGCCAGTTTGGCAAACCTTGCTCTATCTGACATAATAATCTAAATAATGTTACGCCTTATCTAAACATAATCACTCGAGTTTATTTTTTGCAGCTTCTTTCCTTTGGAGTAAATCTCACACCCGATTCTTATCTTGACATAATTCGTGTAATTTTTTCTAGCTTTTCCTCATCCTTTACTTCCTGGTAGTCTTGCGGTTCGAGCTGAAATCATCATGTCTCGTGACATACTGTATCCTGCAAAATTTAAATTATGTCTATACAGAAATGAATAATTGAAGAGAATCTATCTGCAAAGACGTCTCTTCAAATTTAGCAACGCAAGTAAACAATATAATATTATGGCCTCTACAGCTAAGACTAAAGCAATGACTGACTATATTTCTGCAACGCCAGTGAGCTGCGAGTCAGTAGTAGACATTGAAATTGTGGAACAGATAAAGGAAGTCTAATACTTAGGGTAACAATAACAACCTATAGTACAATAGGTTGTTAAGCTGTTCAAAGAAATAAGCTGCCAGATTACAAAAGTAAATAGGATGTGAGGATGTATGAGTGATGTTATCTGGAAAAATAATGACAGCAAGGATATATAAGAGTGCAGTGAGGCCTACTCTGCGTACGGAGCATAGGGAAAACCAGAAACCACGACAACTAGAATAAAACACAAGTTGCTGGCATGAAGTCACTGAGAAAAACAATAGGCAGAAGAAGGAGAGATAGAATAGCAAATGTCAATATTCGAGAAACTCACCAAGTGACAGACATAGTGGACTGTCTACAGGAACGGAATGTCTCTAAAATGACCACGTCGACAGCATGGGTTAATCAGATTAATCAATAGGACCCGGGGCAAACGTCCAAAACGCAAAAGACAAATAGGACTACCACGAATGCTATGATGAAATGTATTGAGGAATGTAGTAAGTTATAAACAACAAGAGAATCTGCTAAATGAATAAAGGACGAAGGCTAGAAGAGACAAGATGAGAACTGTATAGTCCTCTCTTTGGAAAGGGGGTTTCTCAAATTTTCATGATAGAGCCTTTGTATGGTACATGTTTTATTAGTGCCATTTTATTAATATGTGGGAATGGATTCCTATTGTTCACGGTATATGTTAATACTTACGCTACAGAATGTTTTAAAGACCGAATATTTGAAACCAAACAAAATTGTATAGATGTATAGTCATGAACAAATATATGTGTATAAGTGTGCATACATATTTAAGAGCTAAGTAATTTAAAGTATGACGACTACGAGTAATAATAATAACCCTCGAAGGACGACAGTAATCTACAATAGATTCATTCCTCTTTGCAACACAAGGTAATCGCATTTCATTTTATCCAATTTAAATAAAATGAAGGACACGTATGAAATTGAATCATGGAAATTTGTAAGAAAACGAATAATTATGAGGCGTGTTTTTATTAGTTATGGTATGTTATAATTATACGATGATACGAAACCAATAACACGATTTGTGAGACAATAACTGAATAATTACATACATACTCGTGTAATGATGCAAATTACACGTTATGAAGATCCCCGTTGTAACGTTATAGGCACCGAACGTGGGCTTTCTATAGCATGTGACTGACATTACATAACGAGCGATCTCGTCGTCGTCTTCATCATCACTACCAGACTATACGATTTTCAATTACTTATTGCACTTTAAAAAACCTACGAGTACAAATGTTAATATGCAGAAATTTTTTGTAATGAGTATTTGTTTTTTGAAATGTTAATAGTCGAGTATTTTTGTAAGCTTTTAACAGACAATTCAATACCAATCTTTATTTATGCCAGACTTCCAATTTTTGACTCCTTTAAACCTGTCATTTCAGCATTTCTTCAAGAGCTTCCTCTATTTTTTTTTTAATTTTCGTATCGGGCATCTGAGGATCACATGCCAATTTCAATTCTGTATTCCTTGTTCTTTTCTTTTCTCCAATATTCTTTCATCTTTCACTATGTCTCTTCTTCCTGTCTTCAGTCCACTTTGAACCTGCGTTTTCTGTCTCTCCTACCCTGGACTCCTTCCTCTTTTAACACTTTTGCCCGAAAAACTTCGGGGTGAGTCAAGTCCACGTCCCCTTCATGCCCCCTGAGACCTTCTGTAGCCACGCTGTAGCTACAGATGTTAACGGACCTCTGTAAAGACCAACGGACGGAATGGTGGATCAAAATGATCCAACAACAGGACATACGGAACAGTCTTCAAAAACCTGGGTTCATCTGGTTCCGGATGATATCACCCAGTAAGAGGACCTGCCTACGGTTACAGGTGAAACTCGGTCAATGGTCTCAAAGGCGGATGAGGCATCTCAGTTCCCAACGGCAGAAAGTGCAGAAGAACCTAGTGGAATAAACCACGAAAAACAATCATTTCGGACTAACAATCCGATCTTATCTCGGAATTAAATTCCTACTTTTGCACTCTTCCTCTATTTTGTTTTATAATCCGGTACACCTACATGTGCGTGAAAGATTTCCGCAGATCCGGTACGTGAAAGTTTATAAACAACGTTGGAAAAAACACTTGGAAAGAATGTCAGATCCAAGACTGCCCAAACAAGTCTGGAAATGTAAACCTAAATGACACAGGTGTGTGGGTAGACCCAGGAAGAGATGACCGGAGGATCTTTGAAGGCGGAACAGGCAGCATCTTGCCTATGCCGTGATGTGTAGATGATGATGATGAATCTGGTATACTGTTGGCTACCTTACCTCAACCATTCATTTTATGTGACCCATCCACGTATATTACTGTCGTGTTAAAAAAATTCAACGCCTTTGTCAAGACGTACATTCGGTGTCTTTTATACAGACGCTATGGCTCTTTCCGACTGAGCATCAAGCCGTTCTGTAGAATATCCAGAATGTAAATTAAAAATTAAATTTTAATTTTTTTTTACAAGACTGAAAAAACTGCTTGATACTCGAAACACGTTCCAAGTAAGAAAAAAATTAAACTAATATTATAATAAAATAAGATTTTGACGGTTTTAAATTCTCCTTAATAAACGCTGTATCGATATCTCGGCATTTAATGATTACTCTACTCTTTTAAATACACGAAGCACTCTCCATAAAAATTCACTAAATAAGCGATCAAGTAGGTAATGGTCTAGTTTATTCGACATCGCAAAGTCTAAGCAGTTGCGTGGAAACTTTTGCTAGTTTTACCTTCACTTGAAACTAATAGAGTAACGTTATCCGTTAATTAGGAATTTCTTTCTTATAGTTTCCTAGAAGTTAAATTCAGTCAATTATTGTTGGGATTAGGAACAAATAAGCAGGAACGAGTTTTACCACCCGGATTAACCCTGGATTGTCTGAGCAAACAGTCAACTAAGCGCTAACAATGAACGTAATCAGTAAGGTTATTAAAGGAAGAAAAAGTAACAGATCAGCAAGCGAAGGAAATGGCCGTAATAAAAAAAAAGAAAAGAAAACTAACATAATCGCTGATAATTTTAAACTTGCACCTGCGCTCCGTTTAGTATGGGTGAAAATGAATTTAGTCGTTGCAAATAGAAAACGCCGCGTTACCACACCGGACTGTTATTATCTGTGCAATAGTACTTGCTAGTGGTTGCGGTGGAAAGCCGTTTGAACTTTGAAATTTTCATCACCACTCTTGTGTCAGTCTTTCTTACCGTTTATTATTCCGTTTATTATTATTTTTTCTTGATGCGTGTCTTGTACTACTTATTTTTATTATTATTTCATTTCACCGTTCTGAACACCGTTGTTTGATGTTTTGTAACGCGTTCGGTATCTTTCTAAATCGCGGTGGTTCCGATCTGTCATTGTTTGTTTTGTTGTTAATTCTAAGAACGCTACGGTCTCTCAGACAGCGTTGTTTGAAACTCCGATTTCGATTTTACGATTTAAAAAATGTCGATTCTAAAACCCAAATTTTGTAATTTAAAGAAAATAACAGCCTTTAAGCCTACTGTGTGCGCGTGTTCTGCATCGCACTGGCCGTAATTATAGCTGTCAACGTATTGCACTGTGCGAGCGAATGAAGCTTCTATGCAGTAAAATTGTATGTGAGTTTTGTTACATCAGTGAATTATTTACAGCTCTTGTAGCCTACTTCTGGCACCTTAATTTTCAACTTCCGAGCAATTTGGAATTGTCACATTTTCAACGATTAGACGAGTCCCATCTTCTAATCGAAGACATCCTGTTTAGTCGACAACACTATACACTTCAACTTCTTGCTCTGTAGAATGTTAATGATATTCCCATGTATCACCATCCTCCTCCGTCTGTTAGTCGTATTCCTCGTCCTGTAGAAAGTAATTGTGCCAGTCATTTCTGTGGCGCTTATTTTGGATTTATCCCTTTTCCTTATGATCTATAAATTTATAAATTTTATGATTTCCATTCGCTTCCTATTTTGCCCGTACTTTCAGTCTACATACTTTATTTGGACGTCGTTCCTCTGGCAGTCTTCACACTATATCCACCTAGTATACGGCGTCTTTTCTTTTTATTTTTTATTTGTGTCACCTATGAAGATGTTATATTTGTGATTCCTCGTTTTATAGTTTAAGTTGTCTAGTAATATTATTTTTTAATTTTATTGATGATAAAGTACTCGGTCTTCATTATTAATATTATCTTCTGATTAACAGCCAGCAGGCTAGTTAGCAGCAGCTCTTCACTCCTCCCTGTTGTTCGCCTTTCTTTTCAATTCCTGGTATGTAGGGCCTATCACAGTCCATGTCCTGCATAACCTGAACGTGGTCTTCCTTTACAATTTTTCCTCTTATCTTTCCTTCTATGACTCAGGTCGTGTCTTAATATATGTCCAATCAATTGAGCTATTCTTCTTTTCAATTGTTTAAGAAAACTTCTATTTTTCCAGCTCTGCGAAACACCTATTCATTTTTCGACTTCTCCACCCAACGTATCCGAAGCATCCTTCTATAACACCACACCTCAAAAGCTAAAAGTTTCTTTTCTTCTCTTGCGTAAATATTTCTTGACCTTCAAGCTGATCTTCTTTGATGTGAGTAGGTTTTCCTTTTTATTGAAAGCACCTTTGCCTGATTTATGCTACTCACAATCTCTCTACGGCTTTTTCCGTCACAGGTGATCTTGCTCCCCAGGTAATTGAATCACTCAATTTTAATTCATTATTAACAAAAAAACATGCGAAATTCCTACCTTTCAAAGAATTACAGGCTTATGTTTGTCTTGTCGTATTTCTTTTTTTTTTCAGGGAGCCTACAATATTCGTTGCACCCCGCAAATCTCTGTTCCCCCCACATCCTGCTCCAAGTTCTTCCAGGTCTACCTCTTTTTCTGTGATTGAACTGATGATATGCTAGTATCTTTCTAAGCAATATCTCGTTGCTCATTCGCTGTATATGTCCATACGACATTAATCTGGGTCGATAGACTATTCCATGAATACTTTTTTGACATTTGCTTACTTCCATCTTCCCTCGTTTGTTACATGGTGCAGCCAGGATATCCGACAAGACAGTCTCAAACAATCCGTTACAACCGTTGCCAATTTTCTTTATTCTTTTTGTTATCTGCCCCGACACTCTCGTGCATACTTTGTATACGGCTGCACTAATGTTCTATATAAATTAATGTTAACATTAATTCCAATTCCTGATGACCAGAGCAAAGAGCTCAGCTTCTAGATAGTCATTCGTCCTTGAGTGAGTGTATAGTTAACATGCTTATCGCAAGTTCTATCTCGGCTAATTATGCTCCCCAGATATTTATATTCATGGAAGTGTTTTATAATTTCACAGACAAGCACGATGCCTCTCCTACACATAAACATTCTGTATCCTGTAAATTAATTTTATGGACTTACTCTGTAATTCATTCATCAGCTTTCTCACCATAAATAAGTCATCACGTTTATCATTAGCAATGGCAACCTAACCATTTGCAAAACGGAACATGTATAGTCATGTATATATCCGAATTCTATTCGATTTCTTGAACATTTCCTGTTGAATACATTTTTGATTAATTTAATTATATAATGTTTTTAATTAAGCCATAAAACACGTTAACTACAGTTGCTAATGTATTTTTTTCTTTTACGATTCGTATTGATTACTTAAGTACTGGAACTTTTATACTTTTATGACACTCAAATTCCTGACAGCTCTCGAAACTGTTAAACCCGATCCAATGTGTCAACTTCTTTAACAATTATTTACTTTGTAGCGTATTTTAATACAATAATTAGTTAGACAAGCCTCTACTTATAAGTATGAACGTATGAACACAGAAAGTGCAGATAATTCCGAAAAAACTTGAGGAGTTAGGAGCAGTAATTATAATTTGTAATTGCATTTCAAGGCACAAAGAAATGGTAGTCTATGCAATCGCAGACTTGGTACGCGTGACGTTCGATGACTGTATTCTTCAGGTTCTAAAACATTGTAATATTCTTACGTATAAAATGCAAAACAAATAATCTTTAACAGGCTGTCAAGTCACTATCATGAAAAAAGGCAGCTGAGATACGCTAAATAATTTGCTAGATTGTTTAAAGTTTTATCTGATTTAACATTACGCTTAATCGTCTTCTTTCTGCTTTCCTATGTTAGATGTTCTTTTGCTACAGAAGACTCAGTTTACCCTCCTCGTTCATTGCTTGAGAACTATACGATATCCATCGTTTGGTTCTCCAAATAATGTAAACTCCGATCCTCTGATCTGCTGTTTGTTGACCCGCGCCAATTCTTCAAGTTGCTGTGGTCAGTATTTTATTAACACGAGTAACCTTTGGATATCTTCTGGTTAGGATTTAACTTCACAGATATTAATAATTAGGATATCCTCATTTTATAACTTTACAATTTTTTAGTTATATTCTAGTTATACTCTTTTTTCGTCTCTTGACTACCGATTTATTCCAGATCAACTTTTACAGAGGCTTACTCGCCTGTTTTCCGTTGTTAGTCTGGTTTCAATATATTCGTTACGTTCATAATTTTTCTAGTATAGTCCTAATTGGGCGTGAATAGTCAAACGTATCATTATTAAATATGTTTTCGTTTTGTTATTTACAGTGTAATCTTGTGCAAGAATAGATGTTATTTTTTTTAACAAGGCGTAACCGATACAATTCCGTCCGTCTGTCGTAACAACTTGCGCGCACGGCCGCGTTTGTTCGATAATTCCGATTTGAACTATGGCCTTGTTTTCGATATGTGTTAGAACCAACATGTTCCTCACACGTAGATTACCTAATGAACAACAACTATTTGGAACAGACAACAAACGCGTTTTTAATCCATTTTCTTATATAGACGATTGTGTCCGACTAAGCTGATAACGGACCGCGCATTGTTTGTTTTTAATTTAGTTTGAAATTTAATTCACTTGTTAGGCTTAATTGGATTTTTTGATATGTCGAGACGGTCGGATTTAAAACTTTTAATTTCGAGTCCAACACGTTTAAAAAGCGTTTTAGCCGAACTTGCCTTCGTTTCAGTTTCAATTTTAAACGAGTTGTCATCGTATTTTCAACATATAGGCCTACTCGTATTTATATTGTAAAAATAAGCAGAAAAGTAAATTGGCCGAATCGAATTTTTACTATTAGGCTTAAAATGTCGTACTGAGCTGACTAAAAGAAGTGGGATTGCCGTGTTTTTGTTCAACCACTACAGTATTGAACAATTTTGTCCCGTACACAGTATTGTCTTGTTCATATGTTTAAAGACATTTACAGACATACAGTGTTTAGACTACAGATTGGCGTATTCAAAGTATTTTGAATACGTTAACAAACTTAACCACTAACTGTTCTAAGTAAACTGCTGTAAATCAACTTCTATATGCTTATCGTCTAAAATAATGTAGAGAAAATATCCCCAGTAAATCACCATGACTTTTTATTAACTTATTTTGTGGCAAGTCAGCATATCTTTATTTATAGGCATTCAATTCTTCGTATTTTCTCAACTTTTTTTTTCTTTTCACCCCCTATTCCTCCTGTACCTCTTTCTTCTCCTCTTCCCTTTCTTCACTCCATCCACTTCTTTTTCATTTCTTTAACTTGCTTCTACTATTCTTCTTTCTCCTTTTCTTTTTACTCCATGTCCTCCTCCACTAATCCTCTTTTACCTCCAACTTCTTCTACTTGTCCTCCCATCTTCCCCCTCATACTCCCTCCCCTTTTCCGCTACCTCCAACTCCTACTGCTTTCCCCTTATCCTACTTCTCCTCTCTCTTACGCCACGCTGCATGTATTCAGTCTTCATCCGTTTGCTTTTCGTTTAAAACATTAACAAGTTTCACTAGCGAGAAAAAGACTTGAAAATTCTATAGTGTTCAAAATAATTACTGTACGTAGCAATGGGAGGACCAAATATTAAAGATGGGATATTAATGGTATTTGAAAAGTAAAACGATTGCATTATTTCATAGCAGTTATATGATGGCGAAACACACTTATGGCTGCAGTAACAACTGAAGCTTACAATTGGCGACCATTAACATCAGTTTGCACACAAAATACATTTTCAATCACTGACTCGTCGTTTTCGTTAACTGAGTTGGAGCGACGAAGATCGAAAGCATTATGTTTAGGCGTTCATATTGATTATCAGAATTCATATAATTTGAAGTTGACGGTACGTTACTGGGCAAGAATTTATTTCTTATGAGCATTAAAAACCCATTTGTTATAATAATCCGGAAACTCAAATCCCCGTATGTAAAATTTTAAATACTACTATTTCATACTGTATTTACTCTTTAGCCACGATTGCTACTTCCCTTTTACTCTTGTGGATCTTTCGTGGTCTGTTCGTTTTATTGCCTAAGTTGGCTTTTGCGAACTCTCCACCCTTGACTAACTACACTCCTTCATATCGTGAACTTTTCCTTATTTCATTACGCCTATCCTTCCTATTTCTGGTTACAATTCAGCTACTTCTAAGACCTTGACCCTTTTACTTTCTCATTTAAATATAAGGTTTTCAAGTTCAACTGTTTTTGTTGTTATACCTGTTCACCTGTCCAGAGTAGCTTCAATCTGACGTATTTGTCATATGAAGGAAATATGGGTGTAAAATGTAACATAAATTAACCTATAAACGTTGGAAAGAAAGTGTAGTTAGAAGTTAATTCGTTTCAGGTTCGTTCAGCAGACTTAAACGAAGGACGCAAGAGTTAATACGTATGAAGATACAGTAGTCTGCTACGCGATCAAAATTACTGCTTTATAATGTTTTTCATAAGAAGAACTCCAATAACAAACAACATACAGTCCGCCAATACTCATCATCGATTTATCTAAATACTTTACTGAGACTATAAGTTAACTAACTTACCTCACAACCAAAAACAAGTTAAATTGTATCAATTAATTTAAGAGTTTACTGTGTTAAAATAGACGTTTTCCTATTACCGTGATGTCTTCTGTGACAGTAATCACAACTTGCAAAAATAGTGGTCATCAAATTATTTTAAATTACACAATTATTATTCAATAAGTGTATCAGCTAGGAGAGAGAGTGGATGTAACTAGACCAGAGATGGGGGTGTCGCAAGCCCGCGGGAAGCTGACCAGCGCAGTAAGTATCGATTGCGTAACTAGAAACGTTACGTTCTCGGTTACCGCACGCCTCTCGGTATCGTCCGAGTCAAACAATACGACACGCTTTCCGAATCGATTGGTGATGCCGCCGCCGATTCACTTTCAGTCCTACAAAAGTGACGGAGAAAATCGATTTTCACACTCTGTGACTGGCTATCGAAAATTTTTGGAAACACAACACCGCGTGTCGCAACGACGTGGCAAACGAAATTCTTACCAAATTTTCCTGGCCTCGATTTCACAGTAGTTTAGCACCACTCAAGTTATACAATGTGGCCTTCGCTTACTCGCAGATTATATTTTTTAAACAATCATATACAACAAAAAAGTATGATTATTACATTATGTGTTGTCTTTAACCTGTTGTCATGTTACTTATGACTGTCCTTCACCCTTCTGGCATCCCAGTATAGTCGAATTATGTTAATTAATGTTGTAAGTTTTTGTCAAGTTTTCGGCAATAGATTAGTTCTTTATCCGGTATCCAGTTAGGTTCACGACAAAAATTTAACTAATTCGTCTACCTTATAGATGTTTATTATTTTAAATTAGACAGCAAGTAATTGTGGCCAGCGTTAAGAGGAACGGATTTTACTATATATTGGAAAACGTTTAACGCAAAATGACGGGGACCAGCTGTTTTTTCGTGTTAGCAGAATTTCTTGTTGAACGGACAAAAAGTGAAACAAAATGAGGTAAACGAAAAATATTGTATACTGTACATTACTTACTCTTTTGTGTAGCAAAATAAAGTAAAAAAGAATAAATATTACGTTTTATTTATCCACCTGAAGAATTTCTGGTTAATTTTTGAGAAAAAATATGGTTAATTTTTAAATTACCATAATATGGTTTTTTAACAACCAAAATATGGTTAAATTTAGTATACACGCACTGTAGCTGTTCTTCACTTAGTCTTGCGGTTTAGTTTTTCTTGTGCAGTAATGTAGTATTTGTTTTAAAGTTCCTATAGTGACAATATACAATTATTTTTAAAATAGTCCGTTATTTTCTTTTGGACACAATTCTGCACTACTTTATTTTTAACAAATTGTTCTAATATATCAATGTGGTCAAGCATTTCATCTTCCGAGTTTGCTTCTAAAGTTTTTCGTGATAACCGATATTTCTTAGGCTAGACTTTCGTGTTAACCGTACAAACTGTAATAGTAAAATAGAAGCAAAGATCGTTACCTGAAGCATATTTCGTGTTAACCGATATTTTCTGTTAACCGTTTTCGTATTAAACGCTTTCCACTGTATTTGTGTTTAAATTGTTGCCAATGACCATACATGTTTTTCCATCTTTTGTTTTTGGCATATTGCTTAGGTAAGTGTCCTTAGATAAAGTAACCTTTTCAAATGCATCTTGTGACTTCTTGTTGACACTTGATGAAGCCTTTCATCCCTCATATGTGGTCGTCACCGCTTACAATCCCAGTTGCATCTGCACTGTATACGTTTAGTCGTGAATAAATGCGCACCTACTGACGCGTGCAATTAACCGGTGATGACCTCGTACGAGGGATGTTTTAAAAGATCTGATGATGAAGCATATGCTTTGAAACGCGTCATCCGTAATAAACAAGAAGTCATAAGGTGGATTAAAAAAGGTTAGTTCATATATATTTATACATAACGACTTAGACGCTATTGAAAATATGTTGTGCTATTAGCATGCTAATTCTTCATGTTTTCAGAAATGTTTGCTGTAATAACAAAAATACATTAAATATATGGCTGCTCTGATATAGATCGGTGCCTTTCTTTGTTAGTCCATATGCTGCATCGTTCCCGGACAATATCGCTTAGGCGGGTGGTGGGAAATGAGTGCCAACGCTACTACACACAATTCGAACTAAGAAGTTAGGCAGCAAAACAAGGCACTTAGAGCTAAGCAGCAACCGAAGACTATCTTCAGTCTACCACGTGGTGCAAAATATACAACACAAATACATGCATATACTAGTATCATTTAATCTGAAGTGTTACCGAAAGTTGCTAATGGAGGGGTAACGACTTACGCTCACGTGAATTTGAATCCTGTTACAAATTACGAGATGTTGCACGATATGCGTTCACGAGAATCGTATCCTTAACAGGCACCTAGCTGTACAGAATAGAGACTAGTGGAGGGGTCATAACATTACAATGTATGATAACAGAATGTGCCAAAAGTACACAGGAGCTCATCAGGCAGTGTGAGACGTAGAGGAAGGCAGACCTGTATAAATCGGCCGACACACGATCATTTCGGTGTGTCACTTCGGCATGATATCAGGTAGACATGAGCGTCTGTAGGAGTCAGCTCAGTTCAGTCATTCACATTCAGAAATTAGTGAGAGCATATTTAAAAAAATTTCTTCATCCATCCTTAAATAATTGTGCCAGTCTTTAGGATGTAGCTTTACCTACGTCAAAATATTTATGTGTGAATATTTTGCTCGTTTTGAAAACAAATTTTAACTCAAATTTTTCGATTATTCTTCTATCTTTCTATGAAGCACAGGGTACGGAACCGCACAATAGTTGACACGATAAACTACAAAAACCCATTTTCGTCACAACACACAATTGCTACATTACGGCGAGTGCGTTCCAACAGAAGACGGTGGTAGATTGATGGCATACCGATGTGACCGAGTGTAGTAGGCAACGCATCACTTCAGTCCCATGTGGCACATAAAAATGAACACACTGATGTGACACAACGAAATGATCGTGTGTAGGCCGCTTAATGGAGACGTGGCGTTCTGGGGGTAGCTTAAACTTTTGAAACTAAGATTCTCACGCGTACACACAGACACACAGACACACACACACACACACACACACACACGCACACACAAACAAAGGATCAAGATAGACAGACTTCAGTGATTGAGCAGATTCACATGCCAGTTTCGTCAATAAAGATGAAGATGTCAGGTCGACGATGCCTAGACCTGAAACAGAAGAGACGTCAACGACGGACCTTGAGTAGCAGATCAAATATTTATTTTGTAATGAACTTTATTTTCACCTGCACCTGCGTTTAGACTTGCAAAATAATCTAATTAAATTTCCTTCTCGTAGTAAATACGTTTCGATCAATAACAGTCAATTAATAAATTGAATAAATTTTGTTTTGACATTTACAAATAACCGTACATATAATTCAATCCCGTAACACCTCGTGCTAAATTCCGGAGCACACGTCCTAAGGAATGTGCAAGAATAACCAGCAGAAACAAGATATCAAATACGGTAATCGAATAATTGACGTGTCTGCCTAATTTATTATTTAATCCAGAACGAATTTCACCTTGCCACCAATAAAAACATTCTGTCAATAAAATTTCGATTGTACACTGCACGGCGTTCGAAACTCGATACCTCGTAATTTTTATTTCCTTGCCTAGTTGGTACGGAGTATAGGGAGTTTAATGTTCTTTTTCGTAAGACTTTCACCCGGGCCAAACATCGGTGAAGAAGGCATTTACGGCTTAATTCATATTTTACTACTTCCAAAGGAGGGATCGTAAATTTTATGGTATAGTTCGAACGAGAGAGAGAGAGAGAGAGAGAGAGAGAGAGTGAGAGAGAGAGATCAAACTGGTAAACCAGCGTAATTAAGCGGTGAACCGTGGCCCATCGTAAACCGTATTAGGCTGGTACTTTTTGCCATCTTCCCCATACCCCTGTACGCTGCATTTGCGTTTTACTTTATTTTTGTTGAAGGCAATTGAGACGTTCTTCAATACTCGCCTCTTCTTTGACAGGTTTACGCAAAAACAAGCTTTCAGACTTTTTTGCGTTCTAAATTTTCCTGAGATCAAATTCGTCCAACTTTATGAACGGCGTGCACACTCGGTATTGTCCATCCCCGCATGCATTTAATTGCCTGTAAAAGAGAAAGCGATAAAATCGTCATTTAGTTTTAGAGCGTCCACGTCACTTATTCAAAATTTTGTCGTCGCAACCCTTGTTGATCTTTTTTTCTTCATATTTAACATCATTCGTTTCGGTTTTATCCATCGATAGCTGGCGAATAGCTAACTGCTTCGTTATCGGTCGAGGCCTGTTGGTGTATCTAACAATAACAAGTCCCAAACGGTCACAGTTTCGTTTCACTAATGGTAATCGGTTACTTGACAATGGTGGGGACGCCGAAAAGTTTCATCCAGTATAGAGGTTCGGCAATTTTCGATGGCAACGTTCGAATTTACAGAGACAATTAATAAAATATATTTGACTTTCTGGATATTGAGGTACTCTACGTGTTTAATCAGTTTCCCTTCATTTGTCTACCGATGCCTACCCAACAGACTGCTGGAGCTGTCTATCTGTACCCAACTCCCACTCGCTTTTCATTCATAAGTAGTAAATGTGAAAGTTCCGCTCCCATTGCTTCTTCAATGTTATTCTCTCTTCATTTATGTTTCCTTTTGTCTATTGGAAAGGAATATTTGCTGAGGCTGTCGCCTCTATCTGTACCCAGCTCCCAGGCGTTTTTCTTTTTCATAAATCGTTCATGTGAAAGATCCATTCGCATTCGCTTCTTCGATGTTTTTCCTCCAGTTATGTCTCTGTCTTCCTTCGTCCCTATCTCCCCAGCCTTTTATTCTAAAACTCTTTTTGTCTTCCTATCTTCTTCATTAACACACACACAAATCTTACTGTCTTCATTTGAGTACAGAATAACTTGTTCGTACATCTAATTCAAAAATTTCAGTCTTTACAAAGTAAATAAATTGCAGAATTTCCTATTCATTTTAACACAAGTTTCTTTGTACCCTTCAGTTATTTTTTATTCACTAACAAAAGATTTCTTAATTTTATGTTTAATCAAATATAATTTTGTAACTTTATTTACTATTACAAACGTTTCGAAGTGAAAACCCTGCTAGCTTCCGAGTAGACAGTCAAGTATGCACAAGTACGAAACTACAACATTTTATTGTCCCACACTGTAAAACATTGGTGGAGTTCCCAGACTCCTTTCACTGAGGGCGTTAATATATAAAAGCCTTTTGACCTAAACAAGATTCTACAACTTCGTTAGTAATAACGAGCTGTGCTTAACAAAGCGCCTTACTTAAAATTAGTCGAGCAAGACCGTTAATTCGTCTCTATACGCAGTGCAAATTAAAACATGAACAGCACAAAATTTTTACAATCGTCTGGCCCCACTTTGCGAACTTATTCAACGTTTTCCAACATCCTAGCATTGGCCGACCTTCCATCGATATCAGAATTGTTGTTTGGTATGCTAGGTTGCGAATATTTAAAAATGTTTGCCAGCTCGACACTTAAAACTCTCCTGTTGTTCTTGAAAATGTTTCAAATTTTCATATTAATTCTTAAATTTTATATTACATTTTTTAATATTTTATCACTATTTCGTAAATAAAACGAATGTCTTCCGAACGTTAATTTTGAAAAAGCAAGAACTCCTTCCATTTTAATATAAATAATTTATTTTTAAAAATTTTCTAAAGTAATTGTAATTTGAGTTAATGTAAACAAAGTTTTATATACGTATCAGTTAACGCGCGTGCAGTATGAATAATCAGCATAGAGAGTGTGCTTTGCAAATCGAACGTTGGCATCACGCAGTATCTGTAAAAGGAATGAAACTAAGAGCGCTTGCTCCGTGAGATAACGTGTGAAGAAGAAGAATATAGCAGGGTATAGATTCATAGATAGAGTCCATGTAGGCTGTTTGGCTGGGATATCTTTCGCCCACTCTGACCTTGCCAGGCGCAACACAATATCATCTGCCCACATTTTCCACCAGTACCTGCAGTCACGTCTTCTCCACACATAACATACTACAGTACTCTGTTCGACAACAACTTAGTACGGCGGTCGCATGCTTAGAACTTGAAGGCACTCAGCCAGACAGAAATATTTAGAACTTCAACGTTAGAAATGTTAATGTAAACGTACAAACCATTCAATTTACAATTTATAAAAACTCTCTATTCCACTCCCTTCATAATACGGAATTAATAAACTCAGTTCTGATATTAATAAATCGGATTTGACAGGAATATTCGAAAACCAACTGCTGAAGAAGGTTATAAAACCTACGATCAAAACGGAATTCAATAACCAAGGAAAAAGAGGAATTAAGTAAATTATACGTGTACTGAAAACGAATTCACACGACAGTTAAAGGGCACACCACGAAGATGAAGACCACGCTCTCTCTCTCTTCTATGGCACTACAGCCCTTGTTGGCCCCTGACCTCCTTCAACTTCCCCCCCTTCTCTTCTGTCGGTAGCCATCCTCCTCCAGGAACCCACTTTCAGTATTTCTTTCGCATCCTCATTCACCGTGTCTTCCCATCTTCTCCTCGGTCTTCCCACTGGTCATTTTCCGTGGATTCTGGTATTCAATAGTTTTCGTGGTATTCTGTCTTCCCCCATCCTGGCTATATGACCAGCCCACCTTAGACGCTGTATATTTATGTATTGTGTTAGAGGTGGTTCTTTATACATGTGATACAATTAAAAGTTGTATCTTATTCTGCAGCCCAGGATTCCCAGGATCCTTCGTAATATTTTTGTTTCAAAGATATTGAGAGTGTTTGGTGCTTTGGAGTTCAGGATACACGTTTCGCAGCCGTAGGTTAGGATGGGTCTTACTATTGATTTGAAGACCACGCTCAGTAATCTCAAATAGCTTAAGAGAACTATCGCTCATTCATTGGATTGCGATAAATAGACAACAGTGGTGGAAAAGTGTAAAAACCGATACTTTGTGCGCCTTTAGCACTAATGAAGAGACATCATTGGTTTAATAAACGTATATTTTTTTAAGTCGAAAAACGGACACAGACATAAACTTGTATTTGTTTCCCTGCGATTTTGAAACCCGAATAACAGGTACCCCTTATTATAAAATTAGTGGAGTGTTTTAAATGAAGGTTCCACTATGAATAATGAGTACGTGGGAAGAGATATGATCTGATCTAATGAATAATTTAATGATAATAATAATTATAATATTTAATAATAATTCTAATGAATGCATTCTGTTGCTAAAGAAGCGTCCTATTCTTTCTGATTCTTCCATCCTCCTACTTTCTACAAAAGCCCATCAAAACGCCTACAAATTCAACGATAATCGCAGAAATTGTAATAATGGTAGTTACAGAAATAGTTAAAAGTCGTGGAAAGGATTATACGGCACACAGTGAGGCTGACGTTATAATCACTGAAGCTAAAAAAAAAAAGAATAAGTAAAAGAAGTCTCTTAGATCGTTGTTCGATCAGGTAGCCTGGTGGTTCGAATTAGGCCTTTGTTGTGAAACCTATAAACTGTTAAGGAAAATCTCAAAGAAAGTGGACAGCAAAACGGGATTCAGCCTAAGGTTGAAATTAACGAGAGACAGTAACAGAGAGATGGAAGAGGAGAGAGAGAGGGAGGGAGAGAGACAGAGAGAGAGAGAGAGAGAGAGAGAGAGAGAGAGAGTGGTGAGAGAGAAGGAAAAGGTAGGTAGGTAGACAGATATACAAATACACAGACAAACAGAGAGGAAACCCAAAGCATTATGAAATGCTAACTCAAGGGGCATATCGAACGTTGAGAGTACCGTGCTGAAAGGAAATATAAATCCCGTTAGACTAACGCATTCAGCGAGTGCCTAAACGTTTTTACACAACTGGTCAAAAACTAACCAGCAGAGTAAAACAAATTCTACAGATCTTTGTAATTAAAACATCACTAATTGAGTCGCTTTCTACTAACTAAGTCAGGTCCGATTGAGACACGCAGGAAGCAATTTTGCTTTGACATTGCATGATTCTCCTCGCTACTACGGCTGGCATGGCATGCAAAG
Organism: Magicicada septendecula; assembly: GCA_034769895.1. Classification (NCBI taxonomy): domain Eukaryota; kingdom Metazoa; phylum Arthropoda; class Insecta; order Hemiptera; family Cicadidae; genus Magicicada; species Magicicada septendecula. The sequence continues at coordinate 145,983,842 of CM068370.1, forward strand.
GTATTTCAGAAATCGGCCGCGGGCCAAACATGGCATGCCGGTGACCGTCACCGCGTGTATTTCAGTAGCGGTGTGTCCAGCGGTTACCGATCCTGTCACATAATTATTAAATTATGCCGTTTTTAAAACAGGCTTCTGTTTACACGTATAATTACTGAAAAACAGGTTTTTTTGAAGAACCCAAGAGGTTTTCATACACTTTTATTACTGGAAACAACTCCGAGACGAGAAAATATCTCCCAAAATAGTCGCTTATTGCGTAAAAACGTTCCGTAAAACAAGGTAATATTGTGAATGAGTGTTTCCAAGAACCGATTTTGTTTGATATAAACTAAGCAGGTTATTAAACCGCTGTTAAAATAATGAGATTTTTCGAAATATGCATTCATTAATAGTGTTTAGCAAAGATAATATGGCGACTTCTGAACAGCTTGCGTCACATCAATCTTGCCAAGCAAAAATAAATATCTTGTCACTACTACACCGTTTTAAGAGCTATTATAACTATATTAATATAATTAAATGAGATCTTATCACTGTTATTAGTATGCGTCTAGAAAATGTTAGTGGGACGTATTGTGCACGCGACCTCGAGATACAAACTGGTGAGGTCGGAAGATCCAGGAAAGAATGGAAGTAGTATTAAACCTACCAGATCGAATATTAAATATAAGTTATCGTCTTAACGAATAACGTCTGTTGTCCCATCATAAATATTTATCTATTTATCTCCCAGACGGTTCGATTCCTCCTTCTACGTCATATAGTAAGAAGCAATAAGTACAAGACAATATTTGATATCTGTATTGGCTACCGTACAACGTGTCATCTGAAGTCCTTTAGTGATTCGGATCAGTCCAATATAATTATTTGGATTAAATATATTATAATCTGTTTTGGAATCAGTATTCTCTCTCATTTTTAATGTACACGTTTGGGCTGCAACCGATCGTTCAGAACATCTTTCTGTTTGGCTGCAACTCATAATTCGAACGGAATCCGTCGTATTTTCTTATTTCTACTGACGTTTCTATCCGTCACGTCTTATTTCTCGTATATGACGTTTCAATTCTCGTATCGTCTTAGAATAATGTTTAAGCCTGCTCAGGAAGACATCAAAATCAACCCCATAACTTCTTCTTCTTCTTCCTCCGGAACTCTACAGAGCGGAGTGACCCTTGGCGCTTCCGCCACCACTCGCCTCCAGATCTCTCTCTCTCTCTCTCTCTCTCTCTCTCTCTCTCTCTCTCTCTCTCTCTCTCTCTCTCTCTCTCTCTCTGTTGCAACGTTCCTTCAGTTTTGTGCGCCCATTCTTCTTAAATCTTCCTCCACCTCATATATTTCCAACTCCATCGCCTTGCCTTCTGGGTCTGATCCTTCTTATTTTTCCTTCAATGTTTCCATTTAGCGCTTGCTTGTGCTGTCTCTCCTGTGGCATTCCCTCCACATGTCCCAGCCAGCTTATCCGCCTTGCCTTTATGAAGCGCACTATATCTTCCCGCTGGAATATTTAATCAATTTCAGCATTTCGAAGGCACCTCCACTCTCCTGCTTCCACTGTTGGGCCGTATATCTTTCTCACTATTTTTCTCTTAAACAGTCTCAACACCCCATAACTTAAAATAGCAAAAATTTGTAAAATTGCAAAACAGTTTCAACGGAACACAGAATTGTTTGACGTTTATAGCTTTAGGTTACGGTGTTAATTTTTATGATTTTGTCTATTAGCTTCGATTTTATTTCGAATTCGGTTCGTGATGGATCAAAGATCGTCATGGATTGAATCGTTAGTAAAAATAAGAAAACAAATGGCGTAAGCTCGAACTCGCAGTTGTAGTCACAATATTGGGTTATCGGGATGAAGTTCTAAAGAGTCCTATTTATATGAGGCTACAAACCTAAGCTACTGACCTTAAGAACTATCGTCACGAAGGCCTAATATTCTTCATAGTAGTATTCTACAGGGTAAATAATACACGTGCAGTAATTATAGTACCAAGGCAATATTTTAAAAAGTAACTTATGGGTGAATACTTGAATGGACTGACTTATCTTTGAAAAGATATCGCTTGCTCTGTGACAGAGATATTGACATCGAAATAGGTAAACTCATATGATATGTGGAAATATTCACATAATATTAAACAAAATTTACGAGGTCCACAGAAATTTACAAAGCCAAAGTCAAACCGGTATCGATACGGGGAAGTGATAATTGTATGCTGACCAGCAAGCAAGCAAGAAACATTGAGCCGTTGGTAGTGAAACTGTTACGGGAGGTGAAGGGTTAGCAAAATGTATATAAGAGATGAACTGGGAATCGATAGCATTGTGAATGGGATGAGAGGCTACACGCAACGATGGACAACATGCATGAAGAGATTGTCAGCGGGACGTATTATGCACGTCAGGTAGTTGCAAACTGGTGAGAAAGAGATATGACGGGAGATGGGATGACGCCTTTGAGTTCAGTACACACACTGAGCATGAGTACATGCGATTGTAGAAGTAGGAAAATAATACTAAATGATACTAATGCAACACGAACGATTAGAGTCACTGAACGAGCGAGGAGAATTCTCAGTTTTAACTCGTCCGTTTGGCATTTGTCTGTTTGTCTATGTACCTTCTGTCTATCTGTTTGGGATATTATGTCTCATGATAAGTTTAGAATTCGTCAAACGATGTCCGTAAAAATTAGCACTTAGTCCGTTAAGTGCCCACACTTTTTTTCCATAGGCCTCTATACCTTTTTAATATTGTTACGACGGTCTCAGGGATCGTGTTATGGTACAGTGGAAACAAAATACAGACACCAATAGTCACTAATTACCGGCTATAATTAGTCACAAATAACAACGTGAAATCATCAAAGTACTCCCATACAATAATTCAAGTTAAATGTGTCCACATGCAACAATAAGGTCAACTATTAAGAGTTCCGCACTAATTATAAAACAGTAATCACTTCCCATAATCACTTGATCCGCAATAAGGAAATCGCCCACTGTAACTGACTTCCAACCCGGCCGCTGATGCTTATATAGATCCCGAAGAAGTTCCAGAATAATTTTTCATTATTTCTGCGGCGTGCCAGCATAATTTGCGTAGTTACAAGTGCTCTCGAACAGTCTGCAAGGTACTTTAGTGAGGTCTTGACCGAGACGCTACACCTGCTAGGCTAGCCGAGAAACGGGTGGTAGGACGCTCTCGACTCTTCGAGAGCATTCCGTAATTGTCGTTGCAACATTAAGTCCCAAAATAGAAGGTGGGAAGTAAAAAGATGACTGGAAAAGTTTTAAAAATCTCAAATATCCACATGGGTAACAAACTAAGGAGAATCTGAACACAATGTTTAGTTTTAGAAATTTCACAATTTTACGACACCAAGACCCCAGAAAGGGATCAAAAATTAGAAAAAATACTAAAAACCAATGCCGGTTAACAACATAAAAAAATTTAATCAAAATCCCAAAATCGTGTTTACTCTTAAACATTTTTATCTTAGGGGCACCAATAGGCAGAGGTGGAAGTTAAATTTTAAGAAAATTCTTAAATTACGTGGCGTACACAGTTATGAGGAATTTAATTCGAAATACAAACACGGAATCTTTAATAGTTTAATAAAATCAATATTTCTCAACAGCCGTTGTAAATTTTGGAGCGTCTTCAGAAAGTCTGTAAGCTATATTTACTGAAAACTTTTCATTATGTTAAGAGGTAGGCCTAATGTTATGTGAAAAGTATTATATATAGTCTTACATATATATGTCTATGGAAACATACGTAAACTAAGTTATTTGTGATTTGTCATCTATGATTAAAAATGTATGCCTAATTAGAAAACCAATTCAGTAGTTCGAAAATTTTAATGGTTTTTGTATGATTGTCCGCTTCAAAATTTTTATTTTACTAAACATAGTAGAGTAATCGAATTGGCGTTATCGAAATAATATTTCCGCAGGTACTACGAGTAGAGTTACGTGCACAGCTGTATGTAACGTATCTTTAGAGTGGCGCCTAAAGGAGAGAGAAGGAGAGAGCGAGAGAGAGGGAGAGAGAGAGAGAGAGAGAGAGAGACTGGAATAGACAATTCAACGATTGATCATAACATCATAATATCGTTGCCTCACTCACATATTTATTGTGTTCAACTGAGTTAAAATCTACAGTTGCAATATCAGTCAGTTAACATTTTAGTTTCAATGAAGTCTGCACTTATGATGATAGATAACTGAAGCAAAGTATTTCAGATTACTCGAATAAAATATTTTATAATATTGTATATTTTTTCTTGACGCGTATAATATATAACTTTTACCCCTATTACATTGCAATTACACTATATTTTAATTTCGCAAGAGATACACTGTAAAATTCTTTCTCAAGTCTTAAATACGCCAGTGGAAGACACGTAACAAAAGCTCGACGTTCTCAGACAGCAATGCAATGCCGACAAAACTGTATAAACCAATGTCGGTTATTCTTGCACTAAATTCCTCCACATGTTCCAGCCAGTTTTTCCGCCTTGCCTTCGTGAAGTGCACTATATCTTCCCGCTGCAGTATTTCATCAATTTCACCATTTCAAAGGCACCTCCACTCTCCTGCTTCCACTATTGGGGCGTATATCTTTCTCACTATTTTCATTTCAAACAGTCTCAACATCCCAAACTTAAAATAGCAAAAATTTGTAAAATTGCAAAACAGTTTCAACGGAACACAGAATTGTTTTGACGCTTATAGCTTTAGGTTACGGTGTTAATTCTTATGATTTTGTCTATTAGCTTCGATTTTATTTCGAATTCGGTTCATGATGGATCCAAGATCGTCATGGATTGAATCGTTAGTAAAAATAATTAGTAATAATTTCGCAAGAGATACACTGTAAAATTCTTTCTCAAGTCTTAAATACGCCAGTGGAAGACACGTAACAAAAGCTCGACGTTCTCAGACAGCAATGCAATGCCGACAAAACTGTATAAACCAATGTCGGTTATTCTTGCACTAAATTCCTCCACATGTTCCAGCCAGTTTTTCCGCCTTGCCTTCGTGAAGTGCACTATATCTTCCCGCTGCAGTATTTCATCAATTTCACCATTTCAAAGGCACCTCCACTCTCCTGCTTCCACTATTGGGGCGTATATCTTTCTCACTATTTTCATTTCAAACAGTCTCAACATCCCAAACTTAAAATAGCAAAAATTTGTAAAATTGCAAAACAGTTTCAACGGAACACAGAATTGTTTTGACGCTTATAGCTTTAGGTTACGGTGTTAATTCTTATGATTTTGTCTATTAGCTTCGATTTTATTTCGAATTCGGTTCATGATGGATCCAAGATCGTCATGGATTGAATCGTTAGTAAAAATAATTAGTAATAATTTCGCAAGAGATACACTGTAAAATTCTTTCTCAAGTCTTAAATACGCCAGTGGAAGACACGTAACAAAAGCTCGACGTTCTCAGACAGCAATGCAATGCCGACAAAACTGTATAAACCAATGTCGGTTATTCTTGCACTAAATTCCTCCACATGTTCCAGCCAGTTTTTCCGCCTTGCCTTCGTGAAGTGCACTATATCTTCCCGCTGCAGTATTTCATCAATTTCACCATTTCAAAGGCACCTCCACTCTCCTGCTTCCACTATTGGGGCGTATATCTTTCTCACTATTTTCATTTCAAACAGTCTCAACACCCCATAACTTAAAATAGCAAAAATTTCTAAAATTACAAAACCCTTTCAACGTAACACAGAATCGTTTTGACGTTTAGTGCACGGTGGACGGTTACGGTGTTAATTTTGCACTAAAATTTCTCATATTGCACTAAACGTTAAAATAACCAACCTGATCAAAATTGTATCCCAAATCCCAATTTGGTGTTTACTCTAAAAATTTGTTAGACTAAGTTTATTTTTCTTAGTTTAAGTTAACTACGAAAGCAACCACTAAAGACGTGTGATAAGTCACTCTGGAGGACATATTGTGCGTATTGTTTATGTTTGAGACGCGCAGCTACAATAACAACAAAGTAAGAATATCTAAAACGTAATTAAAAATGCGAGTATGTCATTTCACATAAATTTACAAAATATGACATTCAATGTGTCCGAATGTCAAAATATCCTGTAGAGAATACTGTTTATTGTTGTTTTACATATTTATTTTATCCAGTCCTTACTAGCGGTATAAATTATCACTTAAAAATTAAGATTATTAGATTTACAGTGATTTACAGTAATTGTATAACCATGTAATATGAAAACTCAAAAATAATATCCAACTAAAAATTTAATTTAAAAATGAGGAAATTTAAATATGAGTTGAGATAGCCACTTCTGGTGAATAATGTAACGTAAGATATATATAAAAATATATATGTCAACATCAAAAAATAAATTATTTGTGTTAATAGTCATACAATTTTATTCTAATAAGTACGTAATATTGTTTGTAGAAATATTTATTATACTATCACAATATAAAATTTCTATCATTTTTTATAGAATATAAAATTGTTCATCTAATACTTAAAAACCTCTGTTCATAAATGATATTATTTCAATATCGTTTAAATAAACCAACGAGAAATCATCTTCACCTTTGAATATTTTAACGCAAGGATAGATACGAAGAAATACTCCACGCATGCATGTAATTTGCCTGGTTGTTCTATTTTGAATTTATTTTAATAATTTGCTTTTTATTATAGAATCGACCTTGCTTTCTTTAGCAAAAACGTGTACTGTTGCTTCCTGTCTACCACATTCACACCTAGTCGATCTTTAGGCCTTTTAACTTTCATTCCCCTACAAGATACTGTTACGCTGAAGGGATAGGGAAACTGCATGGCTTGCGTGACGCTTTGTGTGAGCAACCGGATTACGCAATGCTCTCGCACGTTCTCGATCTTTCAGACGCGCCTTCCAAGTTTTGGTCGATTCTTCTGCCGACATCCAGGTCAGTCTTGTCACGTACTACACCAAACAGGCTGAGTATAATAGCGCTGTTTCTGAAGCGGCTAGCTAGTTAGCAGAGTCCTGTGACGCGAATTAATAATACATCATATTAGAGTTGTTACTATTGAGACTTTCGTGTGTAAACAGCGGTTTAGTGTAAAGTGGAATTGTGGATTACTGTGTTCTGCCGATTTCTGTAATTAGTGGACTGTGTTATTTATTTATTTATTATTTATTGCTATATTGTGACACTGTTAATTATTTATATAACTCTTAATTTAACTGTTTATATTTATTGTTTGTTGTAATAGTTTTTGTTAGTGTGTTTTAGGAAATAGTAAACTTGAAGTCACGTCGTTTATATTGTTTAGTGTTTTCATTACGATATTCGTTAGTTTAAAGTTGTAATTAACAATTTATCTGGTATTAAATTATTTTGTTCCACTATTTTGTTTTTTAATTGGACACACAAACGGCTTGGCAATACCAGTATTCCAATTACGTGGTGAAAACATCCATTTCACTTGGCGAAGAAGGGATTGCATGGCATATCCTCTCGGATAAACTGTTGGCAGAGCAAGAGAAGGGAAGATTACACGTATCTTCAATGTTTAGTTCCACGCAAGGTTTAGAGTGGATCGCTAAGATAATTAAAAGCCAAGAGATTTACTTGAAAGATAATTTTGTAAAGAAGGCATCCTGAAGAACGGTCAGATACTTAGTGACACGAAAAAGGTTTGCAGTAAACAGCATAGGCTATGTATATATCGCCTATGGCGTCTGTTGGCTTCATGTCATCTTATAGCCTCTGACAGATGATACTAGTTTTGAATGCATTATACTGTCATCCTAATTGTTGGACTATGTGTCATAAATAATAAACCCATGAATTTTAAAAGTAAATATCCAGTGAAGAATAAGATAGTTATAAACAAAAAATATCGTTACGCCATTACAGAACGATCTAGATGTTTCTCCCCTATCCCAGCAGAGTCCAGCTGTTTGTGTGCGTACGTGTTGCTACTTTGAGGAGAAAGACAATTAGGTGACACTTAACATGCGTCACAGTCGAGGCTGTTAACACTTGTGCTATCTATTTAAACAACGACAGCTGCCGCTTTAGTTTGGGGGTTTAAGTGGCGATTTATTCAAGTGACATTCGAAGTATTGTGGCAAAGTGTTATAATTGTGCGGGACTCTATTAGTTGACATTATTATTGCACGTGGACAAATTGTGCTCGGATTATTGTACAAGTTGATTATCAACTGTTACTTGTGATAATTAAAGTTGGTTATTAGTGACTTCATTGGTGTCTTGTATTTTGTTTTCCACTGTTAGAACGTCGTAATAGTCTAAGAAGAAGAAGAAGAAGAAGAAGAAGAATGTATTATATGGTCGTGCGGATGGAGCGAGATCATTATTGACAGAAGCGATGAACGTCATGCATCCCGCTAGCATACCGTTTAACCAGATCTGTTGCTTGGACTCATAGAAGCTACAGGTACAAAAATAATGCTTAACCGATTATATATTAGATTTAAAATTTTCGAGGTAAATGATAACAATGTTTTCTGCTGATAAGTAAACCCAGATTAATTGCAAAGAGACGACGGTCAACATACCATATTTACAATGACTGGTATAAGAAACTTCATAAAATATTACAATAAATGTAAATTACCGTCCTGCTGTAATGAAAAACTGCTATGTTCCGGGCAAACGCCTTATGGGTATTCCCAGTAGTGTATAACACACTAAATAACAACACGGCACGGTAGTAAGCAAAAGAAAGAAGTAAACAGTAATAGAAGGAAAGGAATTTTTGAAAGTCTAGTACAAGTTTCTCACCTTGTGTAACAGAGAGGGTAGGCTCTGAGAGGGTGAGTTATATTCCTGCATTGAACACAAGAAACAATAAAAGCATGTCTATGTTGTCTAAAGAAACACGGTTAATATAACAAAACTAAAGATGAATATGGAAAACTGATTGGTCTTCCTGTACAATAACTTACATGTTTAAAGTGTGCGCGATCGGCACAGCATTTTATTCAGGATGTGTTGAGCTTGACGAACAGAATAGAATGTAACCAAGAGACGCGATACAAATTAATCATTTACCAGCGACATAAAGTTAGCGGGATTAGTAACTATAATTAGTTACTGAAGAAATTTTATAAATCGTAAGTAGTTCACTTTCAACTATTACACTTATGGGAAGAATAACCGTTGGATTAGGTTTAAAGGCCGGGCAATTAAACTTGAGATTGTCTGCTGCCTCTAGTTTAAATATAATTTCATCGCACAGGACGTCATAACTACATGAAAAATATTAAATCAATAAAGAACACAGTGGTATAATGGATTAATCAAGGGATTCTTAGAGGTACCTAGAAAAGGAATATGAACGAAGGAACGTATAGGCAGGAAGCAGAAATGGAAATAACTGGCCATCAATAAGAACTTCTTCGGTGTATGCCCCTGAAGATATACATGAGCATCACAAAAGTGCAGAATAACCGACTCCGTCATCATGTGTATTGGAATGCAGTACTCAATATATACAGTAATATTTGCACCCCCAGCTTGCATTGGATTTGAAAATTTTACTCCTAATGCAAGACGACGTAACAGATCTGAAAATTTTAAACCGCCCTCTACCGTATGACAGTTCGGCTCTCGGAAGTGTCGATAAATAGAATATCTCGCTATTACGCGAACTACAAGTAAATAATAAGAATCATCTTTAGTTGCTTCGTTCGTCACATAATTCGACGAGATAGTCTTGGGAAACCTAGCAAATCCAAAGGAAGCCGGAGCAAGATTGAGAAAGAGAAGATGTTAGTCATCCAGTATCCATACAGTACGTGAAATGAAATTCTCTAAAGTCAGAGATCACGGGGGGGGGGGGTCATCACAAAGGCCTCTCAGCTTCTTATGATATTCAAGAAGAACACAGAAGAACATGGGCATTGATGTATGGTTGTGTCATACCACTGTATGCATAGTATTACGTGCTTACGAGACGAACCCGGCAAACGACCCTCAGTTGACATATCGTTCCAGTAGAACTGTTGCTTTGACCCTTATTCGAGCCACAGCCACCTCGATCACTATAAACCTGTTGCTGTTACTGCTGTTGCCGCTACTGCCACAGCTTAACAAATGGCTATTTTATACAATTGTTTTTCATTATTTGAAGCCATTAGAGTTTCTCCACAGTTGGTTCAATTACGATAGTAAATATTTATATAAATATTTAAGCGCGTGACATATATGGAGCACTCATTTATTTAACTTGTTTCCCCTTCTGCGCATTAAAGCCAATTATTGTCGACTTTCTCGTTTTCTAGAATAACTCACTGATCGCTAATCAGTTAGTATTTGTTACACAAGTTGGCGCTGGGGCATATTATAAATTTAAAACAGTATTATATAATAATGAGAGTCATAGAATACGTTTCGAGATTTTAGATACAGTACTTACCGGTGTTCCCGTATTTCTGGTAAATAAAAAAAGAAACTAAAAGAATTGTTGTTCTTGTCAGATTAAACAAATTTAAAACTTATGTGTTTCTAGTTTTAGTAAGTGACAAATGATAAATTAGTCATTCTTCTTATATATCTTTTTGAAAATATGTTGTGAAATAATTTGTTTTTGAAAGTCTTATTAAGTTACACATAGTTACAAGATCTCACAATCATTGATCGGCTATTTTTCTCCACACTCTAACATCAGTCCTTTACGTTTTTCGTAGGGCTTTGCATTCTGACCGTCTAGAAATGATAACAGCGATAATTTTTCTTTCATCACATGTTTAGTTGGACTAACTAGCGATCTAACTTTCATTCTTTTAAGTTAGTTTCTAAGTCAGTTTTTAAGTTAGTTATTTTCTAACTAACTAATCCATTTCACTATCTGAAGAAATGTTAGTTAGTCTATCTCAATTAGACAAATTAGTCCAGTGAAAAAAATAAAGCACAGTATCACGCTTTGCATTTGTAACATGGAATTAAGAGTTTTTCGATATTTTTTAAGGTCTCATTTGGTGAATTTTTGACATTTTGAGTCCTTGGAATGTAAGCTGTGCCTACTGTCAAATTCTGAATTGCGTGACGTTTTGACCATCCAATATAAACAGGTTTAACGCCCGTTTGTACTTATAGTAACTAATTTTGTAATTTCAATAAAAATAGCAATGTTAATATTATGCAAAGTTTTCAGAACAAACCACCAGAATTGTTGATGAATCTTGGTTCATCACGAACATTGCCATCGCGGGAATCTGAAAATAGGGCTCGCGAAACGTTTGCAAACTCTATTCTGGAAGCTCAAAAGTACAAAACTGTTTGAACTGGTGAAAACGTATTAAAGGTGTATAAGCGTCAAATGTGCAGTATACAAGAAATAAATTCGGTTTTTTTACTACCAATCATAACTCAGAAACTAGATTAAGACAGCTTACAGTTTTGTTTATTATTCACAGTTGACTAGATGGCATATAAAAAATTCAAGACGCCCTGCAAAACGCAGAGAGAATTTAAATGCGTTTCAACAAATTTACGACTGTCCTAAAAAGGGCGATTTTCTGTTATTAAATGAAAATTGATTAAACGATTTACGATGACGTAAAGTCAAGACGGTAGAATCTAATCTTCTAATTCTAATTAAGAAGCATAATAAACCTGGGGGCAAAATTTTTACAGGATGGCAATTAATAAGTGGATCGATTTAAACGACTCGCTAGACAAACGCCTAGATAAATATATAAGTTAAGTGCCAGTAGTGCCTTCAGGACGTTGAACGTCCTAGATCATAGACCTACATCTTACAGCTATATCATAATATCTACACGGAGGAATGCAAATTGTTTAGATAGTATCTAACATCTAACAATCACATTAAATCGTGCAAGCATAATTGAAGTAGTACACGTCATTCGAATACGTTTAATCATGCCCTTCTTGTCTTACTTTTATTATAGTTGACTGCTTAGGTATTATTACTAATGCTACGAATGAATCGTTATTTTGTTTTGTGGTATACTGGACTTTTTATATTATTTTTCTTCATGTTGTTATTCATTTGCACGTCAGGAATTAGGCAAAATCCTTGTTCCGTCTTCAGTTTTTTAATATAGTAATCTTCTCATTTTCTTCATATGTCTGTCCATGTTTATGGCGTACCTATAATTCTTTTCCTCCATGGATTTATATTATAACACCGTCTTGAGTAATCAGTTTTCTTGTACTCCTTCTTTGTAGGCTTCCATCTTTCCTTGTGATTTTTTGCTGTCATTTATGTCTTGTATATTTGTTGCCTGACGACATCACTTCATGCTCTATCGATTTTTCCATTCTTTTCACATTGTTTTAAAAATCCCATCGTTGACGCTCCTTTTTGCTATCTGCGACAGTCCAGGTTTCACTTTTGTTCGTTCTAGGAGGTTATATCCATTGTACTGTAGAATTTCAACTTTGCTTCTTTCCACCTTTTCTCGTTATTCTTTTGTCGACTGTTACACTTACATAATAACATTTGAGCTTTGTTTGTATGATCATTATCCCAATAATTAAAGTTTGCTTGTTCCAGTTACCAACCACTGAAGCCAATGTAACCTGATGTGAAACTCCTCGAAATAACTTACCGCAATGGAATCTTAAAAAAATTTCATTTCTTTATAAAATAATTTTATAAATTTAAGTTTTAAAACTCCAATTATATTTCGAGACGTATTAAAGAAAGTAAGGAATAACAAGCCCGATTTTACAATAAGAAGTTATCACTATCGCAAGAAGTAAGTACAGAAGGAATGGTAAACAGGAGAGGTACACCACAGTACGTTGAATTTAACTACTTAGGGTTTATGTTAACGAATAACGCAACAAGCAGAGCTAAATAATATATTACAACAAACAAGGATGTGCATAGAAAACTCAGTTCCATTGTCTGGAATAAACGTATTCAAATACATACAAGAGCAATTTACTCACTATCATGGTGCGTAGTACGTGCGGAGCAAAAAAACTGGGCCATAATCTAAAAGTATAAAGGGAAAGTAACAAAAACGGAAGTGGAGGAGGAACTGTAGGCTCTCAAGAATGGACAGGATCAGAAATGATGAATAAAGAGGAGAGTGAATGGTGAAGAAGATGGGGATCAGTTATATCTAAGAGAAAAGACTATGTGCTATGAGAACGTCACCAAATGTCACAAGACCTGGAGATGATGTAGACGGATAGCAAGGGTTACGAACTGGAGTCCTTTGCGAAGAACAAGAAGAAAAGGAAAAGGCCTCCAAGGTCCTGGAAGGCGATGGGAAGATGATTCTTAAGGAATGTAGAAAGGATGACGTTGACTTCACCCTACTGCACTCTTTAACGCATTTGCAGGTAAAGGGTGATTCCTGAATAAGCATACGTGTTTTACGAAACTCCGCTTTAAGCATTTTGTACGGAAAGTGTAGTTGGTAAACATTTTGTGGCGTAGCAACGGACCCGAAAATGACTCGGAAAGTGCTTATGGTAAGTGATATGTTCATGTCATGGAACTTATTGTTTAGCCCCGTATCTTACTTAATCTGTTTGTATATACGTGACGTAAGACAAACGGGTTTATTACGGAAGTTGTCAGTATTTTGATTTAGATTAATCAGTGGCGAGAATTTATGTGTTTGTATGATATGTAACTTTCAATCAGTGTAGTAGAATCCTCAAAGTGTTTAATAAGATGACGACGATGTGAGGCAGTAGTTGAATTACTATTTTCCCCTATACTTAACATGTCACGCTAGGGATGGCTAGTTGTAAAGGAAAGGCACTCAATTGTTCTACTGTTTATATTCTGCAGGAATATTACGACACCAGACTGACAGCAGCTTACTTTATAAGAAAGGTAGCAAGAGCACATGTAAAAATAACAAACAAATTAGCGTCATTAGTTCAAAGAGAACATTTATGACAGAATATAAAGGACACTGAGTCCCCAGTTTTTCTGTTCTCTTGTCGTCGTCAACAATTTAGACAGAGCAGAAAGGTGATTATTTAAAAAAAACGATTGTAGATGTACGTAATGACATACGTATCAGAAAGCTAGTACTTCGACGAGTGGGAAAACGAGAGATTGGTCCGGTAGAAACGGATTTCCTGTCGATTCGTACAGAATCTTTATATTAGAGTATGTGGCGAATAAGTAAGACGACGTTTTGGAAGAATACGCACACATCAGCAGAGACAATAAAAACAAGAACCATTAATAGGCTATAGATTGGACATGCAATTGGGGTAGAAGATGACTGCTAACGTACTTCTGCTATTTCCAATCTCAATTTCATAGATTATTTCGATATCTATATTTTGAAATCGTCAATATAATCGCCTGTTAAAATCTTTCGTTAGTCTGCAGTCACTAAGTAAAGAACATTTTCTTGACCAACCTTAGCATTCTTATAATCCAACAATTCTAATAGGTAGCATAGTTAAACAGCTACTTATTTTGATTAATCAAAATCCTCAGTCCTATTTCCTTTTGGTCAGACCCTCCACAATGTTATCTTCTCGTTACCCTCTAGAAACTTTATAGTTCATTCCAACAAGAAAACACAGAAATCGTTTACGTTTTCTACCACCGAAACCGTGTCGTTTAAACCTCTATTTGCAACCTTCCCGATAGTTATAGTCCGTTATTCATGACTATTCATGCATTGATGATCTAAACCGAAAAGAATCTTCGTTTCTGAGAACAATCTAAAGTCAGGATAAACTATTGTATAACAATTTTTGGGGGAAAAATTAGTAACATATAAGAAATAAATTGATTATTTTTATTTCAAATATTGGAGAAGTTTACATGAATAACATCTTACCCTTAGAGATGGCAACGACACATATTATGACAGTACAGGAATCCATTGAAATGATATTATTTTTCGCATTCTTATCCAAGAACAAAGGTTGCTGATTAGAGCGTAATAACAACGTGATCGAGGACCGACAAGCTGGTGGCGCGCGCACGTGCTTGCGTCCGGCCGCACAGCGTAAAACACGCATTAATGTGAAACGCGTGCGCCCGCATTTAAATAATATACAACGGGGCGGCCACATCTGGTTGTGAAGCAACAGCACACAGTCTAGATTGAGAATGCAGATAGATAAAGTAGCAGCAGCAGCAGCAGCAGTAGCGCTGGTAACGAACAACACGATAGATCGTATATCTTTTAAATAATATTATTGAGAATGAGTTGAGTCACACAGGTCATTTCTGTCTGGTCGGGCGTGCGCAGCGGGCAAGACCCGAACCACGTCGTTGTCGTCGGAAGTGATGCAACCGGTTGCGATTACCCAGTAAAGTCGACTGATTATAGAGGAAGGCAAATGGTAGTTGTAGTGCACGGTCGGTATATTACGGTCCGGGTATTACGTCGTCACCGCAGCCGTCGTCGTCAAGAAGAAGGTGCGAGAGAAAGAGAACCGGAGGGGCGCCCTCGCCCGAGGGTCTCTCCGTCTCTCCGAGTGTGTAGTCACTTCTATAATGATTGTGATAACATCGGGGTGGCGTGCCGCGGCCTCAGGATAGTCGGATCTCTGCGGCTACGACTGAGGCTGCGGCTGACTCTCCGTGAAAGTGTGGCTGCGTGGATCGTGTCTTGCTCGTGCAACGAACAATAACAACAGCAACAGCGGCAGCGGTCGATCGAGTCGGCGGCCGGAATGAGGTCATGAAGCAATTTGGTACTACCAGCGTTCGTTCTTTACACACACGCGCGCGCGCACACGCATGTACAAACCTCTTAATACTTTGAAAATTCCAACGTTTAATATCCGTGTATACGGGTTTCAATTTACGGTCAAAGAGACCGGAAGAAATAGACAATGAGACAAACATGACTGACCGTCATACGACGGAAAGACATGAAGTGACACATTAATTAACACTACCCAGATGCGAACAAAATTACATACATAAGGCAGATGGGTGAGTTGGGAGGGAAAACAATAAGCCTAAACAAATGCTCGCATGAAAATATTTTCGCATTCTCTTATGAAGTCAGGTACCCACCCCCACCGTCTATGGTGAAGGACTACATACATCTGATAATAATTTCCTGCGGACGTATATAAGAACATTTATAATTCATGACTGTGTTCAGTGGCTCACAAGAAGCTGCTCCTGGCGGGAAGATGGAACTAATTTCTGTGTGGGGGGAGAGACTAGCGTTTGGGGAGGGATGAGACTATCTTAAAGTTTGGACTCCCGGTTTTTCTAAGGATAAGTGACATATTCAAGATTCTTCCTATATAATAATTTAAACTCTTATTTATAAGCATTATTTGAACACTCGCCACTGGCTTAGAAATAGGCTTAGGTTAAGTGATTAGGGAATTTCTGTGAAATTGTATAGTTTTTTAAGGGGGGAGGAAATCCCCCAATCCTTCTCGTAGTTACACCATTGACTGTATTCGTCTTCGTAATATTCTTCGTCAGGTCAAGTAAATGAAGAAAGATTGATTTGATAAATCGTCTTCGACGTCTGGAGTGTAAGTCTGTAATGACTGGAGCACTGACTGACTCCACATCATCATCTTTGAAGGCATGTGTTGGAGATCTTTGAGGTAGGCAAAAACCGTATCTGCGAAAGTATCCTATTGTACAACTTTAATGTAATGAAGGGTGACACAGATTTAATCCCACCAACGAAGGGAATTTTTACAGTGTATGGAATGAGAAAGTTCACTTTTATAAGAAATCTCTTCTGAAATTTATGATGATAAAAAAATTACATGAGCAGTATTTAAATAAATGTGAGGTTGAAAATGAAATTTGAATAATATTTAAAATATATTTAAACCTACCTGGGGAAGACATGCAACGATACGTATTTGCGTATACGCCTATAGCAAGGTTTTTTGTATATATGAGTAATGTAGTGACATAAATTGTTGTAAATAGTGGAAAACAGGAATGCATAGATAAGGTGAAAAATCTGTCGACATTCAAACGTCGGGTGACGAGGCTGTGTTTTGGGGTGGGCAGTGTATTTTGTTAGTGTGTGTCTAGACAGCTGAGATCTGATTTATACAAGACAGGCTATCTTGCGCGTGTGTATACTGTTTTTTAATATGTGAGTGACTCCGGTTAGAACATGAATACATAATAATAATTCCAACGTTTTATAATGAAAATTCGCACATTTAAAATACACATTACGAACCGAGCAGTCCCATTATAGAACACGCGGGGGAACGCGTATATAGGTACAAAATTGGCGCTAATTACGCGATAATAACTGAAATGTTTAAAAATAAATTAATGGCTATGTTAGTTAATAAGTTATGAACAATTAATTTGTGTGTACTGAACGAGAAAATAATCACGAATCGTATCCAACTACTGGTTTGCATTTCAACGCAAAACCAGACGTAAAAGTGATTTCTTAAATCCACCGCTTACGCAGGACGTAACAAAATTTGACAAGTCTGAAATGGCATCCAGAAAAATCAGACCTGTCGACTTACATCACACTATAAATACCACGGACAATATTGAGCAAAGAGAGAGACTGGCAAAAACAGCAGTATGAATGTGTCACTCTGATTATTGACATCGAAGCACCAGATTCTTCACCATCACTATCATCAGTGAGCAAAACACAAACACACAAAAGGATCGACGTGGAAGCGCCAGAATCGTCATCATCACCATTATCCAGAGAGACACACACACACAACGATAACTTTTCCACGGTAACAACAACGTTTGGAATGAAAACCGAATAATTATTTAATAATACTGACGTTAAACAAACAGAGACACGACACAGTACAAATAAAGGAAAAATAAATACATAATTGTGCGTAGTGTACATACAAAAATATAAATTATCATTTACTGCCATGCATTTTTAATGTTTGTTTTATAACGATTTTTCTGTTTGATTTAAATGGGTGCACAACAATTAATGTTTATTGAACTGAAGTATTATTTTATTTAAAATACTACAAAATAAACTTCTTTTTTATGTAATAAATATTTAAATGGAATTTTGTATATGATTTGGAATATTTAAAATCATTACTTTAAATAAAAATTTTATTCCAGACACCCAAGTATCTGAATCATTTTTCATATTTGTATTCATATACGTGATTTATGTTGTTTTTATGTTTTTATATTATTATTTATGTGTGATTTTAATATGTTACTAAAATCTTTCTCCTCTCACCTATCAACGTGATTTCTGTATGCAACTGTCAACATTGAACATAGGCGTAATTCATACAAAATCCTACGACCTAGAACGTAGAAAACGCCTACAGCAGTCATCAGGTACAAATTAAATTTATAAAGACAAAGTTAAAATAAGTAATTCTATCATGTAACATGGACGTGAACGTAAGTACAGTTAGTAAAACTATTATGTCCTTTTAAAAATGTTAAATAAAAATTTTCTTCTTTGTATGTTGACAAGATAATTCTGTACGTGACTAGAGCACTGACTGATTAAAAATCATTATCTTTGAAGGCACGGGTTGACAATCTTTGAGGCCAAGAACCTTATCTGAAGAAGTTATCCTACTGTACAATTTTAAAGTAATATGTGTGTAATGAAAGTAGGTTCCTATATAGTCAATGTATGTCAGGCCTGCATAGCAAAAAGTAAAGGAATGTGGTACGTTTATTTCGGAAGAATGTGCAGACCTCTTTTATAATGCATCGCTTATTTCTTCGCAATGTCAGTCAGCGCCTCACACCAGAAAGATGCAATGTCTCATACAGCATGTCCACTGATTAAAAATAATTAGAAGACCTAATGCTTGTGAAAAATTACATAATCGTGTACAGTATGATTGATGGTGTACGATAGAAACATAAAATACAAAACAAAGTATTTGTAGAACGGAATGCGCAGAATGAAAACGGCCTGTAGAAACATATACTATTTGTGCACTGTGTCGCCTGTACCTGAGGTCCACTGATGAGACCAAGTACGTCCACTTGGACTGGACGAGTCCTACCTCCGGCCTGACGACGTAAAGTCGATCAACCCTGACATGAATCCGAATCCACGACGCCCCCGCTTTGCAAACGAATGCGATGGTCATTGAGCCATCCGGATTCCAGGTCTGAATAAGGGGACTTGTTAAGGTAAAAATCAAATTTTCTACAAAAAAATTTGTTTGCCTATTATTGTTCTCTGATTATTGTTCTATTATTGTTTTTGAACATTTTGATATATAATACATAATAATTTTCAGGTTCTGAATGTACTTTATCAAATATTTGGTAAAACACTGCACGCCGACTTTTTGCCCTTTGTGAGCAGACAGCGTTACACAAATGTACGTTACACAGAATATCTTGGGGACGGGAATATCCAAAAGATTCTCAGCAGTGAAAGACCTAGATATTTATGAAGATGTAAATATAAGGAAACTGGAATGTATAGGTCATATCCAGAAACCCATAGGTTCTAATCTTAGCAAGTTAAAAAAAAATGAAAGGAGTAAAATTGCTGGATAGAAAGCTGCTTAGTGGTAAGAATCGGTTGACGGGTGATATCATTGATCATTTCCAAAATTATTATGGCCTCGCTACAAGAAGGAACACCCATAATCTACAAGAAATGAAGAAAGCTGTGTGGGCACTGTTCTACCACAAAAGTTCTACTGATGATAGTCCTCATCATAGTCTTTGTCCTAAAGGACACGATTCCTGATGCAAGTCTCAGAAATCAGTAGCTTCAAAAGAGCCACTCTTACGCAAAAACTCCATTCCTGTGGTTGTTATTGGTGCTATAAAACCAGTGTTCAAGGACAGCTGACGAAGCTTATTGAAGAAGTGTTTACATGGGCGCACCCAGAATCCAAATGAAAGTTTAAACAGTGTTATTTAGAACCGACTTCGAAAAACTGTTTTTGTTGGCATAAAGACACTCCTTTTTGGTGTATATGATGCTATAGCTTCATTTAATGATGCGAATATTGAAAAATGACAAATAGTAAAGCAACTGAACATACCTCTGGGAAAGAACCCTGTTCCAGCCAAGAAGATAACTGTCAGAGCGCGGGTGCTTATAGCGTAAAGACAAGTTCATGAGGTACAAAAACAGCACGCCAAGCAAAAAGACTAAAAAAGAGGATGGCAGAAGAGGAGCTTGAAGAATCTGAAGATTTTCCAAGCTATGGGGCAGGATTGTTTTAAAGTTATGTATGAATAAATTTCGGTGTTACCTTAAAAAATGTGTCACTTGATTTTAATTGCTATTTTCTTAAAATCACTTTTTTCACTTTGTGCACACTTTTTTCTGGAATGGGATAAGACAGAGCCATGAAATTTGTCATGTAAAATATGAAAATTTGTTACATACATGTTTATGTAACATGTAAAATATGTTACTGTAAACAGTTTAACATGGGGATTTCTTAATATTCTTATTAGCTGAAGAAATAAAAATAAACCTAGTTTTTAAACGTGTCAGAAAAAAGTGGTGGGGGAAACAATTATATACAAAACATTTTTTTTAAAATTGGGTCTGTTAAACCACATACAACTGTTGGACAAAAAATCTAAAAATTCCATTTTAAAATCCTTCATAGTTTCTGAGAAAAATGTGCACAAAGTTTGTAAATTTAACATGCGTAAGATAGACCTTACCAAGTTCCCAAGGTAAAATTAAAATATCGGTATGGAGAACCATACATGACTTCCATATTCTAAGATGTATATTTAAAATCATTTTCAGCCAAACAGCCAGGGAAGGAATTTTAACAAAAAAATACTTCTTTCTTGCCAATAACGTAGTACACATATAAAAAATATTATCCCCTCCCCCTTCAACTATAATTTTGATTTATAGAAAATTACCCCCAGCCCGTTCAACTAGCCTCTTAATTTATAGATATTTCATCTACGTTTCTACAGTGGATTATTAAGATCTTATCAGGATACATTATCAAAATTAAGTACTTTACCCATGTTACAACAAAAAATGTTTCAGGTAAACTGCCCTTTCCCCGTAACCGATCTTCACCAAAATCAACAGACATTGAGTTCTCTATAGCTCAGGCACATATGTCAAAAATTATTTGATTCTGTTTGAATTTACGGCAGTTATGGTTCGTCATATAAAAAATTACCCATGTTAAAACATAAAACATGAGATTTATAAAACATATCTAACATTTATATTTAAAATCATTTTTGAAATAAAATATTTTCATAGAACCTACTAACGCTGGGGAAATCTGAGGAGCCAATCAGAGTTGGGCCTACCTGTCACTCTGCTGAATTTGGTGGAAAGCCCTGTCACTGTCGTCAAAGTATCAGCCTTGACAGGGTCCACTTTTTCTGCAAAATGGGAGAGGAGGCTTGAGATGGAGTGAGTGACATGGTCCCCACCTCAATGAAGAACCCATTGTTTTATAAAAATATATTTAAATTTTGAAAACTGAAAATTCTTTTCTTGTTGTAAATATTTATATTTTATAATCAAAATGACTTTATCAAAAAACAAACATTATTTTTTTTATAATAAGTACTTACATATGTTTCTTAATATGCTTACTTTTTCTTCAATGTTGATGATCATTTCCAAACATTCTGACAAAATTGTATCTACAGAACAGTTAACATTCCCCAGGTTTCCATTTCTGCTAATTTCTCATTACACCTTCCACTGACGTATTATTAACCATTTCATAAACTATCGTATAATCTTTTCAGATTTTGTGGTACAAAATCTGAAATTTTCAGATTGCCTGGCAACAAAATAATTTTATTTTCAACAATTACCATTGTTTGAAAAAGTTTAAATGAATTTTCAAGTACTTTACTCTTGTTAAAACGTAAAAGGTTGCAGGTAAACTACCCCTTCCCCTTAACTGATCTTCACCAAAATCTAAAGGCCTTGAGTACTCTATAATTCACTGACGTATGCAAAAAATTATTTGATTCTGTTCGAATTTGCGGCAGTTATCGTTTGCCATAGAAAATACGCTTGATAAAAAACGTTGCAGGTAAACTACCCCTTCCCCTCAACCGATCTTCACCAAAAACAACAGGTCTTGAGTACTCTACAAATCAGGGTAGTATGCAGAAAATTATTTGATTCTGTTTGAATTTGCGGCTGTTATCGTTTGCCATAGAAAATACACTTGTTAAAAAAACGTTGTAGGTACACTACCCCTTTCGCTTAACCGATCTTCACCAAAAACAATAGGTCTTGAGAACTCTACAATTCAGGGCTGTATGCGAAACATTATTTGATTCTGTTTGAATTTGCGGCTGTTATCGTTTGCCAAAAAAAAATTTCCCTTGATAAAAAAAAACCGTTGCAGGTAAACTACCCCTTCCCCTCAACCGATCTTCACTAAAAACAATAGGTCGCGAGTACTCTACAAATCAGAGCTGTATGCAGAAAATTATTTGATTCTGTTTGAATTTGCGGCAGTTATCGTTTGCCATAGAAAATACGCTTGATAAAAAACGTTGCAGGTAAACTACCCCTTCCCCTCAACCGATCTTCACCAAAAGCAATAGGTCTTGAGAACTCTACACACAGGGCTGTATGCAGAAAATTATTTGATTCTGTTTGAATTTGCGGCTGTTATCGTTTGCCATAGAAAATACCCTTGTTAAAAAAACGTTGTAGGTAAACTACCCCTTTCCCTCAACCGATCTTCACCAAAAACAACAGGTCTTGAGAACTCTACAATTTAGGGCTGTATGCAAATAATCTTTTGATTCTGTTTGAATTTGCGGCTGTTATCGTTTGCCATAAGAAATACCCTTGTTAAAACATAAAACGTTACAGGTAAACTACCCCTTTCCCTTAACCGATCTTCACCAAAAACAATAGGTCTTGAGAACTCTACAATTCAGGGCTGTATGCGAAACATTATTTGATTCTGTTTGAATTTGCGGCTGTTATCGTTTGCCAAAGAAAAAACATTTCCCTTGATAAAAAAAAAACCGTTGTAGGTAAACTACCCCTTTCCCTCAACCGATCTTCACCAAAATCAATAGGTCGCGAGTCCTCTACAAATCAGGGCTGTATGCAAAAAAGTATTTGATTCTGTTTGAATTTGCGGCAGTTATCGTTTGCCATAGAAAAAAAATCTACAGACACACAGACACAAGACACACAGACAGACACACACACACACACACACACACACACACACACACACACACACACACACACAGACACTTTTCGGAAAACGACTTTTTTTCATGTTTTGAGTGTAGTAGAATCAGAATCTGCAATAATCTCGAACACGATTTTTTTTGCCATCACCATACTTCCATTCCTTAAGGAATATGGAAGTAAATAAACTACCCCTTCCCCTTAACCGATCTTCACCAAAAACAATAGGTCTTGAGTACTCTACAAATCAGGGCTGTATGCAAAACATTATTTGATTCTGTTTGAATTTGCGGCTGTTATCGTTTGCCATAAAAAATACCCTTGTTAAAAAAACGTTGCCGGTAAACTACCCCTTTCCCTCAACCGATCTTCACCAAAAACAACAGGTTTTGAGAACTCTACAATTTAGGGCTGTATGCAAATAATCTTTTGATTCTGTTTGAATTTGCGGCTGTTATCGTTTGCCATAGGAAATACCCTTGTTAAAACATAAAACGTTACCGGTAAACTACCCCTTTCCCTTAACCGATCTTCACCAAAATCAACAGATCTTGAGAACTCTACAATTTAGGGCTGCATGCGAAACATTATTTGATTCTGTTTGAATTTGCGGCTGTTATCGTTTGCCAAACAAACAAAATTACCCTTGCTAAAAAAAAACCGTTGCAGGTAAACTACCCCTTTCCCTCAACCGATCTTCACCAAAAACTATAGGTCGCACGTACTCTGCAAATCAGGGCTGTATACAAAAAATTATTTGATTCTGTTTGAATTTGCGGCAGTTATCGTTTGCCATAGAAAAAATCTACAGACAGACACACACACAGACAGACACACACACACACACATTTTTCGGAAAACGACTTTTTTTCATGTTTTGAGTGTAGTAGAATCAGAATCTGCAATAATCTCGAACACGATTTTTTTTGCCATCACCATACTTCCATTCCTTAAGGAATATACCAAGAAACCTAGAATGAAATAGCCCTGACTTAAAAAAAAAACAATGAACAAATAAACATGAAAGGTAGAAATCGAGGAGAAACAATAAATTAACACCAGTCTATGGAACCGGCACCCCGCTGCCCTCCGTCGCTATCGGATATCCTATTAGTAACCCCACAAAACTTGTATTTTAGAGATTAAAAATATCGGTATGGAGAACCATACATGACTTCCATATTCTAAGATTTATATTTAAAATCATTTTCAGCCAAACAGCCAGGGAAGGAATTTTAACAAAAAAATACTTCTTTGTTGCCAATAACGTAGTACACATATAAAAAAAAAATATCCCCTCCCCCTTCAACTATAATTTTGATTTATAGAAAATTACCCCAGCCCGTTCAACTAGCCTCTACATTTATAGATATTTCATCTATGTTTCTACAGTGGATTATTAAGATCTTATCAGGATACTTTATCAAAATTAAGTACTTTACTCATGTTACAACAAAAAATGTTTCAGGTAAACTGCCCTTTCCCCGTAACCGATCTTCACCAAAATCAACAGACATTGAGTTCTCTATAGCTCAGGCACATATGTCAAAAATTATTTGATTCTGTTTGAATTTACGGCAGTTATGGTTCGTCATATAAAAAATTACCCATGTTAAAACATACAACATGAGATTTATAAAACATATCTAAGATTTATATTTAAAATCATTTTTGAAATAAAATATTTTCATAGAACCTACTAACGCTGGGGAAATCTGAGGAGCCAATCAGAGTTGGGCCTACCTGTCACTCTGCTGAATTTGGTGGAAAGCCCTGTCACTGTCGTCAAAGTATCAGCCTTGACAGGGTCCTCTTTTTCTGCAAAATGGGAGAGGCTTGAGATGGAGTGAGTGACATGGTCCCCACCTCAATGAAGAACCCATTGTTTTATAAAAATATATTTAAATTTTGAAAACTGAAAATTCTTTTCTTGTTGTAAATATTTATATTTTATAATCAAAATGACTTTATTTTTGTTACCTGGCAACAAAATTATTTTATTTTAAACAATTACCATTGTTTCAAAAAGTTTAAATTTTCAAGTACTTTACTCTTGTTAAAACGTAAAAGGTTGCAGGTAAACTACCCCTTTCCCTTAACCGATCTTCACCAAAATCGAAAGTCCTTGAGATCTCTATAATTCAGGGATGTATGCAAAATATTATTTGATTCTGTTTGAATTTGCGGCAGTTATCGTTTGCCATAGAAAAAAAAACGTTGCAGGTAAACTACCCCTTTCCCCTCAACCGATCTTCACCAAAAACAATAGGTCTTGAGTACTCTACAAATCAGGGCTGTATGCAGAAAATTATTTGATTCTGTTTGAACTTGCGGCTGTTATCGTTTGCCATAGAAAATACACTTGTTAAAAAAACGTTGTAGGTAAACTACCCCTTTCCCTTAACCGATCTTCACCAAAACAATAGGTCTTGAGAACTCTACAATTTAGGGCTGTATGCAAATAATCTTTTGATTCTGTTTGAATTTGCGGCTGTTATCGTTTGCCATAGAAAATACACTTGTTAAAAAAACGTTGTAGGTAAACTACCCCTTTCCCTTAACCGATCTTCACCAAAACAATAGGTCTTGAGAACTCTACAATTTAGGGCTGTATGCAAATAATCTTTTGATTCTGTTTGAATTTGCGGCTGTTATCGTTTGCCATAGGAAATACCCTTGTTAAAACATAAAACGTTACAGGTAAACTACCCCTTTTCCTTAACCGATCTTCACCAAAAACAATAGGTCTTGAGAACTCTACAATTCAGGGCTGTATGCGAAACATTATTTGATTCTGTTTGAATTTGCGGCTGTTATCGTTTGCCGAAAAAAAAAAAATTTCCCTTGATAAAAAAAAAACCGTTGCAGGTAAACTACCCCTTTCCCTCAACCGATCTTCACCAAGAACAATAGGTCTTGAGTACTCTACAAATCAGGGCTGTATGCAAAAAATTATTTGATTCTGTTTGAATTTGCGGCAGTTATCGTTTGCCATAGAAAAAAAATCTACAGACAGACACACAGACAGACACACACACAGACACTTTTCGGAAAACGACTTTTTTTCATGTTTTGAGTGTAGTAGAATCAGAATCTGCAATAATCTCGAACACGATTTTTTTTGCCATCACCATACTTCCATTCCTTAAGGAATATGGAAGTAATATCTGTATAGACAATCTACATGACGTTACGCATTGATGTGCCGGATGCCTACTGCTCCGGTTCACCACGTATTGGGCACCGTCAATGCATGACGTCAGCTTCAGGTGCAACTGGCAGTTTATTTTCTGAATAGGTCATAGTGCACCTTATATGTTCTATTCCAAATATTACCGCATCGTTTTATTCCCCATCTGTCACATCAGTATCTTTCCTCTATCATACATTATTTTCATTATTTCGTGAATAATTCTCCATTCTTCTCTGGATCTGTTCACTATTTTATCTATAGTTTCGGAGGACAGTACCCCCCCCCCCCCCCGGACTGAACATTATCTCTTCACGTGCTGTAATTTACCTTTTGCAACTAAGTATGGTCTACAAAACACGCATGTTAATTACAACTAACGATTATTTGTTCGGCAACTAAGTAATTCCTACATAGGGTTATAAGTAAGGGCCTGTGTTTGTAAATAATTCCTGCTACATTTGTAAGGGTAACTCAGATTACAGATTAAACGCAGATTGGAAACTTACACACAGATTACGTTTAATCAAGTGTGCTTGAGAGAGAGAGAGAGAGAGAGAGAGAGGGAGAGAGATGTGTGTGTGTTCGAAGGTTTTGCGGAATTATAATTATATTTGTCTTTATGCGGGAAAAATGTGTTGGTTATTCTCAAATTGTTGAATGTGACAAAATCGATGAGGCATCTTCCGTTTCCTCAAAATTACAAAATTATTTCTAATTTTGAGTACCTGGGCTACAGTATGTCTTATAATCCAAGCAACGACGTTGTGAATAAGTTGCATAAGTTCAACCTTATGTGCGGGACCGTTAGGCGAACCCTTAAGTCAGCAAGTAAAGTAACGCGCCTAAAATTCTACAAGGTGATGGCCCTTCCCAAACTTCTTTATGGGTCTGAGAATTGGACTATAACGAAAGGCCAGGCCAGTCGCATCCAAGCGGCTGAAATGAGATTTCTCAGGCACGTGGCAGTGTATACTCTCCATGATCATAGAAGAAACACAGATATACGGTAGGAACTGAATATTATGAGTATGCTCGACAGGATCGCCCAGTATCGGCTGAATTGGTGGAAACATCTTTGCCGAATGGATGACTGCCGCATCCCCAAACAACTCTGGAACTATAAGCCAATGGGACGGAGAGGTGTGGGACGTCCGAGGAAGCGCTGGAGTGACCAGCTCTAATCTTTGCCTACTTGAGAACGGAACAAACCATCCTTGGTTTAATCCGTGAACATTATGATGATTATGACAATTATATTTATTATATAAGGTTGAAATCTTTGAATAAAATACAGTCACAGTCCCATTGTTTGACATTGGACCACCAAGGTGCGACAGCGTGGCTTTGAAGCTAAGCGCCTGTTGTCACGTTTTCGTGTGGTGATAGGAGTGCAGCTCGGTAAATGATCATCAGGGAATGTTTGCTAAAAACTGATTCATTACGCCGAAACAACGGATAATGAGCACCCAGGAAATGTGAACTATTGCGACTAAATGTAATGTTTTACGTTTCAAAGAATATGAATTCAAAATCAACTTTAATACCATATGTCCTTATCCCAATGTGTCGTTCTTGGACAACAGATGCGCTCATGTGGGTTTAGTCGTTTTTGGACGTCTTTCGAATTAAAGTTAACAAATGCTTACATTATAAAACAAATTGTTATTTCCTTTTATACATTTTTTCTGTCACTATGTATACCCTCGCGATGCACAACTCTTTGATGTACCCTGAAATTGCTCACATTCTGTCAACAGCACGCCATACCTCCATGGTCTGTCATCGTTTCTGCCCCTACATTTCGACAGTCTTTGTAGTTGGACTCCTGGATTTCATAGCATTACAGCTCTTATAATTCTCTAATTCACCTACTTCTTGCTTTCCCTCCAGTATGCTAAACTCCACTGCATTTTTCTGAGCCGCCTAATATTTCTATCAATTTGTCAGATGTATCCAATTCTTTTAGATTATTTTCGTCCTGTGTAACTACATTCTTACCTTCTATTCTTTTTTACAATCTCACTTACAACTATGTTAATTCTTACATTAATTATCTGATTTTTTGAAGCCAATCAAGTTCCAAATTCTTCGTTTTCCTGTTTCCCTAGGAAGTGCCCACTTCCGTCAGAAGTGTATGTTAATATACTCTTCAGTATAGTGTACTTTCTCAGTTTCTTAGTGTTTATAATTTTTATTCCTTAACATGTTGCTTAGCACTGAATGCACCTTTAGTATTTTTCATAGTTTCCTTTTTCTTGACTTGTAGTTTTATTTTCCTCTTTTACCCTTATTTAGTGTTCGATGTATACCACTCCAAGTACTATTTTGTACGTCATCAGTCTCTACTTTGCTTTCACTTAATGTTATTACTGTTTTCTAGTTACAGTATTATACTATTTACTTTCTTGTATTCATTGCAACTATTCTCAATAAATCATTCCACCCGGAGACTATGTGTTGAAACAACCCTCTAAATGTTTGATTTCTTCATAGTTATTTTTAGTTACATTACGAAATATCCTTCATCACAAACACCTGGACGCCTGAACTATCACCATCATCACTACCACCACCACCACTCCTAGGACTAGGCCTTAAACCTGTTCCGGAACCCATCTCCTTCTCGGTCTACCGACATCTTTCTTCCCAGTAGGGTGATAACCCAGATTACATGACAGTTCCCCACACTGACACTTCCACACACTGCCAAAAATACTGACACTTCCCCACAGCCCTTGGACGCGGCTACCTGATTAATGACTCAGAAATAATCTCGACTGACAATTCCACACAAATCCCCCCCCCCAGGCTACAGCGCGAGTCCCCCCCCAAACTACCTCCCGCCGCCCAAATAATAGATTATTATTAAATTCTTGGATTTCGTTGTCCATGACGTGTCCGTTACTTAACTAAATATCACTATAATATTGACGACTCGGAACACAAAGTCTTTTGTGTTCCGAGTCGTCAATATTATAGTGATATTTGATTATTATTAGTCTATACTGTACTAATAATAATATATCTATACTAATAAAGCAGTTGCGCGCGCGCGCGCGCGTGTGTGTGTGTGTGGTGTCCGGCTTATCTCGAAAACGGCTACTTATAACTGCGCCCAAACTATACTTTAAAATATATAATGTATATATATAATGTTTAAACCAAATGTATATTTTATTTAACTGATGTGAACGAGCGCAGCGAGTTCGCCCTGGCGAATTGGCGAAGCGATTCGCTCGCCTGTAACATCAAGGCTCGCCCCACTGACCTTTAAAGTTAACATGTTATTCTTTTGGAGTGAAGAAAGGCGCTCGGTCTAGGTACTTCATTACTAATACGGTCTCGAAAATATCATTGATGTAGTGTAATTTCCATCAAAATAAAATAAATGCAAAGAGTCTGATTTCCATCACACTTTATCCAGGCTGTGGACTGGCAAAATAATAACAAAATTGATCATTTTGGTGTTGTTATCATTTTGGCGTGTTTAAAATCAGCTTTTTCGGCTTCGTCATTGTTTGTGTAAGCTTATTTTTATTTTTTTTGTATTTTTTTTGTATTTTTGGTTTTGGTCCAATTTTCTCAACAATAATAATTATTAACCTACTCCATTTTCTGTGAATAGGCAACTGCCTTCAGAAACTTTTCATTTTTTTGTCATTTTCGAATTTTTTATGGATTTTCTCAATCCGTCCGTCTAGTTTGACATATTTTCGTCTTCTTTTTTTCCCTTCCATGTTGAGCTCGGCCTTCAGAAATGCGCAGTTTGTCTTCTCAGCTTCCGTCTTCAACACTTTGACAACCTCTTTTAATTTGAGGTGAGGTCTCCCGACAAGATTGTTGAGTCGGTTGTTCCAGCCCTCAACAGCGTTCGTTGTCCTGTGCCGTGCTTGGTGGCAATTCCACATCTCGATTGGAATGTCTTGGTTGTCTAGCCAGTTTTCAACAAAGTAGTCAAAAAACTGGCTAAGTTTGGAACTTTCTGGAGCTTGAGAGTGTATTTCCACCCACCCATCGAGCACATCTTCAGGCTTTAAAAACGCAAGTGCTGCGCACATACGGACATGAAGGCTGATTTCGCTATTCTCTCGGTACTCCACCGACAATCCGAGATCCTGTACTTTTCTCCATAAGCATTTTGTCATGTGAAAATGACAGCCATGTATTTTTGTTGTTGGAAATACTTCTTGCAGAGAAGAAATGACAGCAGTTTCAAAATCCACGTTTATATTTTCTGGTCTCCACTCCGGAACAGCCTGGAGGTGGAGTCTGAACAGTCTCGTATACGTTTGCTTCTTCTTGTTTGGTAGAAGGGCGAATACGATAGGAGATATTTTTGTCTCATCATTGCTACTCCCAAAATCGGCATGAATGGTATATATTTGACTAAACTGCTTGCTAGTACTCTTGAAAGTACCATCCATAAAAAAATGGCTAAAACACTTCAAGCTCTCTTTTCCTTTGCTGCCGCAAAAAACAATTATTCTATCTTCATTTCCGTCATCAGCCAAAAGGAAAGACGAACCGTCAATCATAGTCAACGTATCGTTATCAAAAACTATATTTTCTCTGTGTTCCGGCTCTTTTGCGTTTCCCTGGGCATTGCTTCGGTGTCGATACAGTGACCTCATCATAGACTCTGTCTTAGGCATTTCGGTAACGAAGTCATAACCTGAAAACAAGCCATATTTAATAAAATTCTCTCTCGGTAGAACTTCCAAAAACTATTTTTTTTTTTTTTTTTTTTGCTGAAACGTTCTAAAATACCCCCAGATTTTAAAAATTATATTTTTTCACGAACACGTCAGGAAATCATGGATAAATTGACTTTTTAAAACATTATTACATGGATACTCAAATTGTGCGGAGTTGTATTCTGAACAAGAATATAGAAATACATCGGAGACAATCTGGGAAAAAAGTCAACTTTTTAGAAATATTACATTGGGTAGGCCTACTAAAATCTTGAAATTGAACACCAACATACTATTTAAGAGTCTGCAGAGGCTGCCGGCCATGTTGGATTTACTACCATAAGAACAATGCTATATAGTGATCCAAATGACACCGTTATTAATGGTCCAAAATTTGTGATTGAGGCGATTTAACTCAAAAACCCCTGAACCGATTGAGCTGAAACTTTGTATGAAGGTAGATACTAAATGTACCAGATGACTAATTTCAAATTAACAGTTTTTTATTTACATATGTGTTGTTTGAATGAGTGTACTAAATTCACTCAGTGGTACTACTAAAACTAATGCTAAGAACACATACCTTTATCATGAAGGTCACCCATGGCATCGTCGTAAATTTGACTAACGCTGGCATCTTCTTCACGCGCTCTCTTCACTGCCTTTTGGACGCGCTTCGAAACCTCTAAACGGGCAACATCAGGAACACCACACTGATGCTCACTGTTTGGTCCACGTGTTAAAATGTTATCTTTGGACTGAATTGATGAATAACACTTTTTCGAATACTTGAAAACACACACCCACGTCACAACACCACTTTTCGCCATTCTTAACTTTTGGTAATCGTAACCTTCATGGTAAACGCACTCCCTTCCCTTAGATGTCCGACCTAATTCTAACTCCATAGTAGTCACGATGCTAACACGGCAAGAATCAAAACGGCAATGCCAGTAGACTGCGTAGGTACTTGCTTCCCAAAGAATTTATACCTGCTACCCCACGGAATGTGACCGCATAATCCAGGAATCCAACAACAACAGGTCACTGCCCCAAGGGGGTAATCCCACAGAGCGTAGAATAACCAGAGCGGCGTAGTGGTGGCGTGCAAAATGCGCTATACTTATACTTCAAAGGCTAGTATGGGGAGGAGCCCTTGGAAATTTCTCATTTTTAATGTACTACTACACATAATAATATATAGCTGAAGAGTATTAAATAGACGCATCAAATAATGTATAATAAATGTACGGGAAGTGGATGGTAGCATTTTTATTTTTTTGGTAGCCTTTGGGGGGGGGGGGAAGATGTGTGTGGAATTGTCAGTCGAGATTATTTCTGAGTCACTAATCAGGTAGCCGCGTCCAAGGGCTGTGGGGAAGTGTCAGTATTTTTTGCAGTGTGTGGAAGTGTCAGTGTGGGGAACTGTCCAGACAGCTATAACCCAAGGCAGCCACAGGTAGACGGATATCAGGCATGCAATTCAAGTGTTCACACCATCTCCTTCTTTGGTCTTGAACCTTCTGGTGCAATGATACAATGTTTAAATCGCGTCTAATATCCTACTTTGCGTCTAATCACCACCACTCCTAGGACGAGGCCTTAGACCTGTTCCGGAACCCATCTCCTCCTCGGTCTACTGACATCTTTCTTCTCAGTAGGGTGATAACCCATGGCAGCCACAGGTAGACGGATATCAGACATGCGATTCAAGTGTTCACACCATCACCTTCTGTGGTCTTGAATCTTCTGTTGCAATGATGCAATGTTTAAATCGCGTCTAATATCCTCGTTCCTTCTCCGATGCAAGAGAGAACAATCTTGCGTTCCACTTAGATATTCATTTCGGCTGCCTGAATCCTCTGCACATCCCTTTTACCAAGAGTTCATGTCGCACTAGCATACAGGAATGTGGGGACAGCCACAGTTTTATAAAATTTCATTCGGGTATCCTTCCGTGTTTTATTGGACGCATAGAGCACATAATTCTGGATTAAACATGAGTGCACGAAAGCAGTACGGTAGGCCTATAGGCCTACGTTGAACGCGATAGACCGTTACGTTTACAAGTGCACGACTGAGGAATGAAACGACGCCTTCTCGTGGTGTTATTGACTCCAGCAGTAAGTAGCAGCAGACCTATCAACTCTCAAATCTAAGGAGTGGTACAAAATGTATGTGTTATGTTATGTTATGTTATGCAGCGTGTATATAGGTCAGCCGTGGTGATTTAATGCGAGTGTCTCTAGCCTTGCTATTAACACGGTATAGCCTACTACTAACTACCAACCACAAGTACAACATACCTATTTGCCAGACGCATATTTTCAATGCGGCACTTTATTACCGGTTAATTTACATTTAATTGAGCAACAATCGACTCTAACATAATTAATTCCTTAATCAGTGTTTTTTTTTGTTGCGCGTACAGCATGCGAACACTGTTTGATATTGTTACGTTCTCTGTGCGAACGTTACGTACGTTTATTAGAGCGCTCCAGTGAATGGTTTACGTCAGGGGTCTCCAAACTATTCACTTTAGGGCCGAATTGAAAAATCTCGGAAGTCACGCGAGCCAACACACACACACACACACAGTAAACTTATTCTTTTTTAAGTTTACGAAATAATCAAGTCAATAAAATAGATATTTAAATAAAAATTAAACAGACTTATCCAATGGTAACAAATTCATTTATGTATTCAAAATATTGTAAATAAAAGTAAGGAAAAAATAACATTCAAAGATATTTATTATGTATTATTTTTTGGTTTTCTTATGTACGTATGGGATGTGTGGAGTTGCTTCTGACGTATAATGTCTGTCCATTTTGGGTCAAATTTTGATGCTCCTGTCACTAGAATGGATTTCAAGTGTTTGTCTGACAAGTTAGCCAAGTACCTAGATTTTACAAAGTTCATTTTTGAAAACGTTTGTTCGCAGATATAGGTCGATCCAAACATTGAACGCATTGCTCTTGGCGAGCGCATGAGGGGAATAGGAATCTTCGCTTTAGGTTAATGCGAGTGAAAAGCGTGATTCATTGAAGGCAGCCAGATGAACCATGTAGATGTTTTAAACTTGTACAAAATATTATAACATTTTACTGAACTTATTTCTTGTTAAGTTATTTAGTAAAATGTTATAATATTTGAATATTTTGTCGACTTATTTAAAAACTGCACGCAGCATCGGCCGGGTTGCCGCGGGCCGTTGTTTGGAGACCCCTGGTTTACATTATCCCTACCATGTTCATTATTATCACTGTCAACGTCGCCACCATCATCACTATCATTATTAGCGTCACCGTCGTCGTTATAATCACTGACAACACTCCGGATGTAACTATAGCCTGGTAACGTGGTTTTTTTTTTGAATTTTCAGTTCCTACTTTACCCTGCCAATAAGCACTTCACTTCTACCTTCTCTCGCTTCTATTCTCTAAATGTGTATACGAGGCATGACGGAAACAACACACGGAAAGAACCTGACTAAAAACCTACCGTAACTAAAAACAAGGAGTTTTCTTTCCCTTGACGCACACACCTTGTCTGGGATAAAAGATGTCCAGAACGCAGGTAGCAGAACAGAAATGTTTTAGAATCGCCGAAGAACACAAATAGAAATAATGAATCATCTCTAACACCGTGAGTATCAACTTATCGTTCCTAAATTATGATGCAAAATTATTATTACTGTACTAGTACCCTCCCTGAGCCAGGAGTGTATTTACGAGGGGAATGAACGGGACTGAACCCCCCTCCCCAGAGGGTCGAAAAAGTTGACGATGTTTGTTAATCACTTAATTTTTAGGTTGTTTTATTATTTTTTCCAGCCGTGTACGCTAATATAGTAGTAACTCTACTTTATATATAGAAACATGTTTTTTATACAGCATTAGCGTATACGTTTGAAATATGAAATTTAGAAAGTCAATAAGTACAGTTAATAAGTATCTTGTAAACAATGTTTCAATAAAGCATTTTTGTAATGTGTTATTACCATTTACTTTAATGGTACTGATTTCAGCTACTTTAAAGATAGTAATATTGATTAGTCTTAACTTGGTTTTATCTTTTGCATGACCCGCCCCCGACCTCCCCCCCCAGGCCAAAT
The DNA here is from genome assembly GCA_034769895.1 of Magicicada septendecula. Classification (NCBI taxonomy): domain Eukaryota; kingdom Metazoa; phylum Arthropoda; class Insecta; order Hemiptera; family Cicadidae; genus Magicicada; species Magicicada septendecula. The sequence goes on from CM068370.1 coordinate 146,018,949, forward strand.
TCTAGATACGCCACTGCTCTGAGCTAGAGAACTCGCTCACTATTTTCAACGAAAAACATTTATTATTAAATTAGATAAATTTAAGTCGAAAAATTTTTAGTACGATAATTTTTAAATTATTAGAGAAAATACTGAAACTCGATTGTTCTACTAATTTGTTGGTCAAATAAGAATTGTAAACCAGACAACCATGCAATAAACACTAAGAGCTGTTGCACTGTTGCATTTTCTTTGTTTTTAGTTAAATTTGTAACCAATATCTCTAAATGACTAATTATTTAGTTCTAGCTTATTAGTTTACGTATATTCCATAGAAATCTGTTGACCTATATCTAATACTTTTCACAAACATACATAACTGATAAGAATAAGTAAAGTTTTTTTTGTAAACATGCTATCTTGTGACTTATCTTCTCAGATAATGTATTTACGTTTGAAGCAGATTATTGAGGAAGACAGAGAATACGATATTGAGACACACTTGCTCTGTTTTGGATTATTTTAAGGCTTTTGATATGGTGCATATGGGTCTTTTATTTAATATTTTAAAGGGAAATGGGGTACGAAATCATCTTGTAGAAATTATTAAATGTATGTATAAAGACTCAAGACACTTAAGCATAGTGTGGAATAATATAGTAAGTTGGAAATGGTGAATGGAGGCCTAAGACAGGGATGCAGCCTTTCTCCGGTATTATTTAATGTGTACATAAATGATGATCTACGCGAGTTACAGAACTGTTTGTCATTTTGTAATTGGGACTTCTGAGATTATAGGGGAGTCTGTACTTGCTTCTTGCTAATGACCAGCTTGTCATGTCCAGTAACGACAATACTTTACAGAGAGCATTGTACGAGATCCACAAAATAATTAAGAAAAATAATTTAAATTTATCTGCTGAAAATTTTAAAGTAATGACTTTTGTGGAGCAATTCTGAAAAGAACAAAAATATCGATTGAAAATAGAACTACAGAACACGTTTCTTACGCTGTCCGTTATCTTACGTTACTTCTTACGTATGTCATATCTTGGGGAGGTTGATGTATGGAATAAGATAAGACGCATTAATAGGATGAATTACACTATCAAGCGTCCCTTAAAGAATACATTTAGGCAAGAGATGTTATTAAAATTTTACACGTGACGTTAATTCCAAGATATCTACATGGCAGTGAAACATGGACATTGACGAATGAACATGAAAGATGACTACAAAGTGCAGAGATGAAGTTCCTTAGATCAGTAGGCGGGCATAACGGATTAGTTAGGAAAAGAAATGAGGACGTCCGTCACGAGTTAGTAATCCGACCAGTGATTGACATGGTGAGGGAATACAGACAGAAATGGTCTGGTCACGTAGAACGTATGAGCTCGTCAAGAATAACACACGTTAGTGCAAAATATATGCCTAAAGGTAGAAGTCTGGGACGGCCGATGAAAAGATGGAGAGATTAGTTGTAACAACGGACGACGTAATAGGCTTTTTAGCCTTATACGTGCGAAGAAGAAGAAGAAGAAGAAGAAGAAGAAGAAGAAGAAGAAGAAGAAGAAGAAGAAGAAGAAGAAGAAGAAGAAGGAAATGATGATGATGATGATGATGATGATGATGATGATGATGATGATGATGATGAATATTATAGTGTTTATATTGTAAAAATATATTATAATCTTTTATGTTGAATTTTTAATGTAAGCTTACGTTTTTCAATATAATTCGTATTTCTAACTTTTCAATAAACAGAAGCTATTTAATTTCAATTCAGAGTACTTTGATTACAAGAGGTAAGTAGTATATTATATAGTAGGCCTGCCTGTTAGGGACGTTTTCTTGAGACGCAGAGCATAATGAACTAAACACCCTACTGTACCAACTAGATGCAGATAACTCTTCAGCACTGTACGTATTGGGCTAAATAGCCTTTATAATGCACAATGCTTCTCTCGCCCTCCTATCTGTGTACTCTATATGCTAATTTCGGATTTTCATTGAATATCCCGTTCCAGATGTTCAACTCGGGTTTTCTTAACTTTTTTCAGATTAACCGAGATGGTACACCAAACAGGTCATGCTACAATTAATTATTTAGTCTTAGAAATATTTTAATCGAGACAGCTCCATTAACTTTGTTGCAAAAATTGTAAGGTTTCAACCAGGAAGTAGAAGAACAGACGTAATAACTGCAGCGAGTCAGAACGTAAGAGAAAAAGATATATGGTAAAATAAAAATACAAAGGAAAGAGCGAGAGAGAGAGAGAGAGAGAGAGAGAGAGAGAGAGAGAGAGAGAGAGAGAGAAGAAGGCGGGAGGCACATAACTATATAACGCAGAGTGCATTGACCTGCATCATCGAAAAATTCTGCCGCAGGTGTACGATATACAATGTTTATAATCAACGTTTAGAATCGACGGCTGCGACGTCGGGCGAACAAGGATCATCAGTCTCTTCGCTATTGATACAGCTTCAGTCGAAAGAAGACAATGACTAGCCGTACTTAATTTCAGTAGGAGACTGAAAAAAGTAGGCGTTGCGTGTATAGGCGAATTGACAGGGTAATTGATGCGGAGTGCAGAATGGTGGTGGTGTCTGATTATCTTTCGAATAGCACAGCACAGCATAGCTGCCGGTTGAGCATTGTTTAAACGCTGACCCGTGCCAGCGAGTTTCTTAACGTTAGATAACCGATATTATCTAGTAGTACTGTATTATACACACACACATTCACGCGGGCGTATTGTATCACCTCACCCACTAACCTTTATGAATCTTTTTAAAATCATTGTTACTACTATTATTTGCTGCGGCGATGAACTTTTTCTTATTACGATTATTTTGTTTCGCTCGCGCTGCGTATATACTATTACTCTTCTTGATTTTCTTTTCGTTATTATTATTACTATTATTGTTAGTGTTGTTGCTGTTGTTGTTATTCAGCGAGGCCGATGACAAAGCACACTTTCGCTGCTGGTCTGTGTGTTGAGTACACTACACAGCCGGAGGGTAAGGCAAGGCAGCGCAAACGCAAACAAGCGGGCAGGTAGCCGCCGACGTGTTGTGAAAGTGAGTTGAACGCCGGAGCGCACGGCACGGGACGACGCGTGCTATAACTGGAGCAGTAGCGGCGATGCGACCCGGTCTCTGGCCGCTCTGACGCAACGCTTCCCCTCCCGCCCACTACACTCTCTATCTCTCTCCGTCACTCCATTCACGAATAATATAACAACAACAATATTACACACACTATTATAAGCGGTTCCGCTCGCTATTAAATTTGTCATGATCACGTTCCCGGCGAAGCAGTATTTTGTCCGCTCCGCGTTTTGTTTTGACGCCGTGCGGACGTCTCTCCTTCGTCTCGTCGTCCGTTCCCTTAAATTATTATCCGCGCGTTTACGTAATCGTTACTGCTGTCTACTCTACAATTTATTTATTGTCCGGCTGTAAAACGTTACTGGTGGATTGTTTATCACAATTGTCTGTTGTCATCTAGTTAGAGAAATTGAATGTGATCTGGACGTTGTATCAAGGTTATTGGGTATCGTGTAGCCATAATTAAACAATGATAATGGCACCTGTGCAAGAGGGCTAACCTATAATGTTAAGTTTAGAAGTTAGGTTAGGTTAGGTTAATATTTTCACTTCCTATACTTTCTGGTTAATATTTGAAAGTATGTTCAAACTATTATTTCTATAACTTGTACCTGTACGATTTAACTAGGCATAAATATATCTTAATGTAACAATAAATTAGTTTCCGTTAAGAGGAAAAATTTTAGTGTTTATATTATCATATAAGTTGTCTAAATCAATTTTTAAATTGCTTTTAAATTTAATTGATGATTGAATAAATTATATTTTCTTCAGGCATAAAGTTTTCTTTAAACTTACCAATCATTTATATAATAAAACAAATTGTTATTTCCTTTTATATATTTTTTCTTTCACTACGATCCAACAACACCAACTCCCTCCCGACGCCGAACTCTTCGATCTACCATGAAATTGCTCAGATTCTGTCCAGAGCACGCTATACCCCCGCTATCACCTCTTTGTGATTCACTTAACTATGCAGTCTACCGTTACATCCCATTTAACTGATCTTTTGAAGTGTATTTTCGATCTTGCGCATTAGTCGCGCTCGCGCGCTAGCCTACACACACACAGAGTCAATTTCATACTGCTGTCATCACTTCTCGTATCAGTTCCAACGACAACAATTAAACAATCTTGTTCCTTGCATCATTGTACCATTGATGTCCTCTTTCCAGGAGTGTTCAGGCTTCTTTCTTCTTCTTTTACTGGATTGTGTCACTTCTCCCCACTTTCTTTGGATAGCTTTCATTTGACATTCATTTTAGGTGTCTGAACCAGTGTAATATACATATTTTTTGTTTTTGTTGTTTGTACCACGGCACATGGAATATACGGTAAGGATCACGCGCAGGTCGCTGTGAAGCAATGACGTCACGCGTACATAGAACGCAACTAGGTTTATTTTTACTTCTTCTGTATTCTACGGCGTGTCCTGCTGTTATTGTAATATGTGAATTTGATAATAAATGATCATGTTTTAACAGTTTAAATGATCAAGTCATCGTTTCTTAGGTTATATTGAATTTAAAGCGAGATATCGCTAAATGAAAACCAATACGTTTCCTAAACAAACTTGTCAAATTAAAAAAAAAGTTAATGTCAGTTACAGATCTATATTATAAAACATAGCACTGCAGTAACGCAATAAAATAATTCCAGGTTTGGGAATAAATATTTATTTATTTATTTAATATACGTAATAATTAGTCTGAATTGATAAACATTTACAGTAGAATGTTATCATTTCAATATGCAGTTACTGTTTATATACCTCAAATTTAAATGTTGATCATAGGAGATAATTACTGACCTTACATAATAATTTATTGTGCTGTATCTTTTTTCTTGTTGCATCATTCATAACAGGAGTTTTCTCAATTTCATAACTTCTTTATGTTTAGGCCTAAGAAATTTTTGGAAACCGTCCTTTTTAGGGATCTCTTCTCATTTAGTTCTGTCAGTCTGATGAATGCACGTGTCCGCAGATAACAAGTTATGGCAAATTAATCAGTGACGTTAAATTTATATTTTAAAATATTTACAAGTCCTTTCATAACATTAACGCACTTACTGAGTCCATCTCCGTGAAATCTTTCAAATTCTTCTTCAAATTTGAGAATAACTTCCAGCCATTCTGGACACGGGCTTATCATAGCCTCCTTTGACAAAACTGAAAATCAGTAATTGATTTTTATCAATGTGACCAGTTTTTTGTTGACCATTTGTTGTGACCATAATTGAATGTTGTTATTATGTTCTTTTGCTGATATTATTTTTTTGTTTTGTGTAGACAAGTGATTGAGTTAACCATATATCACTAAATCAAATTTCACATCTTCAGCCTCGTATTCGTGTAGTAGGGGTGTTTCGTTACCAAGCAACGCACAATCAACAGAGTCAAACACATCGGCACTTAAGGTGCCACAGTTTTCACTGTTAAAGTTTCCAGTTATTATAATTTCAGAAGCACTCCTACTAAGAAGAAGAAATTTTATTCTGCGTGACACTGGAGTTGGAAAAGGATGATCAAGAAACCGGCCAAGACCCGGTTTTACAATTATCTGTCAAAAAAATAATTTTCCAAAACATCTTGATTACACTTGGACTATAAGATATAAATGTATCCATCAGAATGTAAATTTACAAACAGGCTTTGTAAACTACGAATTGAAATCATAAATTCAGTGTGGAATAGCGATAAGGTGGATTTTGCAGTGAGTCACACAGAAAATACATATCGTAAAGTTTATTCAAAACAACGTTTTTCTAATTTAAACTTGTGTCCTACACGCTTCTTAGCTTGTTGGTTGGTGGGGAAATCTTGGATTAAGAACGGCAAAACTTGTTAAACTTTCTTGTCAAAAAATCAACAAAACGCTCATTACCGGGGAAGACATTAGAAATAGCTTTCGCGACAGTTATTGAGAGCAATTCAGCCGTTTTTCTCATGTCTTTCCTTTCGGTTTCAGTTACTCAAAGGTGGTGTTCGGAAATGTACTCAATTTTTAAATCTATGTCTTTTTGACAGGTTATTATTATTACCAAAATGTCTTTTGTAATTTTCTGTCCATCGGCAAGCTGACAACCTTCACCTAAATGATGGATTCTCGTCAAATTTAAAAGGTGAGGCACGTCACAGAAACCGCAAATAACAAAATCATCCAGACCACCGTTTTTTATGCTAGTGTTTTCACGTGTTATAACAAGGGTAGAGATAAGTTTTCTGTTTGGGCCAAACGAATGCTAGAACTCGAAATCTTACCAACTTAGTGACTTCTGCTACTTGGAAAAATAACTTTGTTGTTATAGTTTGATCAAACTAATAAATAGGCTGTTTTTACTTTCCCCCTAAGCTCCGCATAATCATAACACGAACATCGCCATGCGGGCCCCTAATCATACCTTGAACAAATGTCAGATTTCACTTTAATTTGTCAAAATACACCAACCTGTCTTTTTGGAAATTATCGAAATTAACTGATTTGTCTTTCATTAAATTTATACTAATATCTAAAAGCCCTGGTGAAGTTTGAAACCGTGGTTTCGTCTTTTTATAGTAACTTCACTAGTTGGAGGATAATTAAAAAGTTTTCGTACGTACGACAGAACTTTTATAGAAATCCAACGATCGTAACAGCTTTAGCTATGTCTTCAGAAGACCAATTTGTAAATTTTCTTTGTAATGCGTATTTTTGTTGGGAAGTGGAAAACAGATATTAGGTTTTTTGTAATGGCTGCTTAAAATCTGAAATAACCGAGCGAGCAGACTCTAATTCATTGATAAGAATTTAATTTTGTCTTTTAAAGGAACAAGTTTCTTTCAAAATTGTTTCTACTGAGTCTTTGCCATAACGTGATACAGACTCGCCCGAGTCATAACTATTTTTTTTTTCTTACCGTTAAAGAAGAAAAATTTCTGGTTTAATACCGATCTTGTTTCATTTCTCGTATTACAGCACGGTTAGTTCTTTTGGAGGGCGCAGGTGGCGCGAAAACTGTTGTTGGATTTTTAAGAGTGGAAAATGCATTTTTCTTTAAACATGTTTTTTGTGGAATGTTCAACAATTCGATTTCAAGTCTGTTTCAAAAACACATGAAGAAAAATTATCAGAACCAATCCGTGCTGTTCTAGAATTAAATTCAACCTTCCTCATATAAAAATTAACCCACCGTTTGTGTATGAGGTTATCTATAGAAAACGCATGGAAAGAAATTCCTGAATCTTTTCTTTTGTCACTGTGATTTGTGGAGTCCACAACAGCACAGCACGCCATGTTAACGTAACTACGACAGGACGCAGAACACAAAACACAGATACAAATACGTACTTGTCACAAAACACAGTATAATGAGGATTAAAACGTATTAACAACGATAACAACACTTTTTGATAAGTCTCTCCCAGCTACATTATTACGCAGGTTGTATAGTATCACGTGCAACCTGTTGCTGAAACAATCAAATGCTACACTGGCCAGCGCTGGGTACTGATGACGTCACAGTTAACTGCGCATCAGGTAGTAATCCCTACCGTGTATTCTAAGTACCGCGGCTTATAAAGAGTGTCCCATAAAGTACACAAGATTTAATAATGTAAAAACTTTTATTAATTGAAACAGATGTTTTAATGTTAATACAAAGTACACTTACTGCGGTTAAATGTGGAACACAATATCAGACAATTGTCCCCGCGACTCTGCGGACGCGAAACGGACGGTGATTTTTCCCACAAAATCATCTTTAGCGATGAGGTACACTTCCACCTCAACGGGTACGTAAATAAACAAAATAGTCGGCTTTGGGGTATAGAGAGCCCTCGTATCATTCACGAGAAGCCTTTGCATACACAAAGAGCAACTGTTTGGTGCGGGTTTTGGGCTGGTGGCGTGATTGGGCCGTATTTCTTTGAGAATGAGGCTGGAGATGCAGTAACAGTGACTGGCGAACGTTACCGGAACATGATAATGGAGTTTTTGTGGCCTCAGCTAGAAGATATGGAATTCGAAGATATGTGGTTTCAGCAGAACGGCGCAACCAGTCATACTGCCCGCGAAACAATTGCTTTGTTATCTGAAAAGTTTCCTGCACGTCTTATTTCACGCAACGGCGATCAGAACTGGCCACCGAGGTCTTGTGATTTAACACCATGCGACTTCTTCCTTTGGGGATATGTGAAATCACGCGCTTATGTCCGCAATCCACGAACAATTTTTCAACTCAAGGAACAGATTCAACGAGTTATTGGTGAGATTGAGCCGGAATTGTGCAAGAAGGTCATAGAAAATTTCGATCCACGGACAACAGTGTGCCAGCAGAGTCGCGGGGAACATTTCTCTGATATTGTGTTCCACATTTAACCGCAGTAAGTGTACTTTGTATTAACATTAAAACATCTGATATTTTTCAATAAATAAAAGTTTTTACAACATTATTAAATCTTGTGTACTTTATGGGTACATAATACGATTTACGTCAAATTCGATATATTTTTTATCATTAATCCTCTTACTCTGTCTGATCGAATCAGTTTAGAGTATCGTCTTCATTAGACCACCTTTATAGTTCTTATTTTTTCTTTCTTCCTTTCTTTCATTTCATGTCCATAATTCTGCTCCGAATATGCCTGTAGTCTCGATTACCGTCGATACGTCCTCATTTTGTAACGTTTTGTAACCCGTTTACTCCGAGTAAGCTAAACAAGGGTTAACATGTAAATTCAGCGTAAATGTAACATGTAAATGTAACAAACGTAATGAGCGATCCCTTGATTTTAGGTTAATAGTCACGAATAATTCGGGTTGAATCATAGGCCTACACTTTCACAAACGCATTCGTATCAACCGATCCTCTGAAATTTCGTAAAACGGATTGATTTAAAACAGGGCACTTAATGTCATCGCCCGTAGTACAATTCGTTACGTAGTACTACATATTACGGCGTACGCGCAAGATAGCCGACACACTCGAACGGTGGTGAAGAATTTGCACGTGGTTCTGCAGTGCTCGTGGGCGTCGGAACGCGCCAGCAGGAGACCGTAACAGACGGCGTCGGCCACGATAAACGTTCCGCCATAAATAAGCTCGTCTCGTCTGTAAGAAAACGCGGCCAGGCCAAAGAACCTACAATTTACATCGGCGTGTCGGGTCGTGTACAATTCCCGACACCCACACGATACCTTCATATCTCCTCTCCTAGTTATGTAATTAACTAAAGTAGACCAGGCGAAGAAGCAGAGCCATTGCAATACGAATAAGTTTATTTCAAAAAATTTTAAACACTAACAGTTGCCAGATGCCACAGTGGTATTCCTTCTCAACTTCGAGTGACACATGATCCGCCATTACCTTCGACATTTTTAAGACACTTTTACTTACATAAGAACGATTATTCTGGTGTAAACGGTTGCATTTTAAAATGTGATAGATCAAAAATAATGAAATAATTCACTTTAAATCCAAAACAAAATCTTTTATTAATGCCAATGAGGAAATGGAGTAGTAAATATAATAATGAAAATTGTTAGCAGAACATACTAAAATGATTAACTCACATTACTATTACTACTATACTACTACTACTACTACTACTACTACTACTACTATTACTACTACCACTACTACTCCTGCTAATGCTAATAATTTTTTTGTAATTAATGATAGCATCTACATCTCCCCTTATAACCATCACAAGAGATATGTGTTGACACGAAATAAATGGCATAAGATGGCACGAAATAAAAATGGGATATGAAACTATTGTGTACTACTACTACTACTACTACTACCACGACTACTCCTGCTGATGCTATTTTTTTTTTTATTAATGATGGCCTCTACATCTCCCCTTCTAGCCATCACAACCTCCTTGAAAATTTGTATCTAACAGGGAAGCAGAATGACTGTATTCTGATGTGACGAGAGTGCATAGAACTGTATTTCATGGGGGAACGTCGATATGCCGTAGAAGAAACAGAAGTAAACACATATATACACGTATAACAAACATACAAAACGAACAATGAGTCATATGAATTTGTACACAACGCACATTTATAAAATGATTATATGTCTTAGTCAAAGTCTCGCTCTAGCATCTTCATAACATTCTTCCTGAAGGCATTAATATTTTGGTTGAGACATTCAGCACCTTCACTGTCACAAGCTCTATTTGGAATTTGGTTAGATATGGAGCCAATTGAAGCCAACACACTCTGCAAGTAGCTGAACACGGCTTCTTTGTCTTACGTAAGGAACTCTGTAACCGACCCGCGAGACATCCACCTCAATAAGGCAGTGATTACTCTTATACGTAAATAACACATCTTATAGTGCTCTTCTATTTTTAAGGGTCATAATACCACAACGTTTACACTTGGCCTCTTGTTAAGAAAAATTCTGACCGATGCCACGACATTGTAGACAAGAAAAAACTAATTTTTGGACTGCCTCAATCTTCTGATCGGCGTCGTCCCTTATATATCCCCAAATCATGGAACAGAGGCCTACTACAGAATCGGTCGAACAATGATTTAGTATAGCCGCACAAATATATTATTATTATTATTGTTATTATTTTACTTCACGCGGACAACAGTGAAAAAGAACCATCAATAAAGATCATAGCGCGCAAAGTGGAAAACACGAACACACAGCAAGTCTAAGTACAGAAATAGCGTCTTACGTAATTCTGAAATCATTTTAACAACCGCAGAATGAAGAAGGAAAGCGAGAAATAAGAAAAAAACGAGCAAAGGACAAAATAGACTATTGCAAAAACAAAGTGCAACGCAGCTCAGCTGGTAGGAAATTATTGCTTTGAATGAGTACACAGTAAACAGGCGAACGCGAGAGAGAGAAGTAATTAAAATTATGTCATCTCCCCTCTGCGTGTTGCCCCTGCTCCGCATTCTTCACGAACAAACAACACGTACTGACTCACAGCGTAAAGGCCACACCCCCCTCCAATCGTAATACACATAGGTTGATTACGCTTATCATTGCGTAGTAAAAGTATTAACAACTAAAGTGAGCAGAAATTCTGTGCCCAGAGGCGGGATAGTATTTTGCGGGAGAGAATGAAACAACGGGTTAAGGACGAGAGGACGCGGATTGGAATTCAAAATGCATAGAAGACAGATAATTACAAATGTTTATATTCCAAACTGAACATGTTTATAATCCAAATAACTAATTAGAATTTAAACATTTCGTTTTAAAATAAGAAATGTTTAAAGTAACTAATTATTAGAGGCTACTATTAGTCTTTTACTGTTAATTTTACTGTTATAACTATTATTTATTACTATTTTTTATGAACTACAAAATATTGCGTCAAATAAAGTGAAGTCAGATAAAATATTAAACAAATTTTTAAAAATTTAAAAGATACGTTTTAAAAATATTAAAGCATTTATAATTTCTACTTTGTACCGGATCTTAAGTACCTGTCTGATGAGTGTTAGTGACTGTAACATGAAATAAAATGTTCCTTGGCTTCTCGTTACTAGAAGTAATTTTTATAACTGGCATTTCCATTAATACGCTGACTGTAAGTTGATTCTTCTCCGCTGATCGCACTGTGCACGTTGAAGAAAACACTTCCCAGCTGTTGGCAGTGGCAGTATACTGTGTATCAGTTAGCATTAAAAGAACTGCGCACTGTAAGATTAATATTCAGATGATACTTTGTTATTAATTGTGAATGTGGTTGTTTGGAATTTTTTGTTTGCTCATTGTATCTGATCATTCAATTAATTCATACATGGCTCAGGAAAATCCAATTTATTTCCCTTCAAATAGGGATAGGCCTAATTATGCCTCTAATGGAAAATGTTGATAACACAGAGACACTTTAAGCCAGTGAGACGTCCTATTACGTTAGTATAAACCTAACTGGGTCTACATACTGTTTTCCACTCAATTGATCCTCTTTCTTGCCGTAGTGGGGATCCCAAACAGAGGCTCAGAAAGCGATTTTTCGCGCAATCTGCCCCTTTGAAATCTACAGGAAAGAGAATCAAGATTATATCACGTTCTAGCTTCGGATACTTTGTCGATGTGGGCCTACTACCAGTGCTAAAACTGTACACTTGGTTATTAGTATTGTAATGAGAAGCCTAGAACATTCTCCACTCTTCCCCTCGTCCAGTGTGGCAGGTGTTACCATAGTCAAGGCCGCTCTCAAGTAGGTTCCAGTGCATTCAAGAACACTTGAGATATGCATTAAGTGGCGTGAAGTGAGGATGGGGAAATTTCTAGAAAGCGTGCTCTACCTATAAAAAGCCATAGCAACCGGGTTTTAGTCAGTTACGTGAGCGACTTTCTTAGCGCGGATCGAGTGTTTATCGAAGTATTGTGTGAAGCGTTATTTTGTTATAAATTGTGTGGAACTCTATTATTTGACATATTATTGCGTGTGGACAAATCTAACTGCAATTATTGCACCAGATGATTACGAATTATTAATTGTGATAATTAAAGCTTTAGTGACTTCATTAGTGTCTTGTATTTTGTTTTCCACTGTACAATACGACGACCAGTGAGGCCATCGTTACAGTATACATGTTCATACAGCCCGATGCGCATATGGTATAGGGTATATGAATTAGGCTTCAGAAAATGTTTAATCTAAATTCTACCGTTTTTCTTTTAATTTATCTAAGTACAAAAAACGTAAATATAATACATCTGCCAGTCAGTTTGTCTACTTCAGTTCTGACAGTAGGCCTACGTCTCTTTCCTAACCTTCTTGTACGTATCTTTTCCTCTTCTGTATCTTCTTTCTAAGCCTTTTGAACAAAAATTCCCCAGGTTTCTGGACGACCTTAGCATTTCATTCTCAATAACGTCCAGACGAAATCAGTTTTGTTGTTCGATTGCGATACTTTTGGTCTATCATAATAGCTTCACCTATTGAAAAGCGACATGACAAAACCGAGTATACCAGCAGGATGGGAACCAGTGGGAACCATGATAAAACCAGTGGGATGACCAAGAAAGCAGTTCTTGTAGAGCGTGTGCAAAACAATAATATTACAAACACCAGTTTGTGTGTGTGTCCTTACTGTGCACAAACTATTGTAACAACGTTCATTATGAAGTAAAAATAAACACGTTCAGACAAAACCACCGACGTTAACAGTATATAAAAATCAGTATGTATATTCATGTGGGTCAATTAACGTAATGAGGATCAAGGCCGCGTAACGTGGTCTGTTTGTTTGTTTGTTTTTCTTCTTTGTAGTTAATAGCGCTGCTAATGAATTTAGTCCGAGTGATTTACGCACGAGACAGCTTCCTCGTTCGTGACTGGTGCGCCCTTTTTCGTTTTATAGAGCGACCGACCCGACACCGTTGTCACTGTACGTACAAGCTCGTAACGTGTGCTCTGCGTGCAATAAAATAAGAATATTATTGTACTATTTACGGCTACTATGTTGAACCATTAGTAAATTAATGGCTATTATTGCCACAATAATAATTAAAGTCCTTGTTTTTCTGCTTTCGTATTATTATCATAAGTTGTAGTATTAGTATTATTAAAATTATTATAATTAAGAGTTTGTTATTTTATTGTCCTGTATGACAAAGTACCAGCTTTGCTAATTGAGCGACATACAGATAAATTTGATTACCATTTACAATGATAAACGATCGTTTATTCTATATGTTTATAAGGCGGCAGGCTTCCGTTCTAGGAACTGTGAATTTTTATTGCTTACACGGATAATACTACAGTATTTTCATGTTCTTTCATTTTTCATTATATCTTTTAACATTAAGAATATAATACACAAGTGTCTCTAAAATTCGGATATACAATCCGTTAGGTACAAAAACTCTTTTGAAGACCGAGAGAAAAAATATGGCTGGTCGAATGAAGACTGATGACTTTCTTATTTTGGTATTGATTTCATCGAGCTCCTCTTAATTTAGAGAGTATTTTAACCAAAATCTGAAAACAATATGTATGTATGTATGTTCCACAGCTCCTCCTAAACCACTGGACCGATTTCAACCAAACTTGGCACAAATATTTTACGCAACGGGAGAACCAACATAGGACAGATGTTTTTTCGATACATCCTTTGGGGGGTCCTTTGGGGTCTTAAAAAACTATTAGATCTGGTTACCATGGCAACCCAATAGAATACATTCTGGTTGCTATAGCATCGGTGGAAGCCTCCCGCCTAGGGAGTCGTCCGACGGGCCTTCCCCAGAGTCCGTCCACGGAACCCGTGGAGTCTTAGGTCGGTTCTCGCGAAAAATGGCCTGGCCAGTGTCCCAGCGCCTCGCCCGGCATGTCGACGGCTTTCCCGGGCTTCGGAGAACCTTCTGTACCCCGGGGAGGTCTCTGACAAAGTCCTAGCGCGGGAGTTCGACCGGCCTGGATGCCGGAAAGAGCAGGCGGTGTCTCGGCATAGGTAGAAGCCTCCCGCGTAGGGAATAGCGTGGGAGTCGTCCGACGGGCCTTCCCCGGAGTCCGTCCACGGAACCCGGGGAGTCTTAGGTCGGGTCCCGCGAAAGACGGCCGGGCCAGTATCCACGGTTCTTAAAAATAAAGATATAAGTTATGATATCGAAGGTGATGTATGCATCTTAAGAAACTTCTTAATAGTGGGTGAATTCAAAGTTGTTTCAGTTTGAATTTTAAAGTGGATAAGTTAAAATCGAAGTAAGTTATAAACAAGTATAAAAAAGAACGTTTTGATAGCGAATGTATTCAGATCGTAGTGTTCAGACAATATAAATGCGCTTGCTTCAGTTTGAATTTAAAAATTGATAAGCTGAAATCTATAGAGGTATTGTATTGTTAGAATACGTTTAGGAGACACTAATTTAACAAATAACTTATTTCAACATTAACACAATGAATTATAAAACGACAGTTAAATATGCAGCACGTGCAAGTACTGTAGACATTTTATTGAAAACTAATGTAGCTGTTCGCCCTCTCCCGAAGTTAGAAATCGAGCAGGAGCATCACGCGCAACAGAATTCTTCTCCAGATATGAGAATAACGTTTATGAGATGTTCTTAAACAGGTGCGCTACAGAGTATTCCTGCAGCGAGAATGCGAACGTAACAATATAAGGAAGATTATACAATATAGAAGTAATATAACGTTAGAACAAGAATAGGTGCCTATGAGCTTATGAATAAATTATGAACCCGAGCAACGCTGGGTAAATCGGCTAGCAATAAATACAATTTGTTCAACATAGTGACCGAATTCTGCTTTCAGGTACTGATGCGGTTTGGAAGCTCTTGAATAATCGTGAGTTATTCCAAAGACGCTAATGAGGAAGGCTGGATTGTTTGTTAGAAAGAAGTGGACTGTATTAAAGATGTTGAACATTCGTTTATTGAAAAAATCTGATTGTTAATTACGATCGGCACGTGCGGATGCATTTGAGGCAATAACGCCCGAAATTAATTTTGAATAAAATCGTGGTCCATTGTAGATGGACGCAGGTAGTTGAATGAAATGAAATATTATAAATGCATGCTAAAAAATAGCCAGAAGCCGCGGTTGTAAGAGAAGTGTTTTACGAGAGTTGCGCTCGGAGTCTTGTTAGAAACTGAACTAAACTGGCTTGCAGTCGGCGGTGCTGGCCGGCTGCAACGTTTGATAAACGCGTGACGTCATCCGCGCGTGCCGTATACGGTGGTGGACCGTTTACAGCTGATAAACCAGTACAAAGTTTAAACATACTGCCCGCCAAAATCGGGACGATTTTGTACATTAAAGGTTAAATTGAACAATATAATAATTAAACTTACATGTCGTAAGCGATACAATAATTGGCGCACTGGCCAGAGAGCAATGACATAATAAACATAATATACTTAAAGACTTATACATAAAATTTGTAAAAAACAAAATTCATTAATCTAGCACAAAGCTTAAGTCAAAACAAAACAATTTCTGTGCTAGAAAAGGTACAACAAATAAAAAATCATGATAAAAACGAACCTTTACATAACTGAACATGATCTCTCTTGAAGCATAACATATGGATAAAATATACATATATTTAAACCTTGACAAACGTAAATAATAATCTTAAATTATATAAGAGAAACCATCTTGATCACTGCTTCATATATAGTAATAGAAATAATAGAAACATAATGTTATCATAATCGTATCAAAGTTCAATGGTACATGACATTGACAAATACAATACACATATAGAATAATTGACACTATAAATGACACTTGTGGTTCTCCGAATTTGAATCACACAAACATATTGATAATACACAACATCCATAATGATTGATAGTACATATGAAACACAGTCACTATTGCAGTAATAGCTAGCGGCACGTAAACAATATTACAATGCTTATGATACAATTGACTTGTATGCTCGCCCCGGGGAATGTCCCGGGCGTGATCCATGCAGTGTGACACGCACACACTCACACTCACACTCACACACACACACACACACACACACACACACACACACACACACACACACCTCGTATGGCACGCATACGATTAGTTTGTTGCCACCGGAAGGGGGCATAATTTGTGGATGGGTCGGCGTAAGATACCTAGCGCGGTGCGAACTTCTGCGACGCGTACTAAGGAATCTTGACCCGGAAAAACATTGGTAATTACCCCACGCTTCCATTCTAGAGGGGGGGAATTGTCATCCAAAATGAGGACAAGTTGTCCGACGTTCAAATTCTTTAATGGGGTGCGCCATTTATTGCGCTGCTGCAGCTGGTGCAGATAATCCCTAGACCACCGTTTCCAGATGGTCTGTGCAAATTTTTGGAGCAGAAGCCATCTGCCCAAATGAGTATTATTGCCTTGTGTATAGTCGGGTTCCGGAAGTGCCGTCAGTGGAGCACCGACCAAAAAATGAGCGGGTGTTAAGGGTTCAGGGTCTCTAGCATCGTCGGACACCGCGCATAACGGGCGTGAATTAAGGCAAGCCTCAATTTGAGAAAGAAGAGTAGAATATTCCTCAAAATTCAAAATCGTACCGCCAATTACGCGACGTAAATGGAATTTAACACTCCTTACACCACTTTCCCACAAACCACCGAAATGAGGGGCTGAAGGGGAGATAAAGGACCATTTGATGCCGTGGAGACCGCAAAACTCCAGAGAAGATTGCTCAACTTCCTTGGAGGTTAAAAATTTGTACCAATCATGCAACGTGTGGTTGGCACGAGAAAATTCGTGCCATTATCCGAAAATATTTGCGCGGGAATCCCTTTGCGCGATATGAACCTTTTTAAAGCCGCTATAAAGGCGTTGGAAGTGAAATCCGACACCAATTCTAAATGGATGGCCCTAGTACACATGCATATAAATAGAGCGATATATGCCTTGGTCGTGGACTTAGAGCGCTGCCCGCCATGGCGCAAAAGCACAGGACCGGCGTAATCCACGGCCGACTGTGAGAATGGCCTTGACGGCGTGACCCTAGAAGAGGGTAATTGACCGAGTAATTGATTCGCGCCTTTAGCCCGGAAACGAAAACAAGTGACACACTTATGTATCACTGAGCGGATATAGGACTTATCGTGTATGATCCAATACTTACGCCTAAGCGAAGCTTGAGTTGATTGCACTCCAGCGTGCAACAAACGGATGTGTTCGTATTCAATTATTAATCTCGTGAGATGAGAGTGCGGGTGCAAAATTATTTGGTGTTTAGTCTCGTAGCTAAGTGGGGAGAATTGCAAGCGTCCACCCACTCTTAAAATGCCTGATTTATCCAGGAATGGGTTGAGAGCAAGAATTTTACTACTGCGTGGAAGGCACCGGTGTGCCTCAAGTTCCCTAACCTCCACGTCGAAATGCAACTTCTGTGATTGCCGGACAAAAATCAAGAGCGTGTCAGACAATTCTTGAGCCGACAAAAAGGACGTGTCTCTATCAACCACCGCGAGCCTAGAATTGCGAAAAAATCGACGGCAATATGCGAAGACGCGAATAAGCCTCGTAAGAGATGAATAATTTTCAATGTAACTATGTGTTGAGGACGCGACAATTAGTGAGGTTTGAGCCTGCTTGCGACGTTCCTCTTCAATGTCGGGAAAAGTACAGGGAGTATTAATGTCGAACGCGCTGACCGGCCATGAGGCCGCATCACGAGCCAACCAGGAGGGACCATGCCACCATTGAGTATGACAGTGCAAACTACGAGGGAGGCAACCGCGCGATAAAACGTCGGCAGGGTTGTCATTTGATACTACATGACGCCAAATTCCCCTGCTGCTAACAAGACGCTGTATTTCCGCGACACGGTTGGCCACAAATACCTTCCAGCGGGAAGATTGCTGATGTATCCAGTACAACGCTATCATCGAATCCGAATAAAGATATAGTCCGTCAAAATTGTAATCGACGGCATTTAAAACCTTGGAGGTTAATTGAGCCAACAATAAACAAGCACAAAGTTCAAGTCTAGGAAGCGTTATCTGTTTCAGCGGAGCGACCCTAGATTTAGCACACAACAAGTTTGATGATATGGCGCCGTTCGAATAGACCGCCCGCACGTAAATTCAACACGCGTAACCTTTAGCCGAAGCGTCGGCGAATCCGTGCAGCTGCAATGAACTAACTGGGTAACTGTTCGAACTCTTAACCGACCTCGTAATCTCAAAATGAGTGTCGGAGACTAATTGGGCGTATAATTCCAACCATTGATTGGCTAATGATCCGGACAAGGGTTCGTCCCAATCAGTGCCCGCCAACCACAACTGCTGCACGAAATGCTTGCAGCAAAATGTGATGGGAGCGATTAAACCTAGTGGATCATAGATCCCGGCGATGATTGCCAACACGCTTCTCTTGTTGAAAACGGTTAAATTGTCATCACCCCTAACGGTGTATAAAAAGTTATCCCCCTCAACATTCCATTGTATGCCCAAGGTACGCACGTTTTGACCCTTGCTGAAGTCACGGGTTACTTGGGCGCGAAGAGTCATAATCTTATGGTGGTTAGAGAACCATTTATGTAACGAAAAACCATACCTCCTCAACAACTTCTCGATCTCGCATTTCATTTCAGCTAAGCCGTTCGGATCATCCGAACCCGTTATGAGATCGTCTACGTAAAAGTCATTTGCTATGGCCTTAGCATCTGTAGGGTAGTCGGATTTATTTTCATATGCTATTTGAGCCAGACAACGCGTAGCAAGGAAGGAGGCACTAGCAGTGCCATATGTAACCGTCCTTAACGCGTAATGTCGCAATTCCTTATGCGGTGCATCACCCCAAACAATGCGTTGCAAGTTTGAATCCTTAGGATTAACAATGATCTGGCGATACATCTTTTCAATGTCCGCAATAAGTACGTATCGGTGGGTGCGGAACCGAACCATTATCGAAAACAGATCCTGCTGGATCGTAGGACCGACCATTAAAGTATCGTTAAGGGACAAATTATTGGTGGTTTTAGCGGATGCGTCAAATACCACGCGCAATTTAGTGGTTAAGCTAGAGTCTTTGAAGACTGCGTGATGGGGCAGATAAAAGATCTCTGACCTGTCAAGCGACAGATCGTATTCATTAAGCGGCGACATGTGGCCAAGTCTTAAGTAGTCACTCATGAACTCACTATAATCCTTATAAAGGGTAGGGTTCTGCTTGAATTTGAATTCTAACGATTGGAATCTGCGTATGGCTCCGCGGAGAGAATCTCCCAAATAAGATTTATCAGATCTGCGGGGCAGGGCTACCCCGAATCTCCCGTCGCGATTGCGGCTAGTGTTTTCCACGAAATGCCTTTCACACGGCGAGTCCTCAGATCGGGCTTCGCGACTAGAGATCTCCTCCAACTTCCACAATTCCTTTAGTTGCGAGGAAACCTGATTATCGTCCCTACAGACCATAAAGGAAGAAACCGTTTTAGTTATATCGACGTTGAATGGTAAGTCACCGGCCAAAATAAATCCTAACTTGGTTTCCTGAATTATAGGAAAGTGTGGTCCGCGCGTATATTTCATAGGTTCAATTAATTGGAGAAAATATTGAGCGCCGATTAATATATCGACTTGCGACGAGCAATGTAGGTGTGGATCCGCCAAGAATATGCGCTTGGGTAAATTTAAAGAGGCAAGATTGAACGACTCCGCCGGTAAATTATTAGTTATACTGGGTAATACGGCACAATGTACGTTTAACGTGAAGGGTTTATAACGCGAATGTAGCCTTACATTAGTACTGAAGTCAGCCTGGGAAAGCGAGTTGTTTATACCCGTGATGGGCAGTTGCGATTTAACCAATTGGAGGCCCATCCTGCGGGCGAAATCCATTGTGCAAAAGTTCGCTTGAGAACCGGAATCCAGTAATATCCTAACGGGAAATTTTTTGCCGACTTTATTGTATGTCATACAGACGGCGGTAGATAACAATACCGATTTATTGGTCTGTGATTTCAGTGAACACTGGTTGTTAACAGAAGTTACGTCCCTGTTGGGGACATGAATCGTTGTGTGGTGACGCCTAGAACATTTTTTACATGAGAATTTTGAGGGACATTTTGAACCCTCGTGTCCCGAACGGAGGCAGTTTAAGCAAAGTTTGTTTTTTATTAACGCGTTTTTTCTATCAGGGATAGACAGCGATGTAAATTGTGGGCAATCGCTAAGTCTATGTACACCGTTACACAGCCTGCACAAATTGTTTCTAATATGTGAGTGGAATGCGCCCTTTGGAGTGCTTATCTGTTTAACTGCCTTGCGATAAGGAGACTTATCGCTTTTGTTCAACCTGCTCGTTGGGCTAGTCGCGTTATCGAGATTTTGCAATAATTTCCTACGTGAATTTAGAAAATTTATAAAATTATTAAAATCAGGGAATTTATGCTCCGATAAACTCTCTTTCCGCAAACGTAAAGTGTAATTGTCAAGTTTTTTGGCTAAATAATTTACGACAATAATTTCAAACGTGTTGACTGGCAGTTTGAGATTATTTAAAGCGTTTATATTTGCAGAGATTTGATCAATAAATTGCGATATGCTAACTTGGGATTCCTGCTGCACTAATGGTACGTTTAGGACATTCCACACGTGGTGAGCGGAAACAATCAGCTTACTATCATATCTATTCCTCAACAGATCGATAGCCACCGCGTAATTCTCATGTGTTATGGGCAACGATTTTATTACGTTAAGCGCCTCGCCATGTAATGACGAGTGCAAATAATGAAGTTTCTGTATATATGTCAGATCTGCTCTGACATGAATTAGTTCCATAAAAATATGGTAATAATGTTGCCATTCCACAATACTACCCTCAAACCGTGGTAATTTTATTGGTTCCAATTGAATGGGGGGTGTTTTAGGCTGTTTACCTTCAGCATTAATTACTGGTTTTTGGTTCATATGCTCAGCTTGCTCTAGCAGGTGTTGCAATTTACATTCTATAGTACAGAGATCGTCCTCCGTTTGCACTCTATCACTCGTTAACGCAACGTCTGCTTCCTCAGCCTCGATTTGTGACTGAATCTCGTCATATTTGGTGGATAATTCCATCAAATGACGCAGTTTTATTTTTAGCGCATGAGGATCGCTGTTTAACAAATCGAAGTTATCCGCGAAGGTATTTACTCGGGATATTGAGGCCTTAATTGTGCCTCGTTTTTTTATTAGAGCCCTTACATCGGCCATTATTACAGTTTAAGATAAAAAGGGAAAGATATTTAGAAAGCAATTGAGCATAGAGCATGTGAACCACAAACTTAATTTTGAATGAGTTTAAATACGTTTTGGTAGCTAGCGATCGTTGTTTTGAACATAAACTTACTCTCTCTAACTAATCAAACTTGTTGGCAGTTAAATTATTGAAATTATGAATCTAAATGGTTACAAAGTATATCTTTATCTTTAAAGTTCTGACTGATAATGAGCTGCCAACCATTTATTAATTTGTATTGTGTAATGAGGTATTTGTTTATATAAATGTGTCAAAAAATACCCACTGAGTGAAATATTATTAAAAATCAAATATAAGTAAAGTTTATAGTCACGTGGCCGTCGATCCATTCGTGATGAAGCTGGCTTCGATCCCGTTTGGGGCTGCTACACCTCCTGTTTCTGCCGGTCAGCCGATGCCTCATGTTGTACCCTCCATCAATTAAAGCTGTGGAATCTCGAAAATGTTGTCCTGTTTCGTCCCGTCGTCTCTGGTCTACTGCTTGGCTGAATCTTGTCGAGATGACTGCGACGTGATTCACAATAATGGTGTCGCTCAGGACGAAAATGATGCCCGTAGGGCGTGATTAACTTCAGATTGGTTTTTCCAGAAATGATGTGTATAAATAAATGCTGTCGCTTGTGTACTCAGATATGAGAAATCTGTGCCGTGGGGACCAAAAATGATGTAGTTTTTTGGGCCCGAAAATGTGAAATCCTGCCTGGTTGGACCAAAAATGATGTCGTTTTTGGCCTGAAAATATGAAATCCGGTCCGGTGGGACCAAAAATGTTGCGGTTTGGAAGCTCTTGAATAATCGTGAGTTATTCCAAAGACGCTAATGAGGAAGGCTGGATTGTCTGTTAGAAAGAAGTGGACTGTATTAAAGATGTTGAACATTCGTTTATTGAAAAAATCTGATTGTTAATTACGATCGGCACGTGCGGATGCATTTGAGGCAATAACGCCCGAAATTAATTTTGAATAAAATCGTGGTCCATTGTAGATGGACGCAGGTAGTTGAATGAAATGAAATATTATAAATGCATGCTAAAAAATAGCCAGAAGCCGCGGTTGTAAGAGAAGTGTTTTACGAGAGTTGCGCTCGGAGTCTTGTTAGAAACTGAACTAAACTGGCTTGCAGTCGGCGGTGCTGGCCGGCTGCAACGTTTGATAAACGCGTGACGTCATCCGCGCGTGCCGTATACGGTGGTGGACCGTTTACAGCTGATAAACCAGTACAAAGTTTAAACAGGTACTACCTACTACCGCTGCTAACTATCTAGTTACTAGTAATCTCATTTTTAGTCGTTATATTTTTTTTTTATATAAAATGGAATGCCAGTCCTTACACTTATATTTCTGTGTTTTCGTTCTTCCTCCTCGTCTGTTATTATTATGTGTCTCAGAAACCGTAAAATTAGTGGGAATAAGGACGACGACCACAGGTTGCTGATGTTCCTTCCTCTTACTTCTACCATTTTGTTTATTTATTTTTCCTCCGTGGATTCTCTTGATCAGTTCGTGTTTTCGTCTGACCCCGACCCGACAATTACATTTGTGTATGGAAATGTTAAGATCGATTTTTTTTAGTTCTTATTGCTTCCCCCGAGAGGCGATTGGGGTGGCAGCACCATCCCCTACACATTCTAAAATCTTATGTAATAGTTCTACTAAAGATAACACTATGGATTTCACGATGTCTGCCAAATATAACCAATGATCAGAGAAACGGACTTCGGGCAACAGTATAACGAGATTTCAGCAGACGTGTCTGTAGTAAACAAAATATGTAAAACACGCCTTGTTGCTATCCTATAGTCCAGTGACTCACGAAAACCGCTTTCGAGCGCGTTTTCACAACAGGTCGGATTGAAAACCAGACTCTGTGAATCCAAGCTGTGGATTTCAATCTGAATGATAATAAGCTATATCGCTTGAAAGTGTTTTTTGCGAGTCACTAGATCACTGAATAGCAACAATAAAGATGCTAAAATACACTGATAAACGTTCGTTAACAAACACGTATTATCATGGCAACTGCTAACATTCAGCAAACAAAAATGGTGCCCACTCAATACTATAGGCCTATAAGATATAATACTATTGAGTAAAGTGTGTGGGGAGTACCTTCATTACCTGCATTGACGTGTCTTCAAAATGATGAGGTGCGTGTCACAGTTGTGTCAAATTCGAAACGCCTTTATCGGCAACTATTTCTTTGTCTGGGTAGAAAATTTTACGTACTTGAGGCCCTTGCAAACATGGGTAATGACAATGACATACAAGAGGAAATTATACCGAGTCTCATATTAGCAAATAGGCTTTACTATGGTATTTTTAAATATCTGTGAAGGAAGTCTGTTAATTAGGACTACAGAAGTTGTAATGTACGAAACTTTAGAACAATCCACATTAAGTTATCCCTCTAAGATCTGGATATACCTCTAACCATTAAGAAAGGATGAGAACAAAATAAACATGTTTGAAAGGACGATCTTAAGGGAGCTATATGTATAACGGTCGGTGACATTGGCATTTTGGAATGAGACCGTAAGTCGCTTGATAAAAATTGATCTTTTAATAAAAGATTTTTTTTAGGTCGATTGTTGACAACACAACAAATTTTAACCATTTGTGCCGGTGGTTCGACAAAATTGTGTCACTAGGCTATATACAAACAATACATAAGTAATTAATACACAT
The DNA here is from genome assembly GCA_034769895.1 of Magicicada septendecula. Lineage (NCBI taxonomy): Eukaryota > Metazoa > Arthropoda > Insecta > Hemiptera > Cicadidae > Magicicada > Magicicada septendecula. Next base: position 146,043,417 of record CM068370.1, read on the forward strand.
ATAATCAGTATATGCATCATAACGTTGACCAATGAGGACATGTTGTGACGCAGGCTAAGAGGGGGAGAGAGAAAGAGAGAGAGAGAGAGAGTGTGTAGTTAGTTATCAAATAGCATTAAATGGTTACAATACATTTTATTAAACTTATTATTACCTGAGGTACTAATAGTATGATTTCTGACAAACGTGTAAAATAAATTGTTATTGAGTCTCTCTCTCTCTCTCTCTCTCTCTCTCTCTCTCTCTCTCTCTCTCTCTCTCTCTCTCTCTCTCTCTCTGGTGTTAAACTAACTGCATTAATTGCTTACTTCGATCGCTACCCACATAACAATACATTCTGTTTTATCAAATCCAGTAGGCCTAACTACACACACTGTGTAATAACAGAAATTTATTAATCACAATAATCACAAATTACTTTATTACTATTTTAGTTTCTTAATTTCTACTGCTGTTTTCGTACGCTTTTTACTTTATTTATCCACGTACAATTCTGTCACATTACTACCTTCAAGTCATGTTACGCCATGACGCCATGATCACATTACCCCATGAACAAATCAAGGTATTTTCTACGCCATGACGTATTTATTTTCACTTACATGCTTCTCATTTTTACAGAAGGATCTCAATAGTTATGCTCCTCTTCTCAACTCGTACTGTTTCCATGTATCTGCCCAATCTTTATCCTGACGTTTCTCCGTAGTTTTGTCTATCTTCATCCCTGAACTATTTTCGAGGTATACCTCTTTTCCTCTTTTTTCTGTGAGGATCCAAGCCGTTCTTGATTCCAATTAATTTCATTAGCAAATCTGACATCCATGTATTATAACCCTTTTATCATTTATAGGGTTAGGAATGCAGTTAGGATTAACTCTGTTGTTAGGTCTTTCGACAGCCACCCACAGCTTCTGAGGACGATCGAAACGTCAAGCGACAAACATTATGACGTAAGCAGTCCGAATAAGGGGATCTATCGCTGAGAGTGACTTGATCGTGCACGAATAACACCGTTGTATGTACATGAATAGGCCTTTTCCAATACTTATTATCATACTACAGCATTTCCTTATAAAGCCCAGAAATGCTTTCAATACGAAGCAATTGGCATTTTTGCTATACTGCCTATGATGAAGTAGAAAATCTTCCAACCTCAGTAGCGAACTACTTCATCATCATCATCATCTTCAAGGATTAAACCAAGGATGGTTTATTCCGGCCTCAAACAGGCAAAGATAGAGCTGGTCACTCGTGCGCTTTCTCGGACGTCCCACCCCTCTCCGTCCCATCGGCTTATAGTTCCATAGTTGTTTGGGGATGCGGCAGTCGTCCATTCGGCAAAGATGTTCCCACCAATTCAGACGGTACTGGGCAATTCTGTCGAGTATAGCCTACTCATAATGTTCAGTTCCTGCCGTACATCTGTGTTTCTTCTATGATCATGGAGAATATACAATGCCACGTGCCTGAGAAATCTCATTTCAGTCGTTTGGATGCGACTGGCCTGGTCTTCCGTTAAAGTCCAATTCTCAGACCCATAAAGAAGTGTGAGAAGGGCATTTATAAGGACATCACCTTATAGAATTTTAGGCGTGTTCCTTTACTTGCCGACTAAAGAGTTCGCCTGATGGTTCCGCACATAAGGTTGAACGTATGCAACTTATTCATAACGTCGTTGCTTGCATTATAAGACACACTGTAGCCCAGGTATTCAAAACTGCTGACTTGTTCCAGGACAGTACCATCTATAACAAGTTTTGCCCGTACGGGATCAGTTCCACGAAATGCCATCACCTTGGTGTTAATAAGATGTCAACAATAAAAAACTGTTATAACAGAGACGCAGAGACGATAAAACCATTGTATCACAAACTATTATAACAGAGACGCAGATACGATAAAACCATTGTATCACAAACTATTATAACAGAGACGCAAATACGATAAAGCCATTGTATCACAAACTATTATAACACAGACGCAGAGACGATAAGCCATTGTATCACAAACTATTATAACAGAGACGGAGAGACGATAAAGACATTGTATCACAAACTATTATAACAGAGACGGAGAGACGATAAAGACATTGTATCACAAACTATTATAACAGAGACGCAGAGACGATAAGCCATTGTATCACAAACTATTATAACAGAGACGGAGAAACGATAAAGACATTGTATCACAAACTATTATAACAAAGACGGAGAGACGATAAAGCCATTGTATCACAAACTATTATAACAGAGACGCAGAGACGATAAGCCATTGTATCACAAACTATTATAACAGAGACGCAGAGACGATAAGTCATTGTATCACAAACTATTATAGCAGAGACGCAGAGACGATAAAGCCATTGTATCACAAATGGGATTTGTTTCGTTCCAACTAGTGTCAGCGCTAGTCGAGTTACTGATACAAATAATAAAAAGTCGGGGACAGTACTGTAAAGAAATAGAGAACCAACGGTAAAAAACGCGAGATAAAATCTAGAATATATAACAATCAAGACAGGTCGAGCCTGCGAAGGTGTTACTTTATTGTCTGACAAACTACGCAAGAAGCAGTAAAATCTAATAAGTCGGTTTTTATGCTCCGCCGGTGTTTCGAAAGGCACCACCAAGTCAACGGATTTAAATCATGTTTCAGGCCCTCAGTGTCGTTTCTTGAACGGTCTCGTTAAGGTTGTGGTAGACATTTATGGGACACCTAAACAAACTTGAAGAGCTTGTAATTATTTATTTCTTTGTAGCCAACTATAGTAGACTACTATTTGGATATTTTAGGGGAAACATAATTTATACATATGTTCTAAACAATATTATACTATGTATTAGTATTAATAATAATAATAAAGCTCTATTAGTCTAAAATAGGTTTTATAAGGGATAAAATGTGAGTTCAGTGTGAGTACATCGCGAATACTTCGCATCATAGGGTTCTGTGCCACATATATACGGAAGTTTCGTATAGCTTTTGTAAGATGAAAAAGACTGTACTGGGTTAATTACTGTTCAGTCCATACCATGTAAAAAAATATATACATTTATTAATTTTCTTCTGCTTCTTCTTTTACTGATCAGGCCTTATTCATAATTTCATTCTTGACCATTCACATAAGTATTCATACTTATTAGTGAGGTTTTAAAACTGAGGAGATGGTATGCATCACGACACAATCGATTAACCCTTACATGTATTTCCCTTCACCCTCATACTGACCACAATTACACAACTTTACCTGCTGAAGTCTTCTTCCCAGTATTCCTTCATTCTGTGGCTCGTTATTCTTCCGATAACACCCTTTTGGTTTTCCTTGGTTTCATTGTGGGCAGATCCTTCACCTCAGCAATTTTTATTCCCAACATTTCTCTGTTTCCCTTGGCCTCTTCTCTGATCCTACATTTTTCTAGATCCTCGTGGGCTTCTTTCACCCGTGGTATTTGTACTGTTTATTCCCACGAAAAGTGAGAATATTGTTTGCTGTTCTTTCTGGTTCCGTTCTCTTAAGGTTGAATATGTGATAAATACATTATTATTATTATTAGGTTATTATTGTTAATATAAAACCAAAATGAAAATCTACAAAAGCTTTATCAGACCAGTAGTGACTTACGGAGCTGAAGCATGGCTACTCACGGCTGTATCAATAAATTCGTTGAGACTATTTTAAAGTAAAATAGTGAGAAAGATATACGGCCGAATAATGGAAGCAGGAGAGTGGAGATGCAGTTGATATTCTGAAGTTGATGAAATATTGCGTAAACACAAAAACACAATGTTGCGACGTGAATAAAGAGTGACAAGCCGACTACTAATGGTAGTTTGCGCTAAATGTTAAATGAGACATGTGTTATATAAAATGATTTTTTTTTTTCTTCAGTTTAGTAAGCACAATAGTAAGAAGATGGAAAACACTTTAAATATATCTTCCACATTACACGAACTGCCCTTTGTTGTTTGGCGCCTATATCTGAGAAAAAATAAAGTCAACAACCGATATTTAAAAAGGTAAACATTGAGAAGTTTAAAAATATTCAAAAAATTGAAAATAAAATCGCTCTCTCACTTTCTCAATTTCTATAATGATTTATTTTCTAGTTTTTCTTTTTTCCAGTAATGAGTAGTTGCAGGGCTCACAAAAGCGCGGTTTCTTGTGCGTCCGCACCTTTCGCATACTCCTAACGCCGGCCCTTTTAATAGGTATTTACAGGCCCAGCTCCAGGCAGGGGCGAACCGTGCCACCGCCCAGGGCAGCAATTTTTAAAGTTCGGCAGATTCCGGAATGTTAAGTTTTGAAATTGAGGGAAAAAATTTTTCTCTAAATAAAATTTTAGTTAGTATTTTAATTTTATTTCATCACATAGGCATACCTTTTTATTGTCTCACGATTCCTTGTAGTGTCTCTACAATTTTTATTGTAACCGTTCACCGCATCGTAAACGCGAAAAAGTTCTAGTTATTTGATAACCACAACAAACCAAACACTCCTAGTCGTCATTTTAAGGCAAACGCGTGAATGTGTTCAGAGTTAAAATAGGGATGGGGGGCACTCACAAATACTGCAAAGGGCGGCAGATGCGCTGGGGCCGCTCCTGGCTATTTGTCTGTCTTTCTTTCTGTCGCAGAATTTCTCCTTATATCCTACTCGCTCAAACATAAATTAAGACAATTAACATAACGATTAATTCGCAACTTTATATATATTTTATATATACATTATAATTAATATAAAAGGAATGTTTAGATTATTGTTAATCTGTAAGACTTTATTTTCTCAGACGAAATTCGTGTTTTTAAAGGAATATACTTTCTTCGTAAAAAATGTAAGTATTGTAAATCAGATAAAGGAAAAATTCATTTCATAATATCTTAAATGGATGTAAAACGTTTACAGCTTCTAGCGTTTGACGATGGAAATAGAAATACGCATTACTATTGTAAAATAGATGCTTTGCAATTACAAAAATTTCAAACGGCTTTGATTAACTAACAACAAATATTTGTAACAAGCACTTGCAACATGTATATTGCAGTAATATTTCCCAAATTATTTATCACAAGAAGGTATGTGGTTTTCCCGAAGGTGTTCTGATGCCACATCAGCAGATTCATTTCTTCAATTGAGAAGAGCACTCTTCTAACTAGACGCAAAACTCATCTATACGCGTGTAAGGTAAGGATTGGCATATATAAAAGACGCTCGTTCTTTCCGCATTCCACATTTTAATATTTTGACGGCTAATTTGAGCATTCTCTAGATTTCTACCCTTCATCCACCTTACTAACGCTTCTCCTGTTTTTGTCCAGACAGAGGTATTTACGAAATTTTTGACATGCTCTCGTATTTTCTTCATTGCCAACCGTTCTCTTAGTTCCTTTATTGGCCCGTGTTTCAACCTACGTACTGCGGGAAAGTTAACTTCTTAAACACATAATATCCAGAATACTTTTCTTTTCTTATGATTTTATTGTCGACACAAAATAGAATACAATCCAATCCAATTTTTAGGCTCTCTACCTTGTACAAAAGGTTAAAATAATTATAAGTAATTAAATATAATATTAATTGAAAAATAAATTGAAAATAACAGCTAAAAATTGTAAAATAGTGATGGAAGAAAATTTAGTATATAATGATTACTGTCTAGGTTATACTGACATTCGTTTTCGTACGGGTTTATAATCTTAGTTTGGGTGGTTTGTCAAAACAGGTTGTTTGTTCACTTACCATACCGAACCAAACGTTGTCCGACCATGTAACATGCAGGCACCTACAGTTACTTCATGCACGCAACGTGGAAGACAATCGTTTTTAATAAATGAGGCCTTGGGTGTTGCAACAGGTCGACTTCTTTGAAACCCAATCGGCATTTGGGTCGGTCGACTGCAGCTGAGTGCATGTTCAATAAAGCGTTATAATTCAAATTGACGTGTTATCTTTGTGAAATATCAAACCGTTGCGTGCTGTACGGTTCAAGTGTTACATTCCTACCTATGACAGACAGACAGTCCGAGACTTTCGCTGAAATCCGACTGAGGGTCAAGTGTGAGGCTAGGCTACTAAGCTATTGATCTATTTGTGTGTGTGTGTGTGTGTGTGTGTGTGTGTGTGTGTGTGTGTGTGTGTGTGTGTGTGTGTGTGTGTGTGTGTGTGTGTGTGTGTGTGTGTGTGTGTGTGTGTGTGTGTGTGTGTGTGTGTGTGTGTGTGTGTGTGTGTGTGAAAACGTTTACTCACTTGATAGTGTGTTCACTACGACCGCCTTTTAGACTAACGCGTTCGTCTGTGGATTTGTGGAATTTCGAAAACGTACACTGAAAGTGACCTAGAATTGTGTTTTTTAGATTAATCCCACCAGTAATGTAAAATGTTTGTCGCGGTATTACTTTATTCTGGGAAACATTTATTATCCTTTAACATAAATCACAAGACCATTGTGACGTTCCACTTTACACTGAACCGAAAAATTGCCTTTGACAGATCCTTCAAAACGAACAACATAATTTCTAACGTCTGAGCAATTATAATGGTAGTCTTTATTTTCATTCCTTCTTCTTCTTCTTCTTCTTCTTCTTCTTCTTCTTCTTCTTCTTCTTCTTCTTCTTCTTCTTCTTCTTCTTCTCCTCCTCCTCCTCCTCCTCCTCCTCCTCCTCCTCCTCCTCCTCCTCCTCCTCCTCCTCCTCCTCCTCCTCCTCCTCCTCCTCCTCCTCCTCCTCCTCCTCCTCCTCCTCCTCCTCCTCCTCCTTCTACTACTTCTTCTTCTTCTTCTTCTTCTTCTTCTTCATCTTCTTCTTCCCCCTCTTCCTCCTCCTCCTCTTCTTATCAGTTAGCCAACCAATTTATAACACTTTATTTAAGTATGTTGACAATCAACAATAGAAAAACTTATAGGTAACATTTTTAGTAGATTTTGTTATTCACAGTATTGTGTCTTGGGGCATGCCAGTTACAACACTGCAATCGGGTAAAACGTTTGGGCATTACAGACGTGTCCATCTGCACACTAAGATCATTTTACTCGGGTATCGAATTGACTAGCACTTGTTAGAAAGGAGTAATTGTACCGGTGTAAATGCTCAGTAGTGTCCAGTAGAAAGTAACGTTGCTGGGAATGGAGAGAGTGTAATAGCATCTATGGTTAATAAACGACGCATAAGTTGTTCCTGTACGCCCAATCGTTAGTCATTAACTCTCAAAAGTCGTTGCTCATTATGTCCATCCATGCAGAAGATTCCTTTGAAGATTGTGACCTTTATACAGTTTCTCTCAAACACAGGGTACCACGTGTTGTTAGATAGGAGGATGACGAGGCTGCCACTTTCAGGTTTTCTGCAATAATCTTTGGTTTTGTGTCACGGTATCCTTCCCTTAAGCCTTTAGGGACCGTTCCCTCTTCAGTAAGACAGAGCGGGTAGCACTTAAATAACTAGCGGTACTTATTCAATAGGTTACAAGGCCATCATCAAGATTTGCATTTTTTTTACCGTACATACCATACTTACCCATCTGCGGCCTGAATGCCTTACCGCCTCGGACCGGGAGTGTTAATTGTGGTTAGGTTACGTTAGGATAGGTTAGGTTAGGTTAGATTAGGTTAGGTTAGATTAGGTTAGGTTAGGTTTTTGAGGAAATCTAAAAGCTGAACTCTTTTCATAGTTTTACAAACGTAGATACGAGAAGACCTGGAGAGCAAGAGTACCATGGATGTAATAGTGGCATTTTGAAGAAAAAACAGACAAAACATAGAATGAACGGTCATGGGTCGAAGCTTGAAAACAGTATTGAAATATAAGAATATGGGGCGAAGAAATGTCGGAAGAGATAGAAAGATGAAGAACCGGTGAAGAAGTCGAGATAAGAAAAGTGTGTAATCCTGGAAGCGTCTATAATAAACAGAAGAAGAGAACAATGAAGAAGAACAAACAATGTGTTATAAAGAACAATTTTAACCACATGACCTACTACGTAAGTGCACTAATACTTTTATATTTGCACCAACGGCAGATAATTTGTTTCGTAACTTAGGCCTTTAATATACTGATTATGTCTGCCATACAAGTTACAGTATTTTCAATGTTTCGAAGGCGTAATGAACACAAATGTTTAATTTGTTTACTCCGCCTGTCATGTCAGACATGATTGAAAAGAAACGCATATTGAAGACCGTTCATCTAGATAGGTATGACAAGCAAAGTGAATATTTTCATTTACATTAATTTATATATATTAGCAATAAATATGTTCGCGCACGCGCGCGCGTGTGTGTTAAAATGTATATGAAGACAAACAACGATCACATTGACGTGTCATAAAAATAGTTAATGACAGGGATAAAAATGCCTACATGTTCAATGCCGACCCAAATACAGGTTACAACATCAAATTATGTGACCTTTTCAATTTAAAATAAAGATATTTCCACTGACGCCTGCCTGGTAACATCGATTACGGTTACCTTATGTGTGTGTGTGTGTGTGTGTGTGTGTGTGTATGTGTGTCTGTGTGTGTGCGTGTGTTACATGTGTCATTCATTACGTCCCCGCCATTGATTGGCAGCAGTGCTGGAGCCATCAATCAGTTGTCATTCCGCTCCCGAAATGTAACGATGAACGCTATTAGCATTTGTTTGTTCTTCTCGACAAAAAAATGCAACAAAAACAACAAACGTTTTGTATATCCATAAAAGTGGTGCCAGCGCTGTCGGAATTTGGCCTTTGATGTCTGATAAAAAAACATCTAGATTTATGGAAAGTAGGATTTTAACATATTTTGTGCATATGTTTTGTGGATATTGGACTACAGGAATAACTCTCGCATAATGTACAAACAACAGTAGCTGTTCGAGGAAACAAAAACGCAAGAGACAACACAAGATAAAACAGTTATAGCCAATCTTGGCTTCACAGAAAAATTACATTTTATCCCTCAGTCTTATTTGATATAAATAATAACGAAGTCTTAAGACAATGGAAAGAATAATACATTTTTACACTGTGATTTAAATTTCAGAAAAATTGTAGTAATTATAATATATGCGGTTGATCATGCCCTAGAGTTGTCAATTCATAAAGGAGAAGCTTTCGAAATAACGTTTTTAAGCTATAAAATATAAAAAATTATATTGTTTTAAGATTTTAATTTGCGCGTTATAATTCAAAATACAGAGTCTGCTTTATAAAAACCTGTTTTTAAACTTCATCAGATTCGCAAACAATACACTACAAAAACAAGGGTAATGGCATTTCGAGGCAAGGTACCAATAAGAAACAAAGTAATAATTAATGTTCAAATTGTAGAACAGGTGAGCCATTTTAACTATTTGGGAATTCATATTGGCTATGGTAAGAATTATGATATTGATGTTAAGTTATGTTGATCGTCAGCCATATTTTTAGATCGAGGTACGTAGTGATAAAAAATTAATGTTTTACAAACTTATGATGGTCCTTGTAGGACTAGCGTCCTATGGGTATAATTATGGACGACAAACATGAACCAAGAAAGTAAAATACAGGCCTCAGAAATGGAGTTCTTAAGATGAGTTAAAAGGTATTCTAAACTTGATCATATAAAGAATGAGCCCATAACAGAAAAATTACAAGTTTTTAACTTGAATGAACGACTAGATGATTGTAAACGGTGAAAGAGCACTTATAAAGAATTTCAGATTCAATACTAACCAAACAAGTCTGGAAATACAGACTTATAGGGAGACCGGTATATGGGTTGACCCAGAAAAGATGGTTCCAGAATCTTTGAAGGCGGAACAGGCAGCACCTTGCCTAGATGACGATGATGAAAATATGTTCAAATATTTCGACTTACCAAGTAAGTATTTCGACATCTAAAGGCAAAACTATTAAGACCAAAAACAATAATAAATGATGAAATAGGAGAACAAGGCAACACCTTCATTTCGTAGGATCCACAATCTTTTCGTAACTGGAACTAGTATTTAATAAAAAATCTGAAAGGTATTTACTTTAATGGGATTATTAGATGTAGGGCTATATGTAAAAAAATGGAATTCCATCAGAAACAAAGATCAGAAACGTCTATAATACAGTGCTTCCCCTGCATTTAAAGAACCGAAGACAGTAAAAAAAAAAGTTTCAAACTCAGAAATGACATTCTTAAGATCAGTGGCGAGGCTACACAAAGATCAATTATACATGTGTAAATGTCAAAAACTGGAGTAATTCATTGTAGAAAAAATGCAAGCGAAAAATTACTCGTTTTTTCACGTGAATCGAATGGATCTTCAGATAGGTCCAAGAGGATGTGAAGATTACTGGAAAAATTAGAAGAAGTCTGGGAAGAAGAACTAAAAAAGCATGGAGAGATTAATTTGTGGATTCAGAGTTGAACAACGACACTACATAGAAAAATCAGGATCAAATACATAAATGCAGAAGAAGGAGAAGAAAAGGGAGATATTTTATGGACTTCCTCTTTGATGTGTGTTCCAGGAACATAATTCTACTGTTACGGATACCCCTCTACCGTGGCCGTAGTTTCTCTGACGTTTCACTCTTTGGTTTTTACGGTCATCTTAGGACTGTACTCTATAATAACAGAAGCGCAGCACAACGGATGCACTATAACGGACTGTGCTGACGCCGGCACACATCACTCCGTACAGTGCAATTTTAAAGTTCCTAAGCGTCAGCGGTGGAAACAGCAAAATAAACATCGAATGACCATGTCGTATTGTGTGTGTGTGTGTGTGTGTGTGTGTGTGTGTGTGTGTGTGTGTGTGTGTGTGTGTGTGTGTGTGTACAAGAATTGTTCAGGAGGAAGTTACTGGAGAATAACTGCTGAGGCATTCTTTCCGTAATAGGCAGACAAGTGCTATTCATGTTGCTGATGATGATGATAACGAGTTATTACTAGCACCCTTCCTGAGCTGGAAAACTCGTTACTTTACTTCGCTCACTATTTTGAACGAAGTAAATTTATTATTACATAAATTACGATATTAAAAAATTTTTCAATAATGGGAAACATTACAAACATCTCGATTACTCTACCATTTCTTTAGTAATAAGTTATAACAATTTTACAGCACACAAACATATAATAAACACTAAAAATTCGAAAAATTCGGATTCGAGTTACAATTCCTTTTAGTCTGACACTCTGCTGGATTTTCAGTTTTTTTTCTCAAATTTTTGACCTCTTCTATGGGCCTGGGGTCCCAAAATGTTTTAATTTCCATAACTTAACACTACATTCTGATGATAGTTCAGAAGCCTTTTTAATCTGATACCTGACATTTGCTCTTGTGCTATTTGTTTCACAGTTTTGACCTTCTCACATTTTTACCTTCCCCCCCTCGCTATTTATGAAGAAATCAATCTCAAAAACAATAGGATCATGTAAGGTAAAAGTTTGGACACACACGGCATGTTTTACGAAAATCTGTTGTTGCGTTCATAAGTTATCGAGAGACAGATCCCCCAGAAAGACATATAGCCAGACAGGCACACAGACAAATAAACAGACGGACAGACAAATGCTAAACGGTCGAGCAGAAACTGAGAACTCGCTTCTCTCGTTCAATTATTATTGTTAGTATGATTACGATGATGATCCTACACAATTAATTAAAAGACTCTATGTATTGAACTAAACGCAAGCTAACTGTATTTAGTTAGTTACCGTTAGTTATACAAGTGAAAATAGACTGCTTTCTGTTAACTATTTGTACCTTAAGTACGTTACCGATAACAGACTGTCACACATGAAATTTGCGACATGGGATATTCCTGCAATATTAGACCACACACGCACGTCGACTGGATGAACATTATCGCCTGGACGTCCTTAGAGGTCCAATTACTGGAGTCGCCTAACCGTAACGCGCCTACCCGATTGGTCCAGTTTCAACGTTTCGCACAGGAAACAGTGTCGTTTTGTCTGAGAATTTAACCGCACGTTATGGATCCCTTTCACTGCGACACGACTAGTATTTCAAACTTTATTAAATAAAAAAATGAGTACGAAAAAGAAATAAGTCAGAGAATGTCACTAATAGAAACAAAATTATGAGAAAAGATTGTACCACGGATTTTTTGGCGACTTAGAAACAACACGCATCCGCGCGCTCTGCGCCACCACCAGTACCACTAAAAATTAGAAGAGCAGGCAAAATAAAATGTTTTATTAGTAAATGGTAAAATATAAGGTGAATCCCTAAAGATATATCTCCGATAAAATGGCTGGATAGGCTTAAGGAACGTTCATTGTACTGAGCAATACAGTTAGAAGTAGAGTTCTCCTAAGAACGAATAAAGAGAATAAACACTGTTGCACACCACTATAGAAAAAATGTTCCGATTACCGCTTTCAAGTTGCACAGCTCATCATCAGATCGGAAAATTTTTTTCCGATCTGATGATGGGCTGTGAAGCTTGAAAGTTTTTTCCGATCTGATGATGAGCTGTGAAGCTTGAAAGATTTTTTTCGATCTGATGATGAGCTGTTAAGCTTAAAAGCGCTAATCGAAATAATTTTTCTATAGTGGGATGCAACAGTGTTTATTCTGTTTGTAATTATAACCACTTACACAACTTTATAATTAAATTTAAGAACAAATAATACTCAAATCTTATATCAACAACAAACTCTCACGAGGATAAAGGACAGAAGAGGAGAGCTATCAGTAGTCTAAAAATAAAGCTTAGTCACACTCAGAAATTAACGCGATGACACATAGTAGTAGGAATGACAGTGTAATTGTATATTAAAATAGGAAAAACGTTCCCCCATTTCCCTCTCCTGGATACGTGCCTGGTTTCACGGGCGGTATCAGTCCATAAAATTAAATTTTAGCGCAGCCTCCCCAATGGAATAATAGTCATCGCTGCTTGCGCATTGGATCGTAGAAACCTGCAGTGCCAGGGGCAAACCTAGGATTTCATTTCGGGGGGGGGGGGTTCCAACCACACATCGTTTTGGCAAATAATAGCTATAACTCACTAATTTCATTAAAATAAATTAAAAACATACATATTAGATAGGCTTCCAGTATGTCTTGCAAGTCTAGTAATACCTTTCTGTGGAATATAATTACTTTAAAGAGAACGATAAAATTAAGACAGTCAAGGTTACCAGTATGTATATAATTGCTGTGGATATAAATGTATGCAACAGGGTTCTGGATATAAATTTTACAGAATGTAAAATAATTTTTTTTTAAAATATAATGATTGTCAGTCTCTTTTAATTAATTATATTAAAAAACATGCAACCGGTTTATAATTTTTGCCCAACATTTTCGGATTTCGGGGGGGAATATATCCCCCATATCACCCCCCTAGGTTCGCCCCTGTGCAGTACCACTGACTGTCGCAGGTACGTCAGAACCTTTAGAAATCTCCTCTCATTCCGGCACTGAACCACAGTCCTACAGTCCGGAAAATTTTTAATCAGTCAATGCCGACATTGTTGTCGGCGGGGATTCATGTTCTGAACCAAGTCCCGTAAGCAACAATGTTAACTTACCAAATATACAGGTAACGTAGAAAATTATTTCACGCTGAGTGATTTAGTAATGAACTAAAAAAAGGTTTGTTTTGGTTACAAATATGTATTGCAGAGTTCGATGTCTCAAAACTTAAAAAAATAAGCCAGGCAGAGCAATCGATTTGTAACGCTGATCAATCGGTTTACAGTGCTTTATTAGAGTAAAAAAAGCGTGAATTATACACTTGACAAAACATTTTTTGTTAATCGTATAACAACCGATTAACAATCGGTTAACGGTCTATTCGAATCTGCTCAAACGAGTCGAATCGAGTTAACACAAAAGTGAGAAAAACTGGAAAGTAGTTCGAATTTTTAATATCCTCATATAACGTAAATAAAAAAACTGAAATATCACAATAGTGGAGAATACGATATTTTTAGTGTTAAGAATTATTGTGTTAAGAAAAGGAATGACAAAATGTGACAAATGTGTCAACCCCGAAGATATTTATTCGCTTTGAATATTCTAATCTACATTAATTACTTCTACGGGGCGTAAGCTTCGGCTCTCAGTGATGTAACTCTTTTCTCTGGGCCCTCCGTAGGGAAACGGAGCTATTGTCCCCTCTTATATAGTAACCCGTCCTTATAGCTGTAGCAACTACTAACATTTTTAACGTAAACAGAATACATACTCCTCAAGACTATTTAAAATCACTTCTTCTAAGCGTAGACCAGTTTGATCGATCATTCCACAATCCTAAAAACCTTTCATTAACTTTAAGTTTGTAGGCCTTCCTGTTTTATCTTCAGAAAATGAGATATATCTGATTAATTGACTCAGTTGATCTTTCCTATTAATGTCTTGTGTAGTATCCATTATTACAGAGAAAAACTGAGAAACCTGTTTCAAAATATTATTTTCAACTTTTTTAGATAAAAGCTGAATAAGTCCACTTTGAGTTTTGGGACTCATATACTTTTCACTGTTCTTCGGACCACTGATTATCTCTTGTAACAATGGATCGTATTTACCCAAAATATCGATAATTGCTAAACGTTTCCGTTTTTGCTGGCCTATCTTCTTTTTGTCACCTCATATTTGAAGCTGCAAATGCCAGAGTAACGTTTACAACGTGGTCCCGTAATTTGGCCCATTTATTAGTTTCCTTTCGTAGCTCGCAAAGAATAACGATGCGGCGCAGGGCCGGCCGGTGGCCTCCGTGCATTTTTAACTAGAAACACAGCCCTATTTTGCAGCTAACAAAATAATTTTTACTCTCAAAGTACATCATTAGGAACTTTTAAAGTAACAGTAAAAAAACAAACGTATTTGCTTTTAATGTTAAATACATACGGGGAAATTTGGTTTTACTTAAGTTCAATGGTTTATACTCATTCTTAAAAACTTAAGGGAAAAGTTTGCGTGGGCCCCCCTAGTCCGCAGGAGGACCCTGCATTGAGGCCTTTGCGAGCCCGGCAGTTACGCCACTGCCAGCTCTTCTTCTTTAAAAAAGCCGTCTGACATCTATAGGTGCATACAGGAGTCTCCGTTTTTTATAAACTACAATGTATTCAGGTTAATTGGGCTGCCGGTTATTAGGCCCAGGCGCTTTATTGGGCCAATATTCAAAATACAAAACAAAACAGGGTTGCAGTGGAAAAGTTTCATCTATGGGTTAGTAACCGTCTTGTAGACCCGACCCGAATCTTGTTTCCTAATTTTTAAACTTGCATATGAATATTTTTTATTTTTTAATAATTATTATTTTGTTTGGCAAATATTTTCGATACATTTATAACAATACAAGCGCGCGCACTCGCACTAATTAATCAGATAATTCAAATTATATACTTGTAATTAGCCTGCCTCATTTTGAACAGAGGTAATTAAACTAGCCTGTCTTTATTAGTACAAATTTCTTTACTAACGTCCAATATTTTATTTCCAACTAAATTAACTTACTTGATTTTACTGTCTAATGCAGATACCACGGTGTCATTGGTGAAGGGCCGCACATTATATCTCGGGTGTGACCGAGGTGCCTTGCCAATAGCAATATTTTTAACTATGAATGCTTGAGTTTTCAACTGACGCACCAATTTTCATTAACCAATTCTTTTTACTATTTCAATACAATGTGCGTACAGAGCTAAATACCTTGAAGTAAACAAATTTTAATTGTCACTCACTTATTTGAATTGTCAATTCATAATACTCTTGGTAAGATATCTTTAAACTTACTGTATTTACTTGTGACTAACATAATAAATAAATCGATACTGTGACCTGATCTTTGGAACGTTTCGTACGGCGGCTTGCTTCATATAGAGATGCCCGAGAACATATTCCTGAACAGGTACGCTGACGATG
Organism: Magicicada septendecula; assembly: GCA_034769895.1. Taxonomy (NCBI): domain Eukaryota; kingdom Metazoa; phylum Arthropoda; class Insecta; order Hemiptera; family Cicadidae; genus Magicicada; species Magicicada septendecula. Next base: position 146,059,268 of record CM068370.1, read on the forward strand.
TGGCGACAGCCATCACAGCACGTAATCCGGATTTGTCTCAGCTGAAGCTAAACAAAATCTTGCTCTGAGTCAATGGATGGATGGTCGGTGAATCCAGACATTCAGGAGAATGAAAGTCAGGCCTTCAGGTGGCGATCTCGAAGATCGAGATCGTCATGCTATCTAAGAGGAAGATCACTACAGTCATTCCGTGCGGGGTAGAGAATGGAGAAATCTACACAGAGACATCGGCCAAATACCTGAGGGTAACACTTGACTGTAAGCTTACCTTCTGGGACCATATATCCGGAAGGCGTGTGACGAGGCAGCTGCGGTGACCGCTTCCGTTAGTAGAATTATGGCTAATATTGGTGAACCTTTACAGAGTAAGAGAAGACTGCTGGTGCTTCCGGTACAGTCTATCCGGCTACACGGGGCTGAAGTTTGATTCGATGCTAGTTTGGTGGAGCTCAAATCTGTCCACTCGCTCCGTAGTCAAAGTAGAGGTAGCTACTGTAGTCTGTGTTCATACTATGGCCTCGTGAGAGCAAAGGTGGAATGACGGCACCAGAGGGCGCTGGTGAGATTTATCAGGAAATTTTTAGGACCGTGGATGGAGCGTAGCCATGGAGAGGTAAACTTCTTCTTCACGCAGTTCACGACAGGCGGTGGATAATTCAACGAGTATCTCCACCATACGGGAAGGCTGACATTCTCCCTCTCACATCAGGTACTGCACATCGCACAGAGACGTTGTTTTTCAGAATTTTTCATATGTTTACGTTTTGAAGATGACCGTCGGAGTCTCAGCTCAAGGATCGAAGTTTTCAAGTGATCGATGGATGGGTTTTCAAGCGTGGTTGTGTTCAAGCTTCAGAGTAGAGGTAACTGGGAAACAATCGCAACATACATACATCCTGCGTTGTAAGAGAGACGACGGATGTTTATCTGACCCGTGACAATAAGAAGGAAACGGCTCAGTCATAGATGGTAGCTCGTTGAGTTAAGCATGCACGCCCCAGGCTGAAGTAATGCGAAAGCGGCCCCGGCTTGAGGGATCGTAGACAAATATAGGTTTTTGGTGGATAAAAATCACACACTATCAGCTAGCTTGGCCACCTGCCTGGTGCCTTTATTCTGTTAATAAACATGAATAAATAAATAAGTTAAAAAATTTCCTTATTTTTCAAATGGTTAGTTAGTTTAATGGACAAATTTCTCCTAAAATTTAGTGGTTCGTTCATCCTACAAATTTTTTTTGAATTTAAGAAAGAACATTTCTCACAAACGTCTTCTTTAATTAATCCTTTACGAGGGACTGCCAACTTTTCTACAGTTTGTTGGAAGTGAGAAATATTTTACATAACTGACCGTAAGATTTATGAGAAAATCGATACAAAGAAAGCTATGTAATTCAGAATACCGTGAGGTTATTACCTGCGTATAGTATACTTTGTATTTGCGGACAAATTTTAATATCTCAATCTATGTTATTCAGTTATAAAATAGCAAGGTTTGGTCAGAAGAAACGTGTGATTTTCCTCATAATGAAACGTAGATCTAACTGCAATCGATGTTAAGCTTCCGCTGGCCGTAGTCGAGTGTAATGTAAACCGTGAAGACAGAGCAAAAGAGAGTCAGAGAGAGAGAGGGGTACGATGGAGAGCGAGGACAGGCAAAGCCAACGAAATGTTTTGCACTCGATTACTCGCCGCGCCGGATCATTAGGCCAGACACAGACAACATTTTACCTTACGCTACGCTAAGGTCACGCTACCAAATTGTCTCTGCAGTAAGTACGTATTCGTATATTAATCACAGTCTGCCTTGTTTGATAAGTGAGTGATGGTCGCGACCGGGCTCGGCGATAAAAATCTCATTGATACAGCGCAACTGTCGAGTGAGATAGAGAGGTAGGGATGGAAGAAGATTGCGTAATAACAATGTCCAGGCACTTGTTTCTGTTCTTCGCTTTGCTTCTTCACGAAACTGATCGCTCACTGACTCACTGACTTACTGCCTTACTTCGTAGTGCACTCGGATACCTATTGACTCAGTTAATAACAGTTCGCTGCTTGCGCGCGCGTCTGGCAATAGAAAGTTAGCTCATTCTCATCAGTTTGCACTCCGATTTTGTCGCCAGCTTTTGCAAGCGAAATCGACGTTGCATGGTGTCGGCTCACCACAATCTTCAATGAGAGGCGAATTCGTAGGTCACGTGATTTCTGTAAACATTCTCCTATTTTTCAAGCCTTTATCACTTTTGCTCAATATATAATGCTGGCTTGAGATCCTATTTACTGGCCGAAACAATGTCGTTTACGCTGTCTATTCATATCTTGTAACATCTCGTCTCGACTTTTTCTTTAACGCTTTCTAATTGTGCCAAAAATCGCGTTTAACGTCACGTAATTATCTGCCCCATAATTCAGAGCATTCTACGTCTAGCAATTTAATACCGATAAGAGTGGCACAGTTGGAGGGGTTTTGGGGATTAACCGCCCCGCCAAGAGGTACAAAGAAAATAAAGTAAATGTAAAACTTTTGTTAATATCCCGGTAAAAACGCTGTCATATAAGTTGAATCAAACAATTAGACTAATTAGTTATGTGAGTATGAACATTTCTGATTGGGTAGCTACAGCTGTCTTGCGATTCCGAAATAGCTTCGTATAAATATTGCTGGCTCTCTGGAGGTCGAAAGACGGTTCAAATAGTTAATCTAGTTTTTGAGGTAGAGGCGTCCTTTTAGCGGGTAGAAAAGAGGTAGTCTTGATATGTCTGTTCAACCCGCAGTGTTTCCAACGCAGATTACGATATTTATATTTCAATAATTAATTCCACAGCAACCTGAAAAATTTCTGTATTAATCAAATTTCTGTTCGTTATTCGAACTTTATACAGATGTACCTATTGTACAAGTTTTCTCGGTACATGTTTAATAAATTTTCTCGTGTTTTTTTTTTTTTACCATTGGTGTTTCTTTTTTGGTCCTCTAGCAACATTTAGAAAACTAATCAACAACGAAAATCTTAAAACATGTCCGTTATTCTGTACAAACTTAAATACGTAGAACCTCCCGTAACTGGAATAATGTGGGCGGGACCCATTCCGAATATTGGAAAATTCCGGATGAGAGAGAAAATATTATGACGATATTTTAAATAAATTACGCTGTATAATTATGCTGTAAATTAAATATATAATGTTGTACTCTTTAATATATTGCAATTAAGATATAAATAAATACAGTATTTATAAATAACTACAATTTGTTTTAACTTTATAGTTAGCGTTATATTTCAAAATATTTGTTAATAGTAGTTTTTTTTTAGCTATCCGACATTTAGCTGCTATATCATCAAGGTACCGCTTAATGCACATTACGTCAGCTGTTGCGTTTTCTTTTTGTTCAACGTTCTTGCTCGTTGTTTAGGCTACTAACAAGACATTTTGCAGGTAGAATGTTAAAATTAAGGCCCGTCTCAACAGGATTATATATTTGATTATAATGGTTCATATAAACCTCTGCTCAACATTCCGTAAAGTACCAAGGATACCGCACGGTTTTTGTGTTTGTGGGACGGTTTCATGACTAGTACAACGCGCCGCCAGCCGCTAGTCGCGATATTCACAGCCAGGACGCGCCGCTGTTATTTCAGCGGATACTCAATTTTGCCTCACGACGCTGAGGGTCCTTCATATACCCCTCTGTAATTTTAAAAATGTTTCTTTAAATTTAATTGCGCCACTTTTATCGCTGGATAATTGTCTTATGCTGTAACGAGATTTCCAGCCGTCTAAGCAACCGGATCCAGCACAGAACACTTTATAACTATCCTCTAGTTTAGAAGCCAAAATGTTTGCTTTTCTTTGTCCAATAGCCCCCCTGACAGAGAGACACTTTTTTCTCTTTGTTTAAGAAAGAGAGTTTGTTTAAGAATTACTCCAGGTGTAATTTATAATGTTATTACATTAACATAAACACAAACAACAAAAATATGACTGCACAAAAAACAATAAAATAGGCACAAAAATTATGGATACAAAATGAAATTAATCAATTATACAGTAAGAAAAACAACATAACACTAGACATATATAAATTACACCTAGAACTAACAACTATATACATCCAATTACATGGAATAATAAATACAATGACATAGAAAGTAAAATACAATCAGAAAAATACAAAAAAGAAATAAAATAAACAGAAAACTCAACACATTAAAACAACACAACAAAAATCAAGAACAACAAAAAAACAAAAATAAATAACATTTTATCCTCGAACCATTAACCTAAGCAACACAGAATTTAACAAAAAAGAAACAGAATATATAAACAATATGTCAAAAACTAACCTAACTCAAAACATAAACAAAAAGTAGAAAATTTAATAGTAGAAACAGAATTTGCAATTTGCCATTAACCTAATACAAGGCAATACACAAGAAGAAAAAGAACAGAAGCAACACATATAATTAAAAAAATAATCACAAGTGAAATAAAAAACAAATCTAAACAAAAGCAGGATAATAAGACAATAAAGTAAATACCAACAATTTAATCATAACAAAAGCAGACAAAAGCCAGGCAACAGTAATTATTGACAAAACAGACTACATCAGAAAAACTGAAGACTTTATCAACAATAATGATTGCATACAATTAAATAAAGATCCAACAGAAAAATATCTTAAACAAGCAATAAAACTAATAAAAACTGCTAAAAACATTTTCAACAATAAAAATACAGACATATATATATAAATAATAATCCAGAACCACCTAAAATGAATAGCCTAATAAAAATACACAAATTAAACAACCCAATACGACCATTAATCAACTTCAAAAAAGCACCTACATACAAAATAGCAAAAATAAAAGCACAAAAACTAAAAAATAACCATCTAACAAATAATTATCACAACATAAAAAATACGTACGAATTAATAGACAACCTAAAAGTAATAAATATAGATCATAAGACATATTTCTCATAATATGACATCACAAATATGTACACCAACATTCCAATTGATGAAACAATAGACATAATAATAAACAAACTTAAATAACAAAATGAAGACATACAATATATAACTGAAATAAAAAATAGCCTCCAACTATTACTAAAACAAAATTACTTTGAATAAAATAGCAAAATTTATCAACAACAAGAAGTATTCGTAATGGGATCTCCATCATCTAGCATAATAGCAGAAATATTCTTACAACATATAGACACCAAAATACTAAATATTATAAATTCCTTTGATCCAAATGGCATTTGGATAAGATATGTAGATGATGGGCTATATATACGAAGTAACAAAAATACAAATGCAGATAACATGTTAAAACAAATCAACAACATACATCCAAAAATACAATTCACAGAAGAAAAAGAAAATCACAACAAAATCAAATATTTAGACATAACCATCACAAGATACAATAACCACCTACAATACGCAATATACAGAAAACCAACTTCCACTAACATCATTATACCTAACCATTCTGACCATTCACCATAACATAAAATGGCAGCATTCTGTTCACTATTTAACAGAATGTACAAAATTCCCCTAAACAAACAAGAAACAGACAAAAAAAATAATATACCAAATTGCTCGTGAAAATGGATATAATAAAAACGCTGTAAACAAAATAGAAAATAAAATCAAATATAAAATAAAAACTGAACAGGAGTTAATCAAATGAACATAACAAAAATAATAACAATAAAAAATGGGCCACATTCACATACATAAATAATAAAATGACAAAGCTAACAAAACTGTTTAAGAACACAGACATTAAAATAGCATACAAAACTAACAAAAACTAAATAACCCACACAACAAAGGTATACAACAACCAATGCTATATACAAAATTGAATGCCAAGATTTCAATAAATGTTACATAGAACAAACAAAAAACATTTGAAAATACGTTATTTTGAACACCTAAACGCATACAATAAACCAGAAATATACAAATCTAATTTGGCCACACATGCAATAAACACTGGACATGAATTCCCAAACATAACCAACATGACACTAATAAAACACATACCACACAAAGGCACCATAATGAACATTTGGGAAAATTTACAAATATACAAACATAAAACACAAAACAAACTAATACCTGAACAAATACAAATCAGTACTAAACATGACACAATTTTCAAAGCACTCAACATCGAAAATACACAAAATACTAATACATACATCACAATCACACACAATAATACCAATTTAAAGTACCAGAAGCCAACAGGAAGCCACAATAACAACCAGTCAACACACATGTACTTCACCAGACACAAAATCCGGAAGGCTGAGGATGGGTACACAACGGTACCTGAAACATGTTCCTAATAAGGAAAGAAATATCTTGAGGTAAATTCATTATAAAAATTAAATATAATATACATATATATACATATATTTATTATATATTTCATAATGACTTTACCTCAAGATGTTTTCTCCCTATTTGGAACATGTTTAGAAAGCCTTGTGTTCCCATCTTCAGCCTTCCTGATTTTGAACCTTGTGAGGTACTTGTGTGTTGGCTGATTGTTGCTTTGGTTTCCTGTTGGTCTCTGGCGCTTTAAATTGGTATTATTGAGTGTGATTGTGGTGTATATATTAGTATTTTGTGTATTTTCTATGTTGAGTGCTTTGAAGATTGTGTCATGTTTTGTATTGATTTGTATTTGTTCAGGTATTAGTTTGTTTTGAGTTTTATGTTTGTATATTTGTAAATTTTTCCAAGTGTTCATTATGGTGCCTTTGTGTGGTATATGTTTTATTAGTGTCACATTGGTTATGTCTGGGAATTCATGTCCAGTGTTTATTGCATATGTGGCCAAATTAGATTTATATATTTCTGGTTTTTTGTAAGCATTTAGGTGTTCAAAATAACGTTTTTTCAACTGTTTTTTTGTTTGTCCTATGTAACATTTATTGCAATCTTAGCATTCAATTTGGTATATACCATTGGTTGTTGTATTATCTTCGTTGTGTGGGTTATTTAGTTTTTGTAAATTATTTTTATTAGTTTTGTATACTATTTTAATATCAGTATTTTTAAATAGTTTTGTTAGCTTTGTCATTTTATTATTTATGCATGTGAATGTGGCACATTGTTGTTGTTGTTATTATTTATGTGTTGTTCGTTTTGAATAATTCTTAATTGTTCAGTTTTTATGTTATATTTTATTTTATTTTCTGTTTTGTTTACAGTATTTGAATTGTGTCCATTTTCATAAGAAATTTGGTATATTATATTTCTTTCTTTGTCTGTTTCTTGTTTGTTTAGGGGAATTTTGTACATTCTGTTAAATAGTGAATAGAATGCTGCCATTTTATGTTGTGGTGGGTGGTCAGAATGGTTAGGTATAATGACGTTAGTAGAAGTTGGTTTTCTGTATATTGCATATTGTAGGTGGTTGTTGTTTCTTGTGATGGTTATGTCTAAATAGTTGATTTTGTTATGTTTTTCTTTTGTGAATTGTATTTTTGGATGTATGTTATTGATTTGTTTTAATATGTTATCTGCATTTGTGTTTTTGTTATTTGATACATCTACAAATTTGTTTCCCATCATCTACGTACCTTATCCATATGCCATTTGGATCAAATGAATTTATAATATTTTGTATTTTGGTGTCTATGTGTTGTAAGAATATTTCTGCTATAATGCTAGATAATGGAGATCCCACTGCTAAACCTTCTTGCTGCTGATAAATTTTATCAACATAGAAAATACACAAAATGTGACGATTTTAAAAAATAAAAAAGGAAATAAAAGAAATGTAAAATAATTAAAAATCTCACATTAAAACAAAACATAAACCCCTAAAGAAAATGATAATGTAACACCGCAATAATACCCAAAATAAATAGTTTAAAACCAAAAAGAATTCGAGAATACAATTGAGATAACACCCCTTAATAATTAACCCGGCTTTAACCTGCCGAAACCGGCATCAACACGCATAATTACCCGTGAATAAGACTAATAATAGTATTAAATTGCAACTTGATAAAAAACATAAAGATGCACAATAATAAAATAATAAGTAAGAGATACCATAATATAATTAAATATGTCAGAGAATAAACGAATAGATATTAATCGGAATATGGAACTACTTTTATGCTGAATAGTAAATGACGCGAGATTACTACTCTCACCCCTTAACTAAAAACACTTGAAATGGAGCGGTCGAGGCGTAAACAGCATACAGCCGTGATGCGGTATAGTAATAATATTTTTAAAAGTTAATAAACTCGCCAGTTGAGACGTAGCGGCACTCAGTACACATTTAAAAGCCATGTGAACCGCGAATATAGTCTAACAGTGCAATTACAGTAAATATATAATAAAGTAAATATGTAGTAAACGAGTGAGTGTGGATGAGAATTGCGCATCTATGACATCTCTAAAAATCTTAACACTAAAACGTATGTAATTATAAATGTGGTAAAATCATAATGTGAAACTCAACAACTAAACCAACATGTGACGTGATTACAAGTGAATAAAACTTTTGTGCAAAAGATCCAAAAAAACGAGCGATTACTACAACTTATTAAGAAAGAGAGAACCAGGACTCACCATGACTAAAATGACTTCCGAACTTCACCATCACCGGAAACGAACCTAACAACAGAAACCTGATGTTCAAAAAACTACAAGACACAAGGCACAACCGAGAGAGTCGCCGATTCGCCAAGGATGATACACACAGGTGACACGGAGGTTTAGCGTCCGTGGTTCAGAACTTGAAGTAGAATAATATATGATAAACACTAAATAGATAAAAAATGAACGTAAAGTAAAACAAGAAAGACTGATTTAATTAAATTAAATGTAATTTCATGCTTAGCAATAACATGCGTTAATTTAAATAATTTTTGGTTAAATAAAGCAATATTTAAGATGACACAAGAATAAATATTATAAATGTAATATCATATGTTGAAACGAAGTACTCGGCTCCGAGGGCATTAATTAAAGAAAAGCTATGTTAACTCATTACTAAATTACTCTAATTCTCTTTGTACAAGAGGTACAAATGTTTTTACTTTTAATATACTCATTGCTAAATTTAGGTAATAAAGAGATGTCATGGTCCAAAAGGAGAGTGAATAAATCTACAAAACCCCTGTCACTATCCCTCAATTCACGGGATCCTATTTAACAGTTATTTAAGAGTTTGTTAAGATTTTGGCAGCCTGTTTAATTGACCTGAGCCAATTAACCAGGTTCCCGATATTATAACGACATGAGACGTTAAAAAATACTAATATATACACCACAATCACACATAACAATACCAATTTAAAGCGCCAGAGACCAACAGGAAACCAAAGCAACAATCAGCCAACACACAAATACCTCACAAGGTTCAAAACCAGTAGGCTGAAGATGGGAACACAAGGCTTCCCGAAACATGTTCCAAATAGGAAGAAAACATCTTGAGGTAAAGTCATTATAACATATATATTATATACATCAAGAAACGGACTGTAGCAGAAAGTGTTTGTGTATATATATATATATATATATATATATATATTGTTACAACACAAATAAGCCACCCCAGTACCAGTGATAAAAACTATAATTATTAAAGTAAATATACTTCATATCAAATAAAATGTTTAAAAATAAATAAAATATAAATATTATGACACGACGAACGACGACATTAACCAACCCAAGTGATTGACCCAACAACAGAAAACAAAAGAAGAAGGGAACCACGAAACAAACACAAGAGAAAAAGGTGATTGACCAACCAAATAGGAACTAACAAAAGGAGGGAAGAAACCAGAACCAAAGAAGAACAAAGACAATTAAAGGAAGTGAATGAATTCCTACAACTAAATAGAAATTAAACCAGACGAGAAGAGGAGAACCGAATCAAAATGAAGACAATTGAAGATGAAGAAGATGAAGGAGAAGAAGAAGAAGGAAGAGGAAACAAAGTGAAACCAAGAAATAACAAACACCACATATAAAAGGGAGAAATGGTATACTCAAAGATAGCATACTGTAAATAAACCCCAAATAATTATCCACTAATGAAAACAAATATTATTGTAGTAAATGAGATAATTTATATGCCTGTTTTAAACAAGAGACAGTTAAAAAGTAACTTAGTAAAGAAAAGTACACTAACCCAATTATTAAAGATAGATTTAATGAAATGTAAATAACAAAATGTCATTAATAATGAGTATCATGTTATAATGAAATAGTGAGAAATAAAAGAGAAATAATTATAGGGATTACCCACTAAGTAACACTTAATATAAACAGTGAAAAAAGTGCAATAGTGAAAGTGTAAATACCCCAAAATAGTGAGTGTATCAGTGATAAACACCAATTAATTAAAGATGAAGGTGATACGTGGAAAAAGATATTATCAGTAATAAAAAGTATTAATAGATAAGAAAACACTTAATAAATCATTGATAAACCAATCAATGATGTAAGTGAGCTTATGAACAATGATATAATTAAGAATAGTTAAAAATAGTATTTAAAATAGAGATAAGTAAAGGATGTAATATTATTCAGGGAGAAAGCCCATGTAAAAACAGTTTGTATTAACATGGAAGGGAGGAAGGTAGTAGTAATGAAATAAGATTTTGCATTAAAATTAAGTATATAATTAAAAAACACCCCATGTTAGAAGGGGAAATAAATTTAATAAGTTTGAAAGAAGTGATGATGTTTCTCACTCAAAGTAATAGCAAAAGAATGAAATGAATGTTAAACCAACAGTAACTAATAACTTATAAAGAATTGTTTGTTTTAATGTTATGAATAGGATATGGCTGAAACAAACTTGCAGTCCATAAGCCTAATTGTTATATTTTAAATAGGTATCATGAAAACTATATTGACTCGTAATCAGAACACAAACAGAATCAAAACGCAACACAAACAATTATCATAACAAAGTGAAGCCCATCAGGCTGAATTAAAATGTAATTTAAAAGAAATAAGTAAAATACCGTCATGGCTACTTTTGGCTATGAAAATGTCCAACTGTCAGACACACACAAATGTCAATTGTAACAAATTCACAAGGAAATTTACTAATCTAAGGCAAGTAAATAGTCAGTAATTATGTATAAATAATTTTAAAAGAGAAATGTTATTATAAAAGCTTAATTTAAAAGAGATATATAATTTATCAGATGTCAAATAATTAGACTAAAGTTAATGTATAATAGAATATGACCTTATGAGGTATCATTTTAAACTTTGAAAGGAAATAACGACAATAGTGATATTATATATTACCCCAAAAGGAAGATAGAGGAATAAAATCATTCAGGAAATACATAATAAATCTGAATAAAAATTTCAAATATCATAACAATGCTTTTGAAAGAGGCCTTATCCAATCAAAGGGTTTCTGTTACCATAGAAACGGGCCGTTGAATACTAATTTTCCGTTAGATTCATTAGACTTGAATCAATGACGCGTGGGTAAGAGGTACGCAAGATTGTGATGACTAAAATTTTACATTAAAAAGGTCTAAAGACGTTCAGAAATCGACTACAAGAACCAATGACGAGTAGATGCAGAGCTTCTAATATTAAACGATGTCCTAAAACCAAATAAAAGAAATTAAATAGCAGAAAGTCCCAAGACGAGATAGAAGAAGATGCCCGAAGCCTAAAACAGCCCAAAATTGATGAATTTCCATCACCCCAGACGACAACATATCACTACCGTCTGAACCGATAAGTATCAACTAAATTCAATTATCCCAGAAACCAAATTACTTTAAATATTTCTCAAGTCAATCAAAATTTCTCACTATTAGACAAAATTAATTTTCTTTCAAAGGTTTGAATCATAATCAACTTACGTAAAACAATTGTTAATTAAAATATAACCTCGCAATAATGTGCGAATTTTGTAACAACTAATACGACACTACCGAACAATTTGTAAAAACACTTTATACTATTTAAGTACGTATGAGGTATGGTAGTATACATTTTTTAATGTAACCAGCTTTTATGTTTTATTTTATAATCCAAAGAACCCCAGATTTTGAACAGACTAATATATTCTATGTAAACAGAGGCCATGACGGCATCAAAATAATTTCTTTCAAAAATCAATTTCGCCAACTTTGAGATATATGTGTTTCATGTTCTAAGCCGGAGCAATTTGTTATAAAATCATTTATAATCCTTTTGTCATATTAACTAATGACCAAACTTGCATTAAAATTACAGTACAGAGTATTACCATCGTTTTATTTCGTAGGACGTTGTATAATATATGTGTGTTAGCAAATTTTAATAAGTAACCAACTAGCGCTCGTCACGAGTGGACAATACGACAAACTGTACAGCGGCGGGAATCATTTGAACGCTCCAGCCGTCAACGCTGACAACACTTATTTAACTTGCAATTTAACAAATTTAATTGTTTTAATATAAACAATTTGGCGCCACCCGGGATTCGCAACCCCTATGAGTAAACAGGTAGGTTGTACTGATAATTTAGACCACGCTACAGACTTCAGTAGTGACAACCATTATTGTAACGACCGGTGTGAGGCGAACACACCACCTTAACACTTATACACATAAAAAACAAGTGTAAACACATTTTTACAAAGGTACGACCGGAAATTCTCGTTACAATATATTCAATATATATATATATATGTATATTCAATATATTCAGTATATTTAATATATATGTATACTCAATATATTGAATATATATTATATATATATTGTAGCGTGACAGAAAATCCACTACATTTTAAGTCATGTGAAATCATAAAGTTTAATTACACCAACAAATGTTATAATAATATTGAATGACATTTAAATAAATCAGAGGAATGAACCACAATAAAATAAAAATCCTCACTACATTATATATAAAAACCACTGTTTTAAAAACCAAAGAAAGTATCGAAGCAACTCATCAACTCATAGTATAATACCAGTAAGTTACCCAGGAAGCTCAGAGCAGTAAACCAGTTATATAAGACCATATCAAAGAAAAAAGAGACTCAATTAAAGGGTGGTGAATACCAAAATACCCAAGAACAGGAAGAAAACAATACCCTGAACCCTGTATAGAAGAATAAAGTCAGTTCAGTGAATAAATTAAATACTCCAAACTAAACCTCAGTCGTGATAACACCAAGTACCTTGGTTTACCCAAGAACGGAAGGAAGACCAGAAGAGTGAAGACTAGACGAGGGACAAGAATGAAGACTAGAAGAGGGACAAGATTGAATACCAGAAGGAAGATACGAAGAAGGACAAGAAAGAAGACAGAAGGAGAGGAAGAAATAGTATGAAAGAAACACCGTTATAAAACCTATTATTATATAAACTACTATCAACCCCAAACCCGCAAAAACTATGCCAAAGAAAGTATAACATACCCAAAATTTTATAAAATGTAATTATTGAGAAAACTAAAGTGCTGTATAGCGTTATAAGAAGTGCACCGACTAAAGCTATTGTGTAATAAAAAAAATAAACTAGTCTTAACGGTCCATGATTACTAAAGGTCTGGTCTGAGATAATAAGACTCAAAATATCAGAACCAACAGTGAAAGTGAATTTGAGTAAGTGTTGTTTTTTAAAAAAATGCAATAAACTTAAAGTTGGTGATACTATAACTTAGTAGTATGCTATATCACAACTTTAAAATCTAATAATAAACAGCATAATAAAATAATAAAATGGAAGGTTTCCAGTATTTTATTATTTTAATGTAAATCTTTATTTACAAGACATTTGTAAAAAATGATAATAAATAGAGTATGGGAGTTAATGTTTACTGATGTAGGGGATCACAATAATAATGGTCTAAACCAGAAAGGACTGGTACTAATATAGTATGAATAAGTGTAACATGTTTCAATAGACTTTTATTTCACAGTCCTAAAATCAATGTGTAAATAAATGTATTTGTAAGGTTTATTAGAAAATAAGATTTATGTTATGTGTTTTAAAAAGAATTATGTTTGATAAATAATAACCTACATACCAGTAATAATGTTCTAATAGGTATGCTATGTTAGCTCAAAAATAGTTAAAAGATATATGTTCAAACCATATCTGCAATATGTTCAATTGTGCAGATTGCTAAACCATGTTCATAATTATTTATTTTAAATATGTAGTGTTAATTAACTACTACACAACACAATAAGTTATAAATCATGTTATTTTCATATAATTGTAATTATGTAAAGTCAGAGGAGGAATTAAGTTTAAATTATTTGAGAAAGAAAGAAATATAAAATTCTAAAATCTAGGCCATTTGGTGAAATCAGAGAACCAAAATAAAATAGTATAATTCACTTAATAAATCCTGTAAACTACCAAGATTTATATAAGATAACACAATTAACCACTACTAGGAATGATCCTATGAATTAAAATGATAATAAGGAAATATACCTTAACATTTTGTAAATTGTCAAAATATATAAATTAATTAATTTTAAAGAGCAATGTCAAATTTACAGATTAACACAAAAAACCAGTTCAAAGGTGTAATTTATATGTATTTAAGGAAAGGAAGAGGAATATGACTAATTAAAATTTATTATAATAGTATTAATAATATTTAAATGGAGGGGATTTTGTATAAAGACGGAAATCCAATTTTGAGCCTATATTTCCATAAAGTAAAGAAATTTGTTAATTTCCACAAAATATCTAAAGATATGGACTATAATACATCAATTTAAAGGGAATGAGATGATTAAACCAATAATAAGGTTAATAATTCATAAAGGTGAGGAATAAACTAGATAAATTCCATACATAATGTAATATTTTATCATATGTATGGGAAGTCGAAAAATGTTAACAATACTTTTTCAAGGATTAACTGGGCAAGATTTATGACCAAGTTAATTAGTCTTTTGTTGAATATCAAGCTGGACAGTTGTGTAAAAGAACGTTTCTTTAAAATCGAGAAAAATGGTACTAGCGTTTAGCCATTGAAATCAGTGAACGAGAGTTAAACGGTTTAAACACTTTTTAAAGCTAAAGCTGTTCATACATTCACGACAATAGTGAAAACAAATACTTAACTACATAATACGAGTGATAGAAACAAGTAAAACACTATATTTCAACTGATTTATTCTGCAAATCCTAACCGATAATTTGAGAACTTAACCGTAGAAGTTGAACACATAGAAAATAAACTAACTAACGCAAGTTTACACAGAACACTTCACCAGAATACACCAAATAGATTAACAGACATATTACACCAGTGCGGGGACATTTTAGACCTTGACGAAGGTAATTTTGTCGTGATTTTGGGACATGCCGAGTTCACATTAACTACGCCAGAACTAGTAGCGGCCATCTTTTAATTCTACAGAGCCGGCTTTCTTTATCCGGCAGTGACGTCATCGTCTGCGTATGGTACGACAACGATCATACACATTACATATTAGAATTATTTAAATTTTATTGAATAATAATTATTGTATTTGTGTTAATTGTTAATGTTATACTTTCTCGTCACCCTTCTCTGACTATTAATTCTAATCGCTCAAAGAACCTGTCTTTTAATATAATATAACATAAAATTTTGTTCTGTATGACACAATCGATAATTCCTGAGACAGAGTCGATAATTGCTCTCCATCGATAAAATATCGATTATTTATTTAAAATTGTCAATAAATCTTTATATTTCCATTATTTTGTATCTGTACTTATTTCACAGGGTAATTTAAGGGTATTTATAAGGCTGAAGGACTTAAGTGAGAAGAATATATTCTATTTTGAACAAGATATTGGACCAGTCAGAAAAGTCACCAATCGATTATTACCTGGAGTTAATCTATTTAACTCCAGACTTGGTGCAAATCTTCAAGAAGTGCTCGACGGTCAATAAATACCTACCTGTTATTAAAATTTTACCAGAACCTTTTAAAAAACAGATTTATCTCTTATACATACCTCTATAAACATAAACAAAATTATTTTATTATTTGAAAATTCTATAATTAGTGAATTTTCCGTATACCTTTTATTCTTTTGTAACGACCGGCATACAGCGGTCTGGTGACCTAGTGGCTAGCCCAAACAGTGGGACTTGATTTGATTACAGCCACCACAATACTGTCTTGTTACAAAGTGGCTTCCATCGCGGGGCTTGAACGAGACAGACGTCTCGTATTGTTACAATATATATATATATTCAATCACTTTCTGCTACAGTCCGTTTCTTGATGTATATAATACATTTAATATTTATAATGAATGTACCTCAAGATATTTTTTTCCTTATGAGGAACATGTTTCGGGTACCATAATGAACATTTGGAAAAATTTACAAATATACAAATATAAAACACAAAACAAACTAATACCTGAACAAATACAAATCAAAACAAAACATGACACAATATTCAAAGCACTCAACATCGAAAATACACAAAAAACTAACACATACACCACAATCACACACAATAAAACCAATTTGAAGTACCAGAAGCCAACAGGAAGCCACAATAATAATAGTCAACCAACACATATGTACTTCACCAGACACAAAAACCGGAAGGCTGAGGATGGGTACAAGATGGTACCCGAAACATGTTCCTAATAAGGAAAAAAAATCTTGAGGTAAATTCATTATAAATATTAAATGTAATATATATATATATTTATATACAGAGAGAGAGAGAGAGAGAGAGAGAGAGAGAGAGAGAGAGAGAGAGAGAGAGAGAGAGAGAGAGAGAGAGAGAGAGAGAGAGAGAGAGAGAGATTTCATTAAGGAATCGTTACTTGAAGCATGTTAATTCACTATTTGTAAGGTAACGGAAACAACCAGCCACGTATCGTCTCCTATCTGTGTGTGTGTGTGTGTGTGTGTGTGTGTGTGTGTGTGTGTGTGTGTGTGTGTGTGTGTGTGTGTGTGTGTGTGTGTGTGTGTGTGTGTGTGTGTGTGTGTGTGTGTGTGTGTGTGTGTGTGTGTTAAAGAAAATTGTCAAATATTCCGATGAGCTGTCAAAAGCCATTAACAAAGCAGGCGGCTTCAGTGATCAATAACGCTGAACAAAAAGAGCAAGAAAAAGACAAGAATCGCCTGTCAAATGTACGAGTACGAGTGTGTGTGTGTGTTCTAATCTTTACTTCTTCTTTTTATTCTTTCGTGAATTACAATTCAGTCCATTATGCTAATGTTATAAAATCCCTGATCACACTTAACCTTAATTATGCACGTTAAACGAGACCAGCAGAAGAAGGAAGATTCCGAGGCCAACGCACGTGCGCCTGCTTTCTCCTCGCGTATCCGTTTGTGTTAGCGTAATTTCATTATACTACAGCATGATCTTCTTGAACGTAAGCTCTTTTTCGCCTAAAGATGTCAGTGGCGTATCTAGAATTTGGTCGGGGGGGGGCACGGGGTCAAGTCAGCTTCATAGAAAATAAAAAATAATTTAAGGCTAATCAATATTACTAAAGTGGCTGAAATGAGTCCCATTAAAGTAAACTGTAATAACACATCTAAAATACTGTACGCGTTTTTGAAACATTGTGTATAAGATACTTATTGACTGAATCGGTTTTCCTATATTTCATGTTTCAAACGTGTATGCCAGTGCTGTGCAATGAACCTGTTTGTATATTTAAAAAAAGAGTTACTACTATATTACTGTACACGGCTAAAAAATAATAAAACAGCCTAAAAAATAACCAAATAAGTCAACTTATTTCGGCCCTCAGGGAGAGAGGGTTCGGTCCCGTTAGGCTACGGTACAATAGAGCAATGTGGCAGTACACCAGATATTATTGCCACATTTTATTAATTTCATCGATTAATTTTCTCTGATGTGTAGGAAAGAGAAATGTCGGTATGAAGAACCATACATGACTTCCATGTTCTAAGATTTATACGTATTTAACATCACTTTCGAAATGAAATATTTCCATAGAAACTACTTCTTTCTTCAACCTTCACGTCAGTACTGTGGTCACTAACGTATACCACCACAAGTTAGCGCACTCCATTTTCACTGATGATGGCAGTCAATAGCACTGCCGAAACGTCTGGTTTTGCAGAAAATATTGGACCACGGCCAAACAGCCCGGGAAGAAATTTTAACAACAACCCGATATCTTCTTTGTTGTCGATAACGTAGTACACATATCAAAAATTATCCCCTTCCTCTTCAACAATCATTTCCTTAACAGAAAATTACCCCTACCCCTTCAATTACACTTTTCATTTATAGATATTTCATCTATATTTCTGCAGTGGATTATTATGACCTTCTTTTCAGGATACTTTTTTATCAAAATTAAGTACTTTACTCTTGTTAAAATATAAAATGTTGCTGGTAAACTACCCCTTCCCCTGAACCGATCTTTACAAAATTTAATAGGCCTTGAGTACTTTACAACTTGAGCATACATGCAAAACATTATTTGATTCTGTTTGAATTTGCGGCAGTTATCGTTCTCCGTAGAAAAAATTCTACACAGACACACAGAGACACGCACAGACACTTTTCGGAAAATGACTTTTCTTCATGTTTTGGGGGTAGTACAATCAGAATCAGCCCTTACCTCGAACATGATTTTTTGCGCCATCACTATACTTACATTTCCTTATAGATCATGGAAGTAAAAAGTGTTTCTAATTAAAACGTATCCACAGGAATAACCGACATAAAGACAACGTTATGTAAATAATAAGGTGTAATTATATTTTATATGCTGGAAGATGCGAAGTGTTAGAACACTGCAACTTACAAACGATTGTGGGTACACTGAAACCAACACCGACGGATAAGTGAAAATTTCTATTCTTCAGCGACGCTCTGAATTTCTAGTCAGCAGTAATATCGCTGTTTTCACTTTAACACATCGTTTTTAAACCAAACGTTTCGCCCATACTTAGTGACTCGACTAATACAGACCACTAAAGTTTAAGAGAGGGACTTCCAGTCAGCAAGTCATAAATAAATAGTACTCCGCACTTCGTGAGATATCGCAGTAGGCTACTCGATCTCAGTCTCTCGCGGAACTTACAACCTCTTTCTCGCAACACTGAAGAAGCACGGCCGAAACGTCTGTTTTTGTCAGTTTTGTGTTTTTTGTTTTGTTTCTTTCGTGATGTTTGAGACTTGTCCAAAGGACAAGCCTCGGGCTGATCTGGGGCAAGGCTCCTTCAGCCGGATGGTAGGATGTGGGGAGACGCGCGCCAGCGCAGGTCGCCAAAGCTGGACGGAGGCGGCAGAGAGGCTTGAAGGTAAGCGAGGACACAAAGAAGAGCGCTAAATACTTGGTAAGAAGTTAGAGAAACTTAAATTATTGTGTGATCAGGAAGGATGACAGGTTGAGTATCTTTGTAATTGGGAATTAGGTGTTTCTATGTGTTACTATTTCTTTGACGCTGGCGGGGAGGAGTTCTGGGAATAGGTCAATCGGTCATGGTAAGGAGACGGTTTATGAGGAAGGAAGGTCTGCAGGTACTGCGGGTAGTTCTGTTGATGGAGGTGGCTATGGATTGCAGAGAAGTGCGTTGTTGAGTAGTTTATTTATTTCCAGTTGAGATTATACAGGAAGGAATCGAGGTTAGGGAAAAGTGTGTTTAGTGCATACAGGGCGCTGCTGGAGGTTTTGGTAATGGGAGGTCTGCGGTACATAAGTCGTAGAGTTCGCCGTTCGGTGAATCGGTACGGGCAGGATCGGCAGTCAGAAGTATGGGATGAGCGTATGTGATGATCGGGAGGATACAGGTTGTGTAGATGCGACTAAGTAGTCCGCTGGAGCAACGGTCGGTACGAGAGAGCGGATTCGTTTGCGGGCTTGGTTTGTGGTCTTGTTCAGTTTTGTGAATTTGCTGGATTTGCTGCCATGAACCAGCTTTACATCATCATCATCATCTTCACTACAGGGATTAGGCCCTAGTTGGCCTGTGCCGGAACCCATCTCCTCTTCGGTCTACCAACATCCCTCTTTCAACTCGGCTTGTACTTGAGAGCTGCCACTGGCAATCTGGTGTCTGGCATTCGGGCCACATGTCCACACCATCTCCTCTTATACTCCTTAATCGTCTCATTTAAAGACTGGATCTTTAAGTCTTGTCTAATATCTATGTTTCTTCTCCTATCCAGAAGGAAGAATCCTTGGACACTTCTCAGAAATCTCATTTCGGCAGCCTGAATTTTCTTTTCTTCCCCTTTACCGAGGGTCCATGTCTCACTTGCGTAAAGGAATGTCGGAACAGCTACTGTTTTATAAAATTTCATACGGGTTTCCTTCCAGCTCACCCCCGAACCAGCTTTACGATAGCAATAATAATGTTAGACCACGTGCTAACAGCCCGGCAGTTGTTTTCGTAGACAGGATAAAGATGTTGAACAGGACAGTCCAGTAAAATGCGGATTGGTTAAAGTTCAGTTCAGTTTTTGGTAGGTTGAAAAGTCGTCACGAATGCTTTTGTATATGAATGGTTTTATTTTCTCTTATTTCATTAGGTCGAAATTAAATGACACCATGATTCACGATATTGACTGATGACTCGATGGGCACTTGGTGAAACATATTAATACAAAGGTTTAAAAAAAAAACATACAAACACTTGGTAAGTTTCACAGTTTATTATTTACCTCTGACAGCTGTTTCAGCTTATTAAGCTATTCTCAAAGAGATCACACAAACAACTAAACAAAGAAGTGAGGATGGTGAACATGTGTTTAAGGTGTGTATCCGGACATGTGTGTGGGGTGTGTATGCTGGAGGGGATGGCGAAGCTAAATTTTAATAAAAGTTGTTATTTAGTTTAGTTAATTTTTATATTTTGCCTTCCGATTATACTTAGTTTTTACAGACACTTGACCTTCCCTTGTTAGCTTCTTAATTAAAATTCAAATATATTGGAAAGCCATCATAAACAAGTTTTTCAAACATTCCGCAATCTATGATCATGAAACTTAAGACACGAGTAAAAAAAACGAAATCGTTTTGTGGCACTAAATTAGATAAACTCTTGAAGATCGACTGAAGTTTAGAGAACACGGGTCTGAGGAATGGAAATGTTACAGGTTTAATGCGTATTAAAGAAAATGTCGTAATACCATCGCCCAAAAATTATTTATACAGAGTGGCCACTTTCAGGTAGTACACGATCAAAGGTGGTAAAACAAAAATCCGGAAATTAAAATAAAACAAAAAGTGAAGCTAGGGAGGACGTCGTGAAGGTTCTAGAAGGGTGAGTTACAAAAGGCTGTGACGAAAAAAGGACAAAACTGGTATTTTACTGGTACTTTTACCAGTTACTCTCTTGTATTAGCCAATATAGTTTATTCTGTACAAATTTACGCTAACCCAAAACTGAATGAAGAATTTCTGGGAGGAGGCATAACTGGCCTAAGCAGCGAACCACGTGGAAGGGAACCGTAACACGATCTGGGCTGTAGAAATTTCGCATAAAAGAAAGATATAATAATTACACAAAGGTAAGATGCAGACAATGGCTAGGTCACTTAGAGCGGATGGATGATCAGCATAAATCCTGAGGGCATAAGACTATAAAACCAGAAAGAGGGACCGACCTAGGACACGGTAGTTGGATGATGTGCTGGAAGATCTAAGAAGACTGGATATGAGGGGTTACACTACAAGGGCAATGGATAGAAGACACTGTATAGGAGAATCCCTGTATTGGTGTTGGAAGCCAGAGCACACGTTAGGCTAAAGAAGAAGAAGAAGAAGAAGAAGAAGAAGAAGAAGAAGAAGAAGAAGAAGAAGAAGAAGAAGAAGAAGAAGATACAGACGAACCATTTAGAAGTCAAATTTACAGTTTTGAAGACGAACTGACGACGTAGCAAAAAAAGACCATGCGTAGAAACGAAAGGGACGACGCAGAATCGGGAATCGGTACTCAGCGGCAACATTATCTTTGAAAGCTATCTAAGGCATAAGGCAGGCTATCTCTTGGAAAGGGATATGGAGTCTACTAATATATTGAAGAAGCAAAATTGTTAAATGCATATTTCGCAAAGCAACTTTTTTTTAGAATTACCGGAAAAGGAATTATTATACCCTTTACTGTAGTATTAACAAAAACGTAAAATTAGGACACAAAATATAAGAACAGAATGGAGAACAGCGACCCGCTAAAATAAAAAAGTGTGTATAATTGGTTTTTCTAAATCAAAGATAGTGATGTTTGTAAATACAAACATGAACGCTGCGAATTTTTTCACCATCAGCAATTACAGAGCTTTCAGCGGTCGTTTAGCAGGAGACGTGCCGTGTCTAAATGCGTTTTAAAACAAACGCATTATTACGTTTTTACAGTAATTACAAGTCACGACGCCGTGTCACCGTTTTTGTTCGTCCATCGTCGTGTTCTTCTGCCTTGTCATTATTAAATTACATCCTCCTTGGTTTGGACGCCATTAAGCGGCGACAAGAACAACACCGCACGGTGAGTTCGCGCGTCAGCACTGACACGACATGCTTGAAGATTTTGATTGAATTTAGTTCGGCATCATCAACAGAACTTGTAAATAGCCTACCGCTAGATATAAACCTTATTTCATTCATCTACTCCTGTCTTGTAATCAGAGCCGAATCCTCAGAGCAAAAAACAACGCAAGCAATGCTTGCCCAAAGAAAATTAGGCAAAAGTAAATACTGAATTACGTAGCCAAGGTTATTGCTGTCACCAAACACTGTTTCACATGCCTTCATATCTCTCATATTTTGAAAGTTGGCGGGGCATTTGTCACCTATCTTCCAGTCAAAATGATTTTCACCACTTGACTTTATCAAAACCATTAATATCTTCTAGTTCTGTGCGCTGTTTTAACAGGTGACTGACTTGTACCTGTTAAAAAATGTTTCGGCGCACTCACATTGTCCACATTTTCAAAAATCTAGCATTTATTTAGAATTTCATAACTTTATGTGCATGTGCTTATAATGTGATTAGAGTCGATGCTTGCCCTAGCGTCGGGTCAGGAATCACCACTGCTTGTAAGGAGTCGCACTTTATACCATAACGTTTACGAAAACGTTTTCAAAATTGTTGTTCTGTTCTTACAAGTCGCTTTACATCATCCGACGACTCTTGTTGGAGACCGCCATTGAATAATTCGCTTTTCCTTCTATTGTCCGTTAATCTTGTCCTTAATCTACTTCAACGTAATGTCCAAGATAACTGAATTACATGACTTGAAATGTTTTTCCAAAGACATATATTCGTCTCTCTGTGTTATCTACAACACTGAACGTTCCACTGCTGTGTGGCTTCACTGTTTCGTACTGCCTTTTTAGTGTGCGTCGGCTTTTAAGAGCAATATACAACAATATCCAAACGAATAATATAGCTTTCTTTTTTAGGTACATAAGTATATCATATGTGCAACGTCCCATAATTACTGTTGGCACCCGATATACGAGGGTCAGTTGAAAAGTTCGCGGAGCGAAATCTGTAGCTTAGCAGTAAAACTAAAATTTTTCGTGTGCTGCAAGATTTGTATTTTATGTGAACTGTTAATTTCCAAATTTATCTATGAATTTATTCATTGTTTAGAAACTGTTTAAAATTGACGTATCGTGCGTGTTTTGAAAAACAGACAAAATTATACATCCTGGTGTGATTTTTTGTTAAAAATTGTATAGCGGCAAAGGAAATTCAGAACAAAATTGTAAATGTATCAGGAGATGCTGCGACTTCAAAACCAACGGTTTGTAAGTAGGTACTTGAGTTTAAACGTGGTTGTACGACCATTGCATATGATACCCCCCGCATTGGACGCCCAAAAAATGCAACAACCCCAGATGCGGCAGCCATCTTGCATAACGCTTTTTCACACCAAGTTCTTGAGTTAAAGTATGATGCAGACGATCACATGAAATGCCTATGACTTCAGCAACGTCATCCACTCCTGCTGTCTTCCAACACCCTATGAAATTTTTTCAATAATGTCATTTTTTGTTACACTTTTTGGACGTCCTCTGCTGGGATCGTTTTCAATGCTTGTACGACCACGTTTAAACTCGAGTGTGCTCCACTTACCATTGTTTCTGAAGGCGCAGTATCTCCTAACACATTTACAATTTCGTTTTGATTTTCCATTGCCGCTAAAACGTTTTTAAAAGAGAATTCATCACAACACGATGTTTGATTTTGTGCATTTTAAAAACACGCGTGGCAGGAAAATTTCAAACAACTGGTAAAAAGTAAATAAATTGACAGATATGTCTGGAAATTAACAGGTGTTCACGCGAAGCATACGTCTTGCAGCAGACGAAAGACTTTAGTTCTACCACTGAGCTACAGATGTCGCTCCTCGAACTTTTCAACTGACCCTCGTATGTGAGTTGGCTACCCAAACTGAAAGCTAAGGTAGTCTATAACTGCCTGCGCTACGTTTCGTCAGTTAGTTTGAACGATAGTTGCTAAACTGAACTAACCTTCGTTTCATATTTTGCCTCCCAAATTCGGTGTCGATTCTGGTCTGATTATTTCCTGTTCTACCGATTCGATCCCTATGATGTGCAGGTTTAAAATTTCTTCAACACGGATAACGTTTTAATAGTTCAGTCGAGGATTCCCAGATATATACAGACTACTCAACAAGAAAATCTATACTAAGCGAATACGCAACAAACTTGTATGTGCGCGTGCGCAAACAACAAGATACGCACAACTTAAGATGGCTGACAAGAGAGATGGAAAAAATTGGTCGGCCAGCAGTCCGGGCGTAGCAAGCACAGATTAGCTTAACCTTCTGCGTGAACCAACACCTTCAAATACTGTATATGGTCCACTGCTTTCATAAAAAGTGAGCATAGCAAAGTTTAGCTTAGTTTGAGTGTAAATCGTAGTTTATGAGGTCTTACAGTAGAAAACTCTCTGAGCTGCAGAACTCGCTCATAATTTTGAACGAAATAGGCTACATTTATTATTAGGTTTTTCGATTATCAGAAGAATTACGAAAACGCTATTTATTCTACTTCTCTTTTATTAAAATAACAACAAAGCAATAAACGCTAAAAATCTTCAAGCCAAGTTTGTTCATTCTTACAGTGGATCCTAATGTAAACAACACGGGGTGATACAACACAGAGGCATGGACAGTTAACAAAACAGACATATCCTAAAGAAATATAAAAATCATTTGCCTTATGTTTAGTTGTATTAATCCCAGTTATATTAAAAATTGTATATCATTAATCAGTTGTAACTACTGTATTTATAGCGGAGGATTTAGTGATGCGACCACTCGTCTAACCAATCCAGTTCAAGTACAAGCACATAGCTTTGTTTACATAAGGTTCCAGTCTAATAACGAACAAACTTCACTGCATTAGCTTCTTAGTCAAATTTAAAACTATAATGACAAAATGACAACTAATGTAGTCGTAGCTTTTAAATTTATATATATTTCCATAGATATCTATAAGCTTATATCTAATACTTTTAACAAATATATATATCTGGTAACAACATAATTTTTTTTTGTAAGCATGGCTTACAAACATTTTAAAGGTGATAAGAAATTTCTAAGAGTGTTCAGAGGTATCAATTCTGTCAAATTAATTATTAAAGAACCGATTTTGTATTTTGAATCCTCATGACGTGATCCCCATATAGACTCTTACAATTTTTTTATACACTGAGTTCCATTTTTTTAATCCATGGTGCAAAGTCAGTGGTGCGCAAAGTTAAGAAATTTGCACTGTAAGCACTACGATTTAATTTGGGTTAAAATTCCCTTTTGTCCGATATCCGGCTGTATGTTTACAATTTTTGTCGAATTTGTTATCCCTTTTATAGATACTGATGTCCTGAAATTTTGAAATTTCCAAAATTGTACATTATATTGTAGCGTGACAGAAAATCCACTACATTTTAAGTCATATGAAATCATAAAGTTTAATTACATCAACAAATGTTGTAATAATATTAAATGACATTTAAATAAATCAGAGGAATGAAACACAATAAGATAAAAATCCTCGCCACATAATATATCAAAACCACTATTAAAAGAAACCAAAGAAAGTATTGAAGCAACTCATCAACTCATAGTACAATACCAGTAAGTTACCCAGGAAGCTCAGAGCAGTAAACCAGTTACATAAGACAATATCCCGAAAAAAGAGACTCAATCAAAGAGTGGTGAATACCAAAATACTCTAAAAACAAGAAGAGGGAAGAATAAAGTTTGTGAACAGGAAGAAAACAATACCCTGAAACCTGTATAGAAGAATAAAATCAGTTCAGTGAAGAAAGTAAATACTCCAAACTAAACCTCAGTCGTGATAACACCAAGTACCTTGGTTTACCCAAGAATGAGGTAAGAAGACCAGAAGAGTGAAGACTAGACGAGGGACAAGAATGAAAACTAGAAGAGGGACAAGAATGAATACCAGAAGGAAGATAGGAAGAAGGACAAGAAGGAAGACAGGAGGAGAGGAAGACATAGTATAAAAGAAACACCGTAGTAAAACCTATTATTATGTAAACTACTATCCATCCCAAACCCATAAAAACTATGCCAAAGAAAGTATAACATACCCAAAATCTTATAAAAATGTAATTATTGAGAAAACTAAAGTGTTGTATAGCGTTATAAGAAGTGCACCGGCTAAAGCTATTGTGTAATCAAGAAAATAAACTAGTCTTAACGGTCCATGATGACTAAAGGTCTGGTCTGAGATAATAAGACTCAGAATATCAGAACCAACAGTGAAAGTGAATTTGTTTAAGTGTTTTTTAAAAAAAAAAGCAATAAACTTAAAGTTGGTGATACTATAACTTAGTAGTATGCTATATCACAACTTTAAAGTCTAATAATAAACAGCATGATAAAATAATAAAATGGAAGGTTTCCAGTATTTTATTATTTTAATGTAAATCCTTATTTAAAAGACCTTTGTAAAAAAGGATGATAATAAATAGAGTATGGGAATTAAGGTTTACTGATGTGGGGGATCACAATAATAATGATTTAAACCAGAAAGGACTGACACTAATATAGTATGAATAAGTGTAACATGTTTACATAGACTGTTATTTCACAGTCCTAAAATCAATGTATTAAATAAATGTATTTGTAAGGTTTATTAGAAAATAAGATTTATGTTATGTGTTTTAAAAAAGAATTATGTTTGATAAATAGTAACCTACATACCAGTAATAATGTTCTAAGAGGTATGCTATGTTAGATTAAAAATAGTTAAAAGAGATATATTTAAGCTGTATCTGCAATATGTTAAATTGTGCAGATTACTAAACAATGTTCATAATTAATTATTTTAATAACTGTAGTGTTAATTAACTACTACACAAAACAATAAGTTATAGATCATGTTATTTTCATATAATTGTAATTATGTAAAGTCAGAGGAGGAATTAAGTTTAAATTATTGAGAAAGAAAGAAATATAAAATTCTAAAATCTAGGCCATTTGGTGAAATCAGAGAACCAAAATAAAATAGTATAATTCACTTAATAAATCCTGTAAACTACCAAGATTTATATAAGATAACACAATTAACCACTACTAGGAATGATCCTATGAATTAAAATGATAATAAGGAAATATACCTTAACATTTTGTAAATTGTCAAAATATATAAATTAATTAATTTTAAAGAGCAATGTCAAATTTACAAATTAACACAAAAAACCAGTTCAAAGGTGTAATTTATATGTATTTAAGGAAAGGGAGAGTAATGTGACTAATTAAAATTTATTATAATAGTATTAATAATATTTAAAATGGAAGGTATTTTGTATAAAAACGGAAATCCAATTTTGAGCCTATATTTCCAAAGTGTGAACAAAATTTGTTAATTTCCACAAAATGTCTACAGATATGGACTATAATACATCAATTTAAAGGGAATAAGATGATTAAACTAATAATAAGATTAGTAATTCATAAAAGTAAGGAATAAAATAGAAAAATTCCATATATAATGTAATATTTTCTAATATGTATGAAGTCGAAAAATGTTAACAATACTTTTTCAAGGATTAACTGGGCAAGATTTATGACCAAGTTAATTAGTCTTTTGTTGAATATCAAGCTGAATAGGTGTGTGACAAAAACGTTCTGAAAAAATCGAGTGGAACATGATGCTAACGTTTAGCCATTGAAATCAGTGAACGGGAGTTAGACAAATTAAACACTTTTTGAAGCCAATACTATAAAAACATTCACGACAATAGTGAAAACAAACCTCTAACTTCACTATACGAGTGACAGTAAACGGTAAAACATTATATTACAACTGATTTATTCTACAAACCTAACCGCAACATGAAAACTTAACCGTAATAGTTGAACAAATAGAAAATAAACTAACTAACGCAAGTTTACACAGAACACTTCACCAGAATACACTAAATAAATTAACAGACTTATTACACCAGTGCGGGGACATTTTAGACCTTGATGAAGGTAATTTTATAGTAATTTTCTGACTCGACGCATATACAATAGCCGAGACCAACCCAAGGAGCGGCCATCTTGAAAACGAAACCTGCCTACTACATCATAGTTACTGACGTCACATCAGTCTTCATTGGTTCGACAAAACATTTATTCTTATATCATAACCTGAATTATTTAAATACTATTAAATAGTAATTATTGTATTTATGTGTTAATTGTTAATGTTATACTCTCTCGTCACCCTTCTCTGACTATTAATCCTAATCGCTCAAAGAACCTGTCTTTAATATAATATAACATAAAATTTTGTTCTGTATGACAATCGATAATTCCTGAGACAGAGTCGATAATTGCTCTCCATCGATAAAATATCGATTATTTATTTAAAATTGTCAATAAATCTTTATATTTCTATTATTTTGTATCTGTACTTATTTCACAGGGTAATTTAAGGGTATTTATAAGGCTGAAGGTATTAAGTGAAAAGAATATACTCTATTTTGAACAAGATATTGGACCAGTAAGGAAAGTCACCAATCGATTATTACCTGGAGTTAATATATTTAACTCCAGACTTGGTGCAAATCTTCAAGAAGTGCTCGACGGTCAGTAAATACCTACCTGTTACTAAAATTTTACCAGAATCTTTTAAAACACAGATTGATCTTGTATACATACCTCTATAAACATAAACAAAATTATTTTATTGTTTGGAAATTCTGTTATTATTGAAATTTCCATTTTATTTTTTATTCTTTTGTAACGACCGGCATACAGCGGTCTGGTGACCAAGTGGCTAGCCCAAACAGTGGGATTTGATTTGATTACAGTCATATATAGGGTCTTCTTACAAAGCGACAACCCAACGCTGGGCTCCAAGGAAGAAGGCACTACACGAGAGGTCACGTCCTGTTACAATATTCAGATTTTCGTTAAAATTTCCTTTAATTAGATACTCCACATAAAATTTTGCAATTTTCTCACAAATCTGATCCTCTTAAAATTTTGCCTCCCGTCCCTTGAGGGGTGGCAAGTCGGTCTTAAAAAGCTAGGATTCTGTAGGATAAAAGTATGGACACGCGTTCCAAGTGTCACGAAATTCGGCTGATGCATTCAAAAGTTATCATGAGACAGGCTATGTAAACCGACAGACAAATACCAAATGGGGCGATTTAATACTGAGACGTCGCCTCGATCGTTCAAAAACCAATTTGGAAGAAATCGGCTGTTCTTTACGGAACTTTATAATTTTGTAACAAAGTTTTGCATAACTACTATTTACATATGTTACTGAAATTTGAAAAACTAAAGAGATACACGTATATGTGTTCTCTCCAATAATAAATATTCACTTCAGTCCACGCCCCCGTCGTGCCCTCCGGGATATTCTGTAGCCACACTGTAGCTACAGATGCTAACGGACTTCTGTGAAGACCAACGGACGGAATGATGGAAGAGATCTCAATGATCCAACAGCAGGACACACGGAAGAGTCTTAGAGGAGCAGACCTCTTCATAAACTTGGGTTCATCTGGCTCCAGATGATAGCACCCAGTAAGGGCACCTGCCTAGGGTTCAGGTGAAACCCGGTCAACGGTCTCAAAGGCGGATGAGGCATCTCAGTTCCCAACGACAGAGAGAGAGGATGAACCTAGTGGAGTAAACCACGATAAACAATCATTTCGGACTAACAATCCGATCTTATCTCGGAATTTAATTCCTACTTTTGAACTCTATACAATTTTAATTGCAGTATGGCAAGTCCGCTAAATGAAGTCACAATCCCAGTTGGTAACTTGAAGGAGAAATGAAAGAATATTGGAGAAAAAGAAAAGAACAAAGAATAAAGAATTGAAATTGGCATGCGGTCCTTAGATGGCCGATACAAAAAAAAAATATATATATATATTACATTTAATATTTATAAATAAATTTACCTCAAGATGTTATTTTTATCCTTTAAACATGTTTCGGTTACTATCTTGTACCCATCCTCAGCCTTCCGGTTTTTTTGTCTGGTGAAGTACATACGTTTTGTTGGTTGACTATTATTATTGTGGCTTCCTGTTGGCTTCTGGTATTTCAAATTGGTTTTATTGTGTGTGTTT
Source organism: Magicicada septendecula (assembly GCA_034769895.1). NCBI lineage: Eukaryota > Metazoa > Arthropoda > Insecta > Hemiptera > Cicadidae > Magicicada > Magicicada septendecula. The sequence goes on from CM068370.1 coordinate 146,089,864, forward strand.
GTGGTGTATGTGTTAGTTTTTGTGTATTTTCTATGTTGAGTGCTTTGAATATTGTGTCATGTTTTGTATTGATTTGTATTTGTTCAGGTATTATAAAATACACAAAAAACTAACACATACACCACAAACACACACAATAAAACCAATTTGAAATACCAGAAGCCAACAGGAAACCACAATAATAATAGTCAACCAACAAAACATATGTACTTCACCAGACAAAAAAACCGGAAGGCTGAGGATGGGTACAAGATAGTACCCGAAACATGTTTAAAGGATAAAAATAACATCTTGAGGTAAATTTAATTATAAATAATAAATGTATTATATATATCAAGAAACGGACTGTAGCAAAAAGTGACTAAATATATATATATATATATATATATATATTGCAACAGTACGTCTGCGTAGGTTACTGTGCATTGTCGCAGTTAGTTAAAAAAAAACAGTTAAATTAGAATAAATAATTAATATCGTCAATATAAAAAATGCGTATTGAAAGCTGTAAGTAACCAGCGAAGGGGAACACCGAATGTGCAGGACGGTACTGGCATATCACGCCACACTCAACCTAAGATTGTGTACAATGTAACTGATGTGTGTGTGTGTGTGTGTGTGTGTGTGTGTGTGTGTGTGTGTGTGTGTGTGTGTCTGTATGTCATTAGTTGTGGCATTTTCCGCCGACCTGAGACCGTACTGTGGCAACCTCAGTATTAGTGGCAACGTAAAACGCGTGCCACTAATAAAAGTTATATTTTCGCCTAAATTAAAATATTTTTTTGTAACCTATGTATTCGTAAGAGTATAAAACCACTCCTACTGTAACCTAGATGTAACGTTTCGGCATTTCAGCATTTTTTCTAGCTTTTACGACTACTGTTCCACAAAGTAGGAAAATGCATGGTTGTGTGAGTGTATGCAAACCACCGCATCTGTGGCACGCACACGCCACTGTACTCATACGAACCTAGCGTGCATTCTTGTCATCATATAATTGCAATGTCAAGGTCTCCAGACAGATTATACAACGTTGCCACGCTGAAATTCGCAAAATTAGCGGGAAACTAAATCTAAACTGTCCGCTGTGTGCCATATGAGTGACGCGGAGTGCTTTGAGTAGTGTGGCTGTAACGAAGGTGCATTACAGCGTTCTTGGATTAAAGCCTTCTTGGATTACAGCGCTTTAACCCAATAATCCAAATGGAATCAAGTTCCTTTATACAATAAAAGTCACTGTAATTTTTGCTAGACACATTATATTTAAGGTTGCATTTATAAACTTGTGTAACCGCCTTAACGTACTTTATATGAAGTATATAAAACAATAAGCTAGAATTAGTGCCGCAAATATATTACATTTGTTACGTAGGCAATAAACACATATGAAATTAGGTGTAATATACATTTTATATAAACCGTTTCCGTGCACGTGTGAAAATCAATTGTTCACCCACATGCCAATAACCTACCAACCTAAAATTTTTCAACTCACACGTTGCGGATGACAATATCCGCTTATGGTATTTTAGGATATACCAATGTTAACAGAGAAAAATAAAATGCAAGTAAATTTTAGAAACAAATCTTTAAAAGTGCGGCGACTGTACAACCCAGTGACAGGAAGTCTGCAGGTAAGGACTAAGAGAAGACAAAAGTGTGGAACTACCGTTATGGAGACAACCAATGGACAAAGAAAATTTTGTGTCGAGTACAGTGAAAGACAACAAAATATGATATATAACTTCTCATCCTTAACACTTTTAGCTAATCCCGTGACAAAAAAATAGACAAAAATTAATTTTGGTATTCTTCTAAAGAGATTATCTAAACATCAGTCGGATACAAACATCAGATAAACATATCTTTACTCATGTACTTAAGTACTTTATTAGCTTTGAAACAAACCAATTGAACTATGGAACCGTTTATGCACTATTACAATTGTTTATTTTTCCACACATTTTAGTACATGGAATTTTAATACATCATTTTACACAAAAATGATATACATGAAAGACAGAATATGGTATATAAACTTATAAAACGCATGAATAAAAACGAGAGATGCTGCGGATATTAACGGTATAAAAGACAAAAGTTATATCTCTTTTCAGAAAAGGAAACAAAAATGATGTATCTATTATTATAAAGGCATAAGTCTCTCTAATGGGAGTTACAAAATATGTAGTAGACCCCTTAATCAACGGCTGCAAACTATTTCCGATAACATATTATTAGAAGTACAGTTGGGCTTTAGAAAAGGACGTTCATGCATTGACGTGTATATATACTAAAGCAAAACATTGAAAAACGTCGGCAATTCAATTTAGAAACACACATAGCTTTTATAGATTACGGAAAAAGCCTTTGATAGAGTTAAAACTTTATGGGGATTTCTATAAGCCAGATGTATTTTGAGACACTCATTGATGCAATTAGGAGCCTATAGGCCTACTTGAACAATAGTACAGTATTGCAAAAGGATCAGTGTCACAACTGTCAAGAGAAATTGCGACGAATTAAGGTGTTTATTACGTATAATGAAAATAACAATTACCATAATCATAATAACAGTAAACGTCGCAGTCTATCACAGCCTACTTCTAACTCTTCGCTGACATTTTCTTAATCGCAATCTGGGTATCAAGGTCCAAGAAAATTTCATTCATAACAATTTCTTTTGAGATGCTGTTGTTTAATACAGCATACAGCACTAGTGTTCTGGAAAGTATAGCAAGCAACCTTTGTTTACAATGTACAGTTAATTATGAAGGACAGCAACAACGAGATGCTTAGTATACGCATTCCATTGTGATGTCGACAGAAACAAGATAAAACTTACATATTAGCGTAGTCGTCTCGGTAAAACAGTGGACAGCGTCATTCAAAGAAACGTTATCAGTCTCATTTTTTGCCACACGCTCGTTCGTTATCTCATCTTTCTTCTAAGCGTGCCCATACCAGAGCGATAGAATTTAACTTACAGCTGTAGTCGGCGGGAGCAGTCTTAGGACGTCATGTCCGTACTTTTGTGCTATTTCATCGATAATAAATACTCTCTTTAATATTAGAATCTTTGATAATTAGTAGTAACGCTGGAAAGAGTGAGAGTGTGTGTGTGTGAGAGAGAGAGAAGGAAAGAAATAAAATGTGTGTTTGTGTCAGTTTCATAAAATAATGGCTTTCCCGGGCAAATATTTTAATTACGTTATTACACAAAATGAAAATTACGTGCACACACCACACAAACCTCGCTCAGTCAGAAGGTTAATATTCGGAAGCATTTGTTGTCACAATGTGCTCTTAATTGCGTAGCACTTTTCGAACCTGCTTCTGTACACTAATCAGATTCCTCTGTTAGTAAGATGAGATTGGTGTTTCAAATCCACAGTTATCGCTTATCGTTTTCAATGAAACCGACCAATTCATGTGCAGAAACATCGCAACAACGTAACTACACTGACGTGAGATAAAAAAAATTATTTACTATTTATAACAGTTGCTTTAATGCCGACTGTCATTTTTTTTTAAACGGGGAGTGTAATGGATGGTACTAACCCGGTATTACCGTTAATCTCTGTTCTATTAACAGGAAGAAAGCTAAAAATGAACTAAAACAAAGGAACTATGCAGTAACATATACCAGAAAAATTATACAATGTTGTTTTAAAAATACGGAATAGATGTAGCAATAAAAATGTGAAAGAGTATTTGGTAAGATAAGGAATAAAAACATAGAAAATGCCAATCTTACAAAGAAGCGGAGTTTTTCTTAATATAAAATGCAAAAAAATGTAACAAAGTGTACCTAAGCGAGACAGGACGGAAATTTGAATGCAGGTTGTCTAACCATAAACGAGGAGACGGTAATAGAACATCAAATTCTTTATATGCAAGACATTTTTAAAAAGAGAATCACAAATTTCTTAATCCCCTATGAGCTTTCAAAAGTAGTTAATAATACAGCTGAAAGACGACACTTGATAGGAGGAGAGGGAAAACACAAGTACAAAACAATAGACTATACTAAAACACGAAACGTACTGCAGAGCCTTTGACCACAGACATCACTGCACAAAGAATCATACCACTGTGGCAAAACACACAAACAGTCGCATAGACTTCAAAAAGGCTCTGGAATTTGCACATCATAAATATGTCAGACTACTATAGATATACAACATTAGCAGTGACAGGCGTAACAAGAGAGTAACGCCTGCTACCGCAGGTAATTAACTTTTACCGTAAGGGGCTGGAAATTTTTGGCCAACCACGTGGTTCTGTCTGTAACAAGTGAGTCTAAGAATTTCTTTATTTAGGCTATTATTGACACAGTTTCCTCTGTGCAACAATAAGTCTCTTCTGAGCAGCAATTGGTGTCAATTCTTTCTCGCAAAACAACGTAGTGGACCAGAATACCCGCACCACTGACATTATGCAACGCCAAGGTCACACGCAATACACAGCTAACGGACTACACTTCGTACGCAAATTTTTGTTTCGAATCTTAGTTGATTGCTCTATAAAGTGGACTGCACTGCCCCGTCACTTGTTTCCCTTATCCTATATGATTTTGTATTTCTGCTACACGTGTGCTGTCGTTTGTAACCATGCAAATGAAGAGCTTTTCATCTTTGATAGTATTCCATGTTGCGACAGGTGCGTCGCTAACGTTCCAAAGCTGAATAAATAAATAAAACTGTCCTTCAAGTACAACTTAAATAAAGCGGGTGATATAGCACAACCTTGTCGCAATTCCTTAGTGACTGAAGGTTCATCAGATAGTCTTGACCCTATCTTTGTGGTGCATAGTAATGTTGGTGTATAGCGCTTCCACAGCATAGAGCTTCCAGATCGCTTTACAGCTCTTCTTTGGGTCTATGCCTGTACCCATTACTTTTTTGAAGAATTCTTCGTTCAATTTTAAGAAGAGGTTCCAAGTTTTGAAAGCACTTTGTTTCCACTCCATACATGATCACCGGCCTGGTCACAATGCTATAATGGCGGACATTTACACTTCTAGAAAGGTTTTGCTTTCCGTTTATATTATTAATAATAATAACAACATTTTTACAAGAATATACTTTTTTATTTTTTTGTGAATTACTATGATTTGTTAGTATTCAACTATCATCATCTGATATAAAATTATATATAATATTTTATATCACTATCAATATAATTTTATATCTGATTATGTTAGTTGAATACTATCAGAACACTGTAATTCACAAAATAATAAAAAAAAAAAATTCTTCTAAAAAATGTTGTTATTATTAATAATAATATACAACAGTAAATAATATACATTAAATTGCCCAAAAATGCTATCTGGTCTAAAATCTTTATAAGACAGGTCCACTTATACTGTTAAATACTTTGCCTATGTCTGTAAAAATCTAAGTGGGTCTTAAATTTATGCTAAGTTTACAACCTTTTCTCCAGTACTTGTTATGACATAAAAATTGCGTTTGTACAATATTTTTATTTCTTAAAGCCAGTCTGATTACTGATATGAAAACATACGAAACTTATTTTAATCTTCTAGCCTATTTACTATTTTAGTATAAAGTTTGTGTTACGTTTGTGGATGGAAGACTGATTCCTCTACAATATTGGTTTCATTGGATCCCCATTTTGTACAATCAAAACAGTAATCCGTAGAAATTATGTGTGTGGATTTCTTGTGTTCAATAGTACATATTGATAAAATGGAGTATTAGTATAGAACTAGTTTCTTATACTTCAACAGCTTCAAATTGATATCACTTAAACAAGGAGCACTATTATTTTTTTGTGTCATCTACAGGCATCAACTCTTCCAAATTAACACTATGTAAACATACTAGATACATTTTGCTTTGTTAAAACTCTCTTCATATCCGTTATGTCAGCGTTGAGTCTAAGGATTTTATCATTCTTTCTCGTATATACGTGTACTTAAATGTTACTCTCGCTTTCACATCCGTGATAATTGTCTTCATTACACTATGGATAGCTGACTGATGACTATGAATGTAGGCCTAATTTTCAGAAGTTACAAAAGACCTCTTCTTTGTCTTTACCTCTTCTTTGTGTTTCAACCTAAGAATTTTATTTGCAGCAGTTATGGGTTTGCCATATATTCGATATATTTGCTGCCTCTTCGAACATTCGTAAGCTTTAAACTTGTTTACTTTGATCTTATTTACTACACTTAAAATTTCTTAATAGCGATTATAATTTTAAAGGTAGAATTTGTTTCGACTTTAAAGGAGAATAAATTATCAAGATAAGCCTGTGAATAAGTTGCTGAAGGTAGCCAATCAACGTAAGCTATACTATCAATCGGCAAAGAAATCGAACTTTGTTTACTTTAATCGGATTAATCAATTTTAAGTAGTTTCAAATTCTATGACAGCGAATAGTCGTTTCAGGATATCTTTTCTTAGTAAATTCTTTTATAGAGTTTGTGTTTTATTTAAACTGAACAACGTAGATACACATATTACATAAATGACTTATATATTATATATAAACTATTACGTTTGCTTCAGCGGTATTGCTAATGTGTAATTTCGTAATCACTCTGCTACACTAAAATAAAAATACCTTTATGTGACGACTGTGGGTTCTAAAACGTTTAGCAAAAAAAAAAAATAGATACAATTAAGTGGAAATAGAGCCATGTTTTAGTGTCTTCGTGTGTTTTAAACTCAAATAATAACCTTCTGTATAATAAATTAATAACCATATTTTGATACTGCAGTGTTGTATGGTTCATTGATTACATATTATATAATTTTATTGACTTTTACAAAACTTACAAAGTAAATCAGACTGTTATATCTCCAATATTTGCGTTTTGAAGAAACAGTAGAAGTGTAAAATGAGCAGCTGTTATTCAGTAGAGCAGTTCAGATAAACACGGAACGTTCTCAGTATATACACAAAACATTCAATGCCAGCAGCAATTCAAGTAGACGTAAACACAGTCTACTTTTTGGCGGGATTTTTAGCTGATTTCAGAGAAACAAATGAGTTGTTACGAAGAGTTTATAAATTGTGTAATTTCTAATGGAAGTAAACGTATGTTGAAATGATAAATGAAACACGTTACTAGCGTTTTCAAACTACACAAAATATTATTTAAATATTTTCTGCTACCATATGCTGTTGATAATATAATTCAGTAAATCTGCTTAGTAGCTCTATTATGTAATCTTGCGGACAATTATGAATTATTGTATACACCGCAAATGACTAAATTAGTCATCTCATTTAGTCAGTCTTACACAATCATCACAGAGTCATTACAGGAAAATAAAGGGTTAGTAACATGTCCTATTCACAAACAACCTTTTTATTTTAGTTTTGTAACTTTCATCTATCTGCTAGTCATGTTCGCTCAACATACTCGTGCGATTGATTGCTTCTCTCACGCTTGTGTCCAGTGCATATTTAATTATTGTACGCTGCACTATTGTGACTCCATAATTTTCACTACGTTGCCTTGACTTGTTCCTAAATTTCTTTAACAAATTGTTGCCGTCTTTGATTTTTTTCCACTAATTGAATTTTATGTATCATTTGCAATTCCGACCTTTATTCCGCAGGTTTTGGTCCTCGCGCTCGTATCGCTCAGCATCACATATCGCACACCTCGCCTCCCAACATTAAATAAATTCGTTGGCTACATTACAGTTTTTAAAAACGTTTAATATACGCGATACGTTTCTTTTGAACTTTTTAAAGTTAGAAGAATGAAGACACGGTAGTGTATAAACAAAGATTATAAGGTCAACGGATTGTCTTTAGTCACGAGTCAGCTGTTGAAACAAAGACAGTTCATTCAGTGTATCTGGTGTCATGTAGAAGTTGAGATAATACACAGATGACTTTTGTAATCGCTGCTATTTAGTAATACGTACGAATTTGTTGTTGTGGCAGCAAGTTCCTTTTGGTTGACACCTGAGTGTTGCTGAGGTTTTGTAATCTTTATCGTTAGCGATAAATGTAATTATTGTTGTGGCGAGTATTTTTTGTTTGCGTTTGCTAACTGACAGTTGAGTGTGTTTGAGATTGTGTGATTTTTGCAGTAAGTGACACTTATAACTGTTGTTGTGGTCCGTTTTGTGTCACTTCCCCAGCCTGTGGAAACGTGCAAAAATCGCCATGATTCCCAAACCTCGTAAGCTGCGTATAGGGCTACTTACCGAGAATCATCGCCCAATATCTCTATTGCCAGTCATCTCGAAAGCGTTCGAACGGCACCTGCACAGCCGATATGCGCCCCTGGTGGATGGTTTCATTCGGCAGTAGCAATTCGGCTTTCGCAGAGAGCACTCGACGACCCTTCAACTCGTCAGGGTTGTTACCCAATTGACGAACGCCGAGAACAAGCGTCAGTCCTCCGTCGCTGTATTGCTCGACATGAGTAAACCCTTCTATCGAGTCTGGCGAAGGCCTTCTCTACAAACTAGCCCAATCCCCTCTCCCTGTCTCTTTCGTTCATCTTCTGCGATCGTATCTTTGCGACCGCGTCTGTAGAGTACGCGTCGTACCCATCCGTTCGACCGATCGTCGCAGGCATTCTTCAGGGATCTGTCCTAGGCCACGTTCTGTACCTTCTGTACACGAACGACCTGTCTGTACAGCCTGGAGTCATTTATCGCTCTATGCGATGACGCCATGTTTCATGCTAGCTCAGCGAACCTTAGTTTTGCCTGGTGCAACGTCAGCTCGTCCAACTTCCAGACTGGCTTTGGAAGTGGAGAATGGCGATCAATGTGGAGAAAACCGAGGCGATCGCCTTTTCTCGTAAATTTACTTCCCGCTTCCAGTCTCTCTCCCTAGAAGGGAGTCAAATCGTATGGAAACGGTCTGTAAAATACTTGGACGTCACTGTTGACTGGCGCCTAAGCTTTGAAACCCACGTCTCCCTGAGTCTCCAGTGTGCCTGCGGCGTCAAACCCTAAATATATCCCTTTCTCACTCATCGGAGTTCAGTGCCTGTGCGCACTAAACTCACCATCTATTTGATCTTTCTCAGAGCAATATTAACATCTGCAGCCTCTGCCTTTTGGGCATAATTCAGCCCAAACATTGTCGCCTGTTTGGAAGCTTTCCAATCCCAGGTCCTCTGGTACATCTCAAACTCTCCCTGGTTTGTCAGATATGATGCTATCAGGGAGAGTTGAAGGTTCCTTCTCTCACCGAATTCGTTTGGTCCCTACCCTTCAATATCTTTGCCCGAGCCTCTGTCTTCATTTCAAGGCGGGAACTTTCTTAAATTTTTAAATAAACTTTTAACTTGATTTCAAGGCCTTGTTTTCTGAGTTACTGCGATCCATTAATCTCTTGTACCGATGAGAATTAGAATTGAGATTACCGAAAAAGATCTGTAACGCTATTTAACAGCTGACTGGAATAAAGTCTACACACCTTGTGATATTGACGCAGCAGCTTACTATCTAAACAAGAACTTGTCTGCTATTATTAAAAAGCACGTATCAGTAAGGAAATTATTGTAAAAGAAGGATCCAGCTTGGTTTTCTAACTAGACCTTAGTCCCTGACGCATACCAACTGCTTCGTTTACTTCCATATCTCTTCGTAGAGCTGAGTAAGGAGCGAATATCCAATTTTTACCCAATGCTATGAGCAGGTACGAAATTCTCCGATGTTGAATTAGGCGGCAAATGTACCGTAAAAGACACAACGTGCCGTTTAATATAGGCCTACTGTACGTGTGTTAAGTAATAGTGTGTCGATAATTATAGTACAGTAACACCAGCATGACAATAGTTCACGTTTAAAATATTACTTTACTGCTTCAGTTTAATTATCTGTGCGTGTGTTAATTAACAGTGTGCGACGATCATCTATTAATTATAATTTTATTCTTTAATATCACTGTAAGTATCAAATGTCTTCGTAGTTCGTTTTATAATATACATTTTTATTTAATTTACATTATCCGTGCGTGTGTTTATCGAGTTTGTTGTGTGATATTCATTTGTTAATTTTTTGTGATTTTTTTTAGATTTTCATAATCTAGTATTTATTCCCTTTTTATTTTTGGTTTATTAAAATCAGTGAGCTTAAACAATACTTATGTTCGTAGTGCGGTAAGGATTGTGAAAATGTAGATAATCTTAACCAGCATTCGAAATTACATCCCGAAGAAGTAAACAGTGGAATGCCGGTTTTGAGCAACTTGAAGTCACGTACACAACAATGTAACATCTGTGATAAACAGTTAAAGCACTGATACACATTTAAACGTCATGAACGCAAATCCCACGGTGCAGGGGTATCAGCACCGAATAAAGTTAAGTGCCCCTTATCCCTTATGTGTTCTTGCGGCAGCGATTGAACTTGAACACTTCGAATTGCAGCACAACATATCAGTAAAGTCTGAAATTAAAGAATTTAAATCCTTAGAAAGTTTCTTGGATTAAAAACAAGCCATTGAAAAAGAAACATTTTCAAGATACGTTAAAAAGCGTGGCTCCCATTCTGCTACCGTCAGCACAAAGAGACATTATTATATATGTCATAGGTCCGGGAAATTTGTGTCTGAAAGTAAGGTAGTCGGCACTTAAAATTACAGGGAAGTAACAAAATCAATGCTGTCTGTCCGGCAAGCATTCGCGTCACTGAAACTGAAGATGGTACCACTTCAAGCAATACTTAATAAAATGTGCGATTCCGTGACAGGCTGTAAATTAAAAAGAATTCATTTATTAACGAAGCAAGACCTGTACAACATCGAGCACGCATATAATTTATGCTCGAAGTCGGTGAGACGTCAAGAAGATGGTACAAGGGTTGAAGCGTTGGTCAACGAGGTCATTTCCAGTGATCAGACTTGTGTATTATTTTATAAGCCTCAAGGGGTCGTCAGAGAAACTGGCCAAACTTTAAAAACAGACGATTTTGTTTAATTATAATGAACAATGCACAGAGTGAAATACTGAAGAAATATGGCAGTGTTTGTATATGCATTGATGGCACCCACGGTTTGAACAGTAACGGTTTTTAACTAATAACCCTACTTGTTTTAAACGACATGAGAAAGGGATTTCCATGTGCTTTCCTCATATTAAATCGAACTGACGAAAAAGTGCTTTCTTTGTTTTTTCAGTATATCAAGGCAGAAGTAGGCGAAGTTTTACCGAAAATGTTTATGTCCGATTTGGATGAATCCTTTTATAATGCGTGGATATCAACAATGCAAGCTCCGGCACTGAAATTGTACTGCACTTGGCACGTTGACAGGGCTTGGAGAAGGAATATTAGTTCCAAAGTAAAAAGCAAAGAGAAGCAGGGTTACGTTTATAGTAGAATAGTCAGGACATTAATGCAGGAAAGAGACTCTTCTGCATTCGAATGAAATCTGCCTGAAGCAATTAGGCGACTACTTGATGATAAAAACATTTCTGAATTCGGCACTTATTTTGATCAAACGTTCTCAAAAAATATTCAGTCTTGGGCCTACTGCCATCGACTTCAAGGAGGTCTGAACACCAACATGCATATCGAAAGAATGCATCATACAATTAAATATATATATTTACACGGCAAAAATGTAAAACATTTGGACAAAGCGATAGTTGCTCTAATGTCTTTCGTCCGCGATAAGTTGTTTGATAGTCCTATTATCTTAAGCAAAGGCAAATTAACTACAAAGTTGAAAGACATTACAAAAAGACATAAGCCTATCAGAGAAATCGACAGTAACTCAATTATCAGAGAAGGAACAGGCAATGGGTGGAAAGTACCGTCGTCTTCTGGCATGAAAGAGGTACATATATTTAGTACATGAAAATTATGCGCAGTGAAAATGCAATTTGATCTGTGTAGACTGTGATGTGAGTATACATAAATATTCATGCACGTGTGTAGAACTTGTATTAAGTGGAATATGTGTAAACATATTCATGATGTCCTGCAGGATTAACAAAGCAGGGCGTAGTTTTCAGTCGAATTGTAACAATATCGAAGACGATGGTGACGATCGGTTGTTTGTGCATCCGGAGAACGAAATTGATACGACGGAAAAACAAGAAATATTATCCCAAGTCAGCAAAAGAGAAAGTTTTATGACATCTATGGGCAATCGAAAAGAATCACACAAAGGGGACTGAATTGAATTAGTTAATAGTGTAGCCATATTAGAAGAACTGGAAGTGATTAAACGACAAAATTCGCTCTCGCGTTGCAGTTCAAAATGTGCTTAGCTGTTCGACTTCTTAGAAAAGAAATATCGTGCTACAGAGGAGAATTGATTCCACCAAAAAAAGGAAATTAACACATGGTAATATTATGGTAAAGCCCAATGAAACCAATATACAGAACACTGCTCTGTCGCTGCTGCTGCAAAAAAATGATTTTTATAAAGTTAAACAGAATTTTAAATAATTTTTAAGTTTGTTAGTTGAAGTATCATTATACATTATTCATTAAATTATTAAATATTCAGCGCGTGTGTACTTAATGTGCATATAAGACTATGTATTTAATAATGTGGCATTTTGTTAATAATTATCGATGTGTTTTCGTTCCTATGATTGTCGGGCATCTGTGAACAATTCGATTCATACTGGATCAACTGCTTTCGAAGTGTGTACAGTCTTACGTAACTGGAGCGTATCAGCTGTGAGTGGAAATGACAAACGAGTTCAGCATTTTTAAACAATACAAACATAAATAAAGATTCAGTTGTACACGTCATAGTTTGGCGCGAAGGAAGTTCCGTAAAAATCGTGTTGCTCAATAAATATTTGTTTCTCAGTATGTGTCTGGTTGCCAGCTGTACTGAAACGCAATCAACCTGTACGAACATTTTACGGAAAGAAACGAACATAAGCGTAGCAGTCGGTATTCGTCAGGGGGTAAGGTTTAGTGGTTTACTACAGAGGTAATAAAATGCCTAAGGCAAAAGAGTACAGAACATAAAAAGTTTAAGAAAACGAGTATGATTCAGCATTGCGAGAATTTTCGATGTTCAGAAAGGGGAAGATGCTTCTCTGAAGAGAAATTGAGAATAGCAGTGTGTTCTTGCGCTCTGTTTGCATCAGAATAAATTCTGTTTCCCTGTTAGATAGAAATCTTTAAGAAGGCTATAGGGGGATATGTGGAGGCCATCCTTTAAACAAAATTATTGTTTTTATTACTTCTACTCCATTCGTATTATTATTTATAATTATTGTATTTACTTATATATATGCGCATAAAATTTTCATTTGATTTTGATACTTCTGATGTTGAAAGTTTCAACCATGGGTACATTCAAGATATTCCAGCGTTTGTTTTTAGAATTTACTTTTTTGGAAATCTACATATAGGCTATAGTTCAGTAAGGGACACAAATTTGCGGAAGTTATGTACTTCGTACGACCTTCGGAAGTGGCTCATTCTTCAGGTCATATTTCCAGGACCTCGGTAAAAATACAGTTTTTCTTAAAGTATCAAGTTTAATTAAATATAAAATAGCTATCATATTTCACAGTACGGAGATACCCTGTAGTGTTGAACATATCATTATGTCAAACATAAACACCAGATTTATAGTTTTACATTAAAAAATAAATAATATTTTGTTTCAACAAGAATATGTTTTTTACTATTTATTACACTGTTTCAACAGTTTTATTATACATTACTATCATCTTCAGGAACAGAATGTGCAAAGAAATAGTTATACAAATTTAAAATCTATTGTTTATAAAAGCTGTTTTTTATATAAGGCTATATGATTTATATGTTTTATGTTTATAAATGGTATATATATATATGTGTGTGTGTGTGTGTGTGTTTGTGTGTATACATTTTTCTATAAAAATGTATCAAAATGGCGTGTTTTCAAAATGTATACGTTTTGGCGTCTACCTGAAAACGAAGAGTATATTGAAATTTTATTGTAACATTATGTTCTTGTGAATATGTTATTTGTTTTGCATTTTATATTTCAACATACTCTTATAATAAGCAAACAATTTTTTTTGTACAAAACGCTGTCATTATGGCATCTTTTCATAATTACGACAATAGGGCGTCTTTTCAGTTTTCCAACAATTAAGCATCTGAAATGTATACTTTTTCGAATTTCGCCGTTTTTGCTTCCAGCGACGTTTGCCAGTTTTCAACCACGGGTATTGCACAGTTTTCGTTGACGCTTATTTGTTTTTATGAAAGAGTGACTAACTGCAGGCGAATGACCTGGCAGTTATTTTTGTTCCTTCGTTCACCCGCTACCTTTACATCATAATTTTAACTAGTAGTGTCAAATATTTATCAACAATTTTTAAACTTCACTATCCAATTCTATTAACCGTGGTAATATAATTATTTTGTTTTACGAAGCATGCCAACGTAGCGTACTGGCCTTTCGAATTATGTAAAAATTGACCACTTCTCGTCGGACCAAATAACGTAATTAACGAGGATGTTAATATTTTCTCACATGCATCGACACCGAGCGATAATGTAACGTTGATCTCATTTACTAGAGAAATTTCTTATGCAATTGGCAGTCAAAAGTAATAAATGTAATGCCAAACGTAATAAACATATACTAGTTATATAACAAATATAATCAGTTATATTTTTTGTCAATATTCATCATTATACATACAGTATTTCGAAGTAATGCTATAAAACATTTATTTGTATCTTTTTTGCGGTTAACAAAATTTTATAATTTTAGTTTGTAGTTCTGTAGTTGTTAATAGTCTATAGTTCTGTTTGGGATTGAGATTGGTAAATAGATAGATAGATAGATAGATAGACAGACAGACAGACAGATAGATAGGTAGATAGATGGAGATAAAGAGTGAGAGAGGAGGGAGAGAGAGAAATAGTAAAAGGATAAAAGTGCGTAATTAAGAGATTAGGAGAGAGAGAGAGAGAGAGAGAGAGAGAGAGAGAGAGAGAGAGAGAGAGAGAGAGAGAGAGAGAGAGAGCTAAATGGGAGTCAAGAGTCAGATACACAGACAATGGCAGAAAGCTACTGTACGTATTTTTTTGGTAATAAGATTTATATTTTTATTAGTAAGAGATATAAAGAAGGGGAGAAAGAGAGAGAGATAGAAGAAAGGAGAGCGATCAAATGTGCAAAAATGTACATAATAATAATTACTTCTTGTGTTAGAGACAGACGGAGAGGAGGAAGACAGAGGGTTGTGAGATAGGATAAAAGTTTGTATTATATTAGTTCTATTTGTGTTAGAGATTAAATAGCAAGATGACGCGAGACGCAGGCAGGGAAAGAGAGAGACACACACACAATATTAAAATGTTTTGGGTTGAGGGTACTAGAAGTCGTCGGATACCTGCTTTACATCTATTTTTATTTTATTTTTTTTTAGATTTTTTCTAATTTACTTGTACTATAGCTAAATTTATTGACCACAAATTACTGTACATTCAATTTAAAAATTGCGTGTAAAAATAATCAATAGCCGCTAAAAATTTATTAAACCATTCTTCTGCAGAAAAACACTTTTCTCCAAATATATTCAATCAAATACATCTGAAATATACTAATAGACATTCTGCTGAATCTTCTCCGCATATCACGCTTAACTTTAGACCATTAGTTCTCGATCGTTTGTGTGTGAACAGCAGAATTGCGAGGACATACAAGATTAAGCGAATGGTTCACAGACAGAAGTAGGCCTATATACCCATACATTTGGGTATGTATGGGTACTCGCGAGTTGTACCCGTGCCACATATCTGCAACTATAGTGGTTCCTGGTTCCATATTATTTAAAATTACACAATTTAGTGAGTTTGCATCACGTTTATCCACCACCTATAGGAACAATTTCTTTATTCTCCTGCAAATGCTCTCAAGTACCCACCGAGTTTTTGTTATTCGGCCTCTGTTGTACTTCCTTAAGCAAACGCACTTTCATCAATTTCAGTATCTCCCGGGCCGCCAATTTTTGAGCTGTTATCTATCAACCAGACAGTAAGGATCTCCCTGAATTCGTTTATTAATTTTTGCGTAGTTTTCCTGTTTATGTCGATCTGTTTTGAAATGACTGAAATTTGATATTTCAAAATCCAAGTACACACACAATACAGATAATGCAGGAACACGCGCTATTCCGAAAAAGTGTAAGCATGTATGTTTTTTGTAGCTCTGCAATTCCTTCTACCACATCTGAAGGTAACGTTTCTTTATCCTTTTACATTTGTTAACATATTACCATCACACTTTACACATTGTATTGATAACGGAAGAATATTTTAGTCTCAAACACATTTTCTGATACCCTTTTTTTTTAATGAAACACCGAAAATTATTAACACTTTTGTATTCCATTTCAGTAAGATACGGATGTGCACAACGCTGATGAATGAATGTTAATTCAAGTTTTTTCGTTTCCCTTTTATCCCTTAGTTTAAAGCGAAGGTCTTCTTTCATCGCAAATGACACACAATCTCAGGGCACTTTATATTTTATAATACTTCATAATTTATAATAAATGTGTTACATCGCGTTATAATCGTTCATTTAAGTACTAAGTAGGCCTGTAATGTGAGCGCTGATGTTGCTAGGTATAAGTCTATGTAGGCCTACTTGTGCCTCGTATCAGGTTACTAATTAATGATGGCTACATGTTCATAATAGTTATATTATATCTTATAATGTGTATTTTATAATCATTTAAGGAATTTCGTATTCTGTTAAATAACCGCATTTAATTACTTTTGTACGCAAATTGTGTGTTAATGCTCGTACTCAAGTAAATATTACAAAAAAGTAATATAGTAGTTATCAAAAAGGAACTTATGAGAACTGTACAAACGTGACGTATTGAGTCGCATTATATATAGGATGCGACGTTCTGGCAGCGCGTTTAATTGATGTTTTATACAAATTATGTCATGTGACTTCTAAACTAAATGAAGTATGGTAAAAAATGTATACAGCTCCCCTCTGTCTGTATACCTCTCTCTCACTTTCCTGCTCACTCTCTCTCTCTCTCACTCCCCCCTCTCTCTCACCCACGCCCTCTCTCACTTTCTCTCACTCTTTATTTTCTCAAGTGTTTATGAAATATGAAGGACACTGGAATATGGTAAACTCATAGTAATGTTTATTTGGCTGAGACAAGATAAACGAGAAACGTGATTACATATCTGGCGGGAACGATGATGCATTTTGCAAACTGGCGTTTACGTCACACACGTCCGTCTTTTCTACAAACATTGTGCACAGTTTAATCTGAGTTGTGGTATCGCGAACTCAGAAATGGTTAATACACGTCAGCCACTGCTGTGTAGAGTGATAATGTGTTGTCTATTCAGCGTAACATCACAGGTCTCCAGCACAGAGACAAGATTTCTCATTCATCAGAATCCCTCCAACAGGACTCTCTACTCAAGGTCAAATAAAATTCTTAATGTTTTAATGGCACAGCGTGTATGTTTACAAAACATACTACCTGTTTGGGCTGACACATATATACACATCTACGTCCGAACTCATGCAACTGTACATCAGCTGTCTGTTTTTACGTTTCCACAAAACATGTTCCAGAAAATCGCGTTATGTTAAAATAATATGAACATTTTATAGTAAAAAAATAATAATAATAACAATTTGTAAGCTTAAGCATTCATAACATAAGAGTTTTTCAACGTTCCTTTCTCCCCCTCCCGCCGAAGACACACGCACTCTCTCTCTCTCTCTCTCTCTATATATATATATATATATATATATATATATATCACACACACAAATAAAATACGTATTAGACTACATCATTGTCTGATGTCCAATGTCCAATCACCTATCGCAGTGGTCTCAAGGCCCCTTTCAGTTCCGAGTCTATACTCTCTCTGCAGCTACTTCTTGGGCTGCCTGGTATTCTTCCTTCCTTGTGTTTCTACTCTAACATGTGTTTTTGGAATCTCAAAAACGTAAATAGGTCTACACGAAATTACAATCTGATCCCAAATAAAGAACTTAATTATCAATTACAGTACTTTCATTGCCAAATAAGAAAGAAAAAGATCATTGTGTAGGCCTATGTGTAAACGGTTAAAAATCTAATACACCCTCGGTCAAAAGGATGGCAGTCGGGAGCAATGGTTATTTATTTATGTGTGTAGTTACGTTGTTGTCATGTTACTGTACATCATTAAACGACGACTATACCGACAGCAAAATGACGACGACACGATAGGCCGATTCACTTAAAGCTGGGATTCATGAATACTAATTGTGACTACACAGCGGCAACGTGTACTCAAAACTGTTATCTTGTCTCACTAAAGGTATAATCTGATTGGCGCATAGATACAGTTTCGGAAAGTGCTGCGTAATTAAATAAGTTATTACATCAGAGGCTTCTGATTGTCATGCATATATTTGTGTAAATATATAATAAAGTAGGAGTAGTAATTTAAATGCTTGTTATACTGTTACGTATAATTTAATAATGAAAATTAGGTTTATCAGAAAATGTAAATAAATTATCTAAAATGCACATTATTACTTTCAAATATCACTCGTTTTTACGCGGACATAAAGCATTGTCTTCTTTTGTTCAACTTGTCTGGTGATTATATTCACATAACAGTTGTGACTACATATCCAAGACCGGAAAAGAATGAATACGAGTTTGTTTATTCGAACAGGACTGCGTATTATGTCTTCAACTGGCTTGTGTGCATAGTATACACAAGGCAGCTGATCTCTGTTATTACATAGTTCTCCTTGATAATACCACATCTGACAACAATTGCTGCATACCTTCATGCAACAATTTTGTTAGTCATCAGTACGAAAACTTTTATACATGACAAATTGTAGTAAGCAATTCGAACTAACCAGTTACACGGCCGTGAATTGATCACAGGACTTGTCTGGATGTTATCGAGGAATAGTTATTTCGGGACAAAAATCTCGTAACAAATAGAATTTTCGTAAGAATGTATATAACTATTTCTTCAGGCTACAAATAAAACATTTCCATGAGAGATTACTGTCTATTATGAAGCCAAGATATTTCATTTGCTTAGTATGATCAGTCACCAAGCAGCTGTACATGCTTGACATGTTTTTGACATGATGATTCATAAAAAACAATGCGAAAATTCAACCTTGTCTCTCAAAAAGAAAATCATATATTTTTTTACTTAAAACCGTACTGTATTTTACTAAATCAATACTTCAGTTTATCTAATTCGACAATCCTTTAACTGGGAAATAAAAAATACATACAATAGTTATTTATTTTTAATTTACTGTTTTAATTAACATCGTGCCATGGCTGACACTTTTTGCTACAGTCTATTTCTTGATGTATATAATATATTTAATATTTATTGAAAAACCAAAAACCAACGGGAAGTCATAACAACCGCCAACCAGCACACAGGTACTCCACAATTTTCAAAATTAGGAGGCTTATGATGGGAACACTAAGGGTAACGAAACATGTTCCAAATAAGGGAAAAATAACATTTTGAGGTAAAGTAAATATAAATTTTAAATAATATTTATATATATATATGTATTTAATATATAAAAATAAGTTTTGTACAGTTCCATTTTGTGCTTCAAATTCTTTTAAAAGTAAAGTACTGGATTGTATATACTGAGACGATCGAGCGGGAGGGAGAATTACAGTACATTGCCATCTGTCTGTTGGCAGATTCACATATTCACATAGAGTCGGCTTGTGTGTACACTATTTGCGATGAGTACTGTTACGTGAGCAAAACGCGACAGTGATTTTCGTAATGAATTTGAACGAAGGAATTTCTATACACACGTATTGAGTGTTATCGCGGGGCAGGTACATCGTACGCCCATCTGTCTTTCATTAATCTTTTATTGGAAGAATCTACCACATTTAAGCACTGTCTGAATGGAATTAATATTTAATGATTTTACTGTCATTCCTTGCGTTTCGTTAACGAGTCAGTTATTCCAATTCCTAATGTCATAACGGCCTAATTCCCTTCCAGAACTCAGGTAAGTACGCAACTGAAAGAATTGCTTCTTAACAGCATTAATTTTGTCCAAACCATCCGGAAATATAATAGTGTGAGAGCATTCTCTTACTTTTTGGTCACGAAAATCATATCCCTGGTACAGGTTTCTACTCCTTAAAAATTTAGGGACAGATTCACAGATATATTTCCGATTATTTACCACTTGCTGGCGACAAACCTTATTCTTTGGCAGAATATGACATACGTATTGTTCGTAATGAAAACGAAGAGTTTCAACACTCGTTACTTACAATCCTGGCAGCTTTCTAGCTAATAATCCTTACGCACTACACGGCCGAGGTTATCGAACATGAAGGAGCAGACTACGTAACATGACTCTTCGGTACCAGGATCTGATGGCGATCGTACAGTACGCAAATCTGGAAAACTGGACAGGTTTTTAACTATGACCTGCAATCCGAAATGGACAGATATAACTTCTTAACTTGGTGAAAATGAAAAATCTGCCGATCGTCGTGATAGGTTTCTGGAGTGTTTGTTATAAACTCAACTAGTGATAAAAATGATTTACTAAAAAATCACTCATTGTGAGCAGTTGTTATCCTACACATATTTATTATTTATATATTTATTATTGAATCCCAGAAACGTGATTAATACACTACCTCATGCTTATCCTAAGTTGTGTGCGGAGAAATACCTGACCCAGTCAGTTTTCCAAGGATTCATAAAATTGTTATCTCGACTATGATACATGGATCTTGTAGAGCTCGTAATCCTAATATTCCTTTCATGATTGATGGAATGTGTACACATAATAACCGAGCAACGTTTTACATTAAACTACTGAAAATAACAATGGTTATCCAAAGTACCGGAGAGGAGATGACGGAATTGTTGAAGTAAAAGGAATATATCATTTGATAATCGTGATTCGTTCTCTACAATCACTTCCTAATTCTACAGTACAATGCTCACATCAATATTGAAAACCTATTCCAATACATGTATAAATAATGTGACTCAACATGTATGCAATTCGTAAGAAGCGTCAGTGACGATCATTAACTGGATATGTTGTAACTATAACATACGCGAATATGCCATACTTTAGCTCTCATCAGATATTCTGTGCCTTCATTCAAAATAAATGCATGATCACTCACATACAATCGTTCGCTTAGCTGTGCTTGAAGATGGATATTATAATGTGTATTAGGGCAGGGGATGAGAATGCAATCCAAGGACCTGCAACAAAACGCACAACATCGATGAAATCATGGTTTGATTTTAATCAATGCGATCCCTGTGCTTGTCAATTCCTGTATACTGGTATTTCAGGACTTTATGGATTCGCTGATAATAAATGGATTCCAGGAAAGAGAGATGGTTGCAAAATGATAGGGAGAATGTACACTGTCGCACCAAACGATCATAACAGATTTTACATACGTATGTTACTACTTCATATTAAAGGAGGAACATCACTCGCATGTCCACGCAGCTACAGCAATACATACGCAACTTATAAGCCATACAAAGGAGCGGCTCTTGCATGTGGGTTACTTGAAATTGACACAGATTGGCACAAATGTTGGGAGGAAATGCAGAGCACATACTGTACATGTCGTGTCAACTACGAGAGTTGTTCTCATTAATGTGCTACTTCTACAAACCAACATTACCTTTTCAAGTGTAAACGATTATCAAAATACTAATGTAGACGATACGCAGGCCCTTGAAGGAAATGCAGCATTGCAGGATATAGATTACATTGTAAGAAGTAATGGTTTGGAGTGAAGGAACATCGGCTTGCCAATACCAAATAATCCAATGCTTATTAACCCTGTACGCAATGTGAATGAAGAGGCCAGTCATGGTGCTAATATACATAGCAAATTAAATGAAAAACAGAAATTAGTTGTAATTAAAATTATGTGGGCCATAGCAGGCGAGACAATTGAGAAGCTGTTATTCTTAGAAGCCCCAGCAGAACGTAGCATGACCTACGTATTCGCAAATATTCTGAATATTGTTAGTGAACAGGCTCATTTAGCATTAGCAACAAAATGGACATGCAAACCTGTGCAATTCTTGGCTGCAGGAATTATACTCCATTAGTTATTTGATCTTCTTGTTCCAGTGTTGCCTTCTTCAGTTTCTTCCATTAAGGCTATGTCAGGAAACGCTACAGTTCTACACGAAGAGTCAGTTATTTTAATTGATGAGATGTCAACGATCTCTGCAGTAGCAGTATGGATCATTTACTTCGAAACATAATGAAGTGTATAGTTCGGTGTATACTTCGAGACATCCATTATTAAGTATAGTTCAGACGGATGGAAAAGTGATACTTTTAGTGGAGAGTTTAGACAGGTCTTAACGTTAGTCCCAAAGGCGGGACAAACAAACAAAACTTTGACCTTTATGACCATATAGTATTTGACCTAAAATATGTGTGTCAGTGCTAATTAACAACAATTTGTGGAGTGGAAACTTCGATTGGGGAACAGAACTTTTCCTGTGATGGAAACACAGCATGATGGAAATATTTTTAATATTCCCAGCAGATTTATATGCAAGAAATATTCAGTTGTTAACCATATAGTTTGCAAAATTAATTGGATGGAAATAATGAAAATTATTTCAAATAATAAGTTTATAAATTAAATAAAATAAAATAATATGTTTAGAAACTCAAACCCGAATTATTGATTGTCCGTTAAACGACAACTGCAACCTGATCAACCAGAGCTGAGCTGTGTTTACTTTCAGGGGATTTTGACAGAGTAGGCCTACTGCAGTGTAGACTCGATCTATGCCAAGATGGTGATACGGCATATACAAAGAACGTCGTATACACAGAAATACTGTTAAAGAACGACGCAACCACCTAGGCTACTTTTATCACCGACGACTAACAGCGCAAAACTGGTGGGAATAAAGTTTGTTTCTGAGTTTATTGAAATATTAAATGAAAGGAATTCTTAATAAATTTGTGTCTCATTTCATTGAAATAACTTTAAACATTCTCAATAAATTGACGGTATTGCCCCACCAAACCACCAGTTAGTTACAAAATTTTACGCTCTTCATCTGAAAATCGCATATAACTTAAAGAATCTAAACTAAAGTGTAAATTTCCGGTAAGCTACTGTCGTTGTACCACTGAATTTTCAACCATGAGAATATTTTTCTGTATTAGCGTTGTAATAATAAAACAACGGGGACAAAAACACAATTGTCATTATATTATTCAAAAATTGCACAACTTTTTTATACGGAAAACTATCTAAAAATATAGTTGTCATTGACACTCTAACTAAACAATAATTTGAAATAATTGCACCCTTTCCACTAAAATACGTTCTTCGTTTGTACTTTACAATATAAGCTTTTGTTATATTTAATACAAGATTAAATAATAAATAAAAATATGCAAAACACAATGCGCTTATTAATCAGTAATGTTCAGAATATTTTAAAACATTTGCTCTTATTCGTTGGAAAAAATTTAAGAAAAGTAAGCGTAATGGTTATACCACGCAAACTAAGCAAAGACCCGCATGACAATGAGAAAAAAATTCTTGTAGACTGTCAACAACATAGTATCAGCCGTAAACAAGTTGCAAGTGTCTTGCTGCTATGAGTCAGTTTTGGCGCGCTTTGCCCGAAGAAAATTGGCAACGCTGTATACACACGACATGAATACGAACGTATTGTGGCAACGTGTGTATGGAGTTCACGAATTATAATAAGCGTGGCACGGTTGCCACAACAATGGATATCGAGTGTATCCATAATAAGTTGGTGTGTATACAAAAATTAATAAAATTGTCAAAATCAGAGGTAAAAGATCTATGTTGTAGCGTGTTTAACTTTGACGTTGCCACTTGTACGTGTGTATGAACTTGTGCCACTAATGCTGAGAGACGTGTATGTGTGTGTGTGTGTGTGTGTGTGTGTGTGTGTTGTGAGCCAGTAGAAATCGGCATAGCGTCACCTCTGAATAAATGTGAATTAAATAAGTAATTTATTTAAATTTTCGGTAAGTGCGCGTAAGATATGACAAAACAAATTACGCCACGTTATTCATAATATAAAGACGCGCCCATGTGCAAAATCTAGTGCTAAACAAATAATACATATTAATGCAGTGTAAATAAAAGTGAGTAGAACAAAGAACAATTAAAGTATAGAAAAACTGTTAACATACAATTATACATAAAAGAATTACCGATCATATGAACATCGAGTAATAAACAAAAGA
Organism: Magicicada septendecula; assembly: GCA_034769895.1. Taxonomy (NCBI): domain Eukaryota; kingdom Metazoa; phylum Arthropoda; class Insecta; order Hemiptera; family Cicadidae; genus Magicicada; species Magicicada septendecula. The sequence continues at coordinate 146,114,101 of CM068370.1, forward strand.
CTTCGCAAGTTGCGAATAAAATTAAAATAAGTACGAAAAATAAACGAATCTGTAAAGGGACGCTCGACAAATAACGACAATATAAATCATGCACAGAATGGTTGAAACATGATTTTTGCGCCCGACAGTATAAATAAGCGAGGAGCACCAGCCTCGACCCTCATTCACTGGAACAAATCTGCAGCCGAAAGCTATGCCCGACGGTGGAGCATCCAAGGTCGATATCCCAGCAATACCGAACGAGTCACCGGAATGATGAGTGGACCAGGAGGACGGACGACGGACTCCAGGAGGATCAGACGACAACGGAGGATCGATAAAGGACACAAGACTCAGGATCATGACGAGGAATCACTGAGTATCACCCCACAGCAATAAGGCGATATGAAACCATTTTTACTCGTCAACCAACAAGTCATAAAAGACATTAAAAAGAAAAGAGTAAAGAGACAATGATAAACTTTAACAGTGTAAATAATAATTGGAAAATCTAATTGGTTAAATTGTAGTAATTTATAATGATATTTAACATTTACGAAATTATTTTTGAAATTATAACGTAGCATAAATGTTGAAGTACTCGTACTCGTAATTCCAAAATTGATTGATGTTTCATGAATACGATATTCATATGTAGGCACACAAAGCAAAGTAGTAATAATATAAAAAAATAATATAGAATTTAAAAAGAAATACAATCTGAGCAAGTCGAGAGCACATTATATATATTGAAAATTTCTATTTATACATGTCAATTTATACCAACCAAAGATGTCGTACGGTTTACCCGCCACCCGTTGTTTGCGTCAATTTATAATAATCTGTTTCCGTGGCAATCTTCCTTCTATCAAGCCCCGCGTTGGTTGGCAATTTATAACAAACCGAAGTGTCGTGATAATTTTTACTTAGACTCTTTTTGATGTTATATTAACGAAGTCCAAAACTTCCTAAATTTCTCGCTATCTGTCGCTTTCGTGACCTTGTCAATACCTGTCTCTTCTTTCTTACCTGATTTAAATTAACTATTATTTTCCCGATCTTAGGCGCCAAATTGTTTGTTTAAAAACAATTAAAATTTTTCGTATCTTTTCCTTCTTTCTCAATGACACCGTATTACTTACCGCGCTGTATCGGCTGAATTCGAAATTCGCTCTCTTGCGCGAGTATTACCAACCTGTAATTCTGGTAAAAAATTTTCACTGTGCTATATGAAATAAATTAACACATAAATATTGTCACATAAAATAATAAACAGGTATAAATTCTTAGTATTGTTTTATTAGATAGCGATTCTACCTTTTGTATTGGTTATTACAGGAAATTATTAAAATATATAATATTATGCTCCGGCTTTGAATGATTTATAACTGAGCGGTTGGCTATGTTTGTTGGTTTGGGTCGTTGACTGATCGTGGAGCGTATAATGTCGAATTTAATTTTACAATTTTTATTCAGTCAAAAATTCTTTGGATTACAGCAAAAGTTAACAAAATGATTCGAGAAAGTACAATCCTTCACATTGACTTAATCAAATATTACGTTTTTTCTTTACACCACTACTCTTATTAACTAAATTAATTGTGAGTTCAACTCGTAACTATAGGTTAAGTTTCATATCGTTGAAAAAATATTTTGGTATTTCCAAATGTGTTATTAATTTAATTGAACAGTTTTTTGATAATTATTATTTGGTTTTGTAAGAGCCATTCAGTGTTTGAGTGTTTGAACCAAGTTAATTATATTGTGCATCAGTGTTAAAGTGTAGTGAATTCAGTCTTTGGTTTGTTAGTTAATTAAATTTTTATACTTTACTCTTTCCTTAACATCTGATATTCTCATGTACGCTTGTGGCTATTTCTTCCTTCTTTTATTTATTTTTGTTTTATATTTTTTATCTTCTGTAATTCAAAATTTTGTTTAGTTCAATCTTGTTAATGTGTTTTGACCATCTTGTATTCCATTTTCATTAATTATTATATGGTTTATCTCATTTGATTGAGTCTTTCTGCTAATTATATGGAGCAGCTATGTTTTCATCTGTACTCTACTGAAGCTAATAATGGACTGTGAATAAATTTGTAACGGTTTTTGGTTCTAACTGCAAAACCTCTCCTTCTCATTGGTTGAAATAATTTTGTACCCATTGTTAGACATAGCTTGTGTTTTCGCCCAAAATGGATAAATATTTTCTAATTAAGATAATTTGCTTGTATTACTATTAATACTTCTGATATTAGTATCATTGAATAGCATTTCTGTTTAATATTATTTTGACATCAAACATAACTATGTTCTATTCAGTATTGGCTGATTTAGTATTTTGATACTTTTGTTTTTTATAGTTATTTTGGTTTATAAGTGTGTTTTTGAAAGAATTTTATGTTTTTACTGTTCCTTGGCTCAATATATTATGTTTACCTGACTTTTTCCCTAACTGAATGTTGTTATTGGTTTACATTTTACAATTTTCTCACATTTCTTAAGGCCTTATAATCACATTGATTATAATTTAATTTTGCTCTTGTTCCTATGTTCTTATTGCTTTGTCTTAGTTTGTTTACAATTATTATAAATTTATATACATTGGTTTATGATTAGTAGTTCCTTACAGACATATTATTGCCTTTTACATCTATATTTAAGAAATTAACATTGCATATTTTTAGGATTTCTTCAGCCTTTCAACACATTATTACTGCTTTTTAGTATTATTTTCCCAACTCAACATAATATAACTTATTCTTGAGATTCTTTTAACAATTATAATAATTTCATAGTTTTATAATACTCCTACTATCTTCTACTATTATCTTTATAACACAACTTCAATAATTGAGTATCCATCTTTTGATGTCTACTTTTACTTTTATAACATATAACTTGTTTAGGTTTTGTTTATCCCTTTAACTTTACTAACTTAATATTTTAACACTAACATTCTTTATAACAGTTACCTATTCTTATATTGTTTGAACATGATACCTTATTCTATCTTACTTAATAGTGTTTTGTCTTTTTCCAAACTATTTCTATCACTGTACACCTACTTAATGTATTTTGGCATATTGTTTATTATGCTAAGCACTTGTCCTTCGCACCTTTCACTTTAATTAACATTATTTATGTATACATTTTTACACATGCACTTGGGTTGCTTTGCTTTACCTAGTGTTGTTCACTTATTGTTTTCTTTTTGTAACTCACTCCCTACCTACTTTATGCACTCTTGGTTCAATTTAATATGAATGTTGTGATTATCAGACTAGCTCTATCACATTTATTCTCTATACATTTATTTATTATCATTTGAGTTCATTGTTCTGTTTATTTACAATTTGTCTGCTTAACATTTAGTCTACATTTACATACATATAATTATATTATTTCTGCTGGTGGTTTGTATCTTCAAGTTCAATTATTCATTTAATTATTGTCACTTTTATGATATTTTTACCATACGTTTAATTATATTGATTTGGTCATTTGGCCAATCACTTGGGTGTGGTCATTGTCATTGTCTATTCTAAGTTAATTTCATTATTTTTCTATTTATTAAAATTGTATTTCTTCTTAGCTGCATGTTTTCTCTTTAAATTATAAGGTATTCCCTCCCTTTTAATGGGCAGCTTTTGGTAATGTTACAATATCCTGTGTATTATATTTATGAATATTTGTGTAATGTTATTTGTATAGTGACAATAATTGTGTGAATGATGAGCACACTCAAAAGAAAAATATTATGCGAATAATAATGACGAAATTTTAATTCGTAATTTTTGAGAATTGTTTTTAATAAAATTTTGAATGATGTTTACAAAGTCGATATGATATAAGAAGTGTTATTATTATTTTAAAAACACACCATACACCTTTTCTCTTTATAATATATATATATATATATATATATTCACTGCTCTGTAGTGCTGTTACACGGTTTTATTCGGCTTCCATCGTCACATCGCAGAGCAGAGTCACATCGCTGCTTGGTAACGCATGTCTACTTAGCCATTGGGATCCGAAGTTTAACTGTAGGCCTATGTGCCATGTACCTACACATCAGACAATCTAAGCACGAGCACTAGTACTGACAGTAGTCTTTGTTTTAAATGAACAAAGCGTCAAATGCCTACATACTTACCTTAAGGTAAGATGAGGTAAGGTAGGGCCGATAACTACCTTAATAAGACTAACTCAGTATGTTAGGGGTTTCCACTCACATAGGTGTTAAATTAACATGCCTACAAGTAGTTAACACGTCACAATCTGTACTTCGGCATTTCAGGGTTTTCATATTCTAATATTATTATTAACACTAGTATATGTTCCCTGAGCCGCACACTATTTTGAACAAAGTAAATTTATTATTACGTAAATTTCGATATTAGATAATTTTTCAATTATGGAAAAAATTACAGAAACCTCAATTTTTTTACTAATTCTTTAGTAACTTAATATAAGTGCAGAACACACAATAAAGATTAAAAATTCGAAACTTTCGGATTTTAGTTACAATTTTTTTTAGTCTGACGCCCTGAAAAACTTTCACCATTTTTTCAAATTTTTTATTTCTTTTTTTAGCTCTGGGATCCGAAAATTTTGATTTTTAAAAAAATGGAACACTATATTAAGACTTTGGTTTAAAGTGCCTTTAATCTGATACACCACATGCGCTATTGCGGTTTTTTTACAATTTTGATCCCCTAAATTTTTGCCTCCTACTCGCCTATTTTTGGAGGCATCAGTCTAAAAAATAATAAGACTCTGTGTAGTAAATATACGGACAACCACATTTTACGAAAATCCCAAAGCCCAAGGTTTACGAGAATCGATTGGTGCTTTTAAAAGTTATCGTGAGACATACTCCAAATAGACACCAGCCAAATAGACAGACAGACAAATGCCAAATGGTCGAATAAAAACTGAAAGTCGCTTCGCTCGTTCAAATATTTTCAGAAATTAAGTGATTCATAATATCGGTTCCTGAAGTAAAAATGATATTTAAATACCCAAATGTTTATTGGCAATAAATATAAACACGTAAGTCTGAGAAAACAAATAAATAATTATAAAATATTTCCCGGCAGGAAATAAACTTCATTGAAGAAAAAATCATTTCCTTTTATAATATTATTTTAAGACAGATAGCTTTTAGAATTTAAACTTACTGATTCATTTATTAAGTACTGAGCTACACTATTAAATCTAGCGAATCTTAGTTAAGCACAAAAGTAAAAACTTATTGTTGTGTGTTACTTATAAAGTCGTCTATTAAAACTAAAATACTTTCCTGCATCGTAATTATATCAGTAATTCGCTTTATACATGTAGTTACATACCTGTACGACCTTACATCTGACATTCCTCTATTATTTTTAAACTCCTGCATTGGCGCTGGGGGGAACGCAGTATTCACTACATTACAGCCTCCAAACATTTGCAATCCTTGAAATTGTTTTTATTTTACTAATAGTAAAAACTAGTATTCTATAAAAAACTGTAATCGTGATTGTTAAACTCCATTTGCACTGTCCAAACTGAAGCGGGACGGAATATAGACGGAGAAGCAAAACTAATTGCTAGGCTTAGCAACGTACTAAAATCATATAGACTGTTATAAAATAAATGACGTATTTAAAATGCGTTTAACAACCGTTATTAAAAATTGCCAACACACAAAATAGATTAACGTTTTACTTTACACGAACTGAAATTAATAGTCCAGTGCAAATCGTTATAACAGACCAAACTCTCGGCATAATTAAGACGTTAGCCGGTCGATGGCCACGACTTGATAATGATTCTGATAATGGTCGTGTAGCTATCGACTTGATAATGGATCAATCGCCAAAAGCGTTTGCCGCGTCGTTATATTTTAGCAGCTCTAACACTTACGTTTTCGAAACGTTGTGAAACCGCTTATAAGTGCTCGCCGTAAAGGTGGAAAATTGCTTTCTAATAAGACATTTCATACTGAAACTAATGAACAGCGCCAACACCACGACCCAGTCTGGTTTGTGGTACGTCACTTTTACAGCCTCTAAAGATCTATTTTAAGTCCGCCACATATTTTTCTACAAGTTCCACGTTCGTTTAATGGAGCAAACGGACTCGTTCCATATATGAAACTGAGGGGCATATTTATGAGTAATATGAGTAATGGATACAAAGTAAAAACTATCAATAAATTAGAAAATAAAATAAAACATAAACTCACTAAACAAACGCCATACAAAACTTTATGTAAAAACCCTCCCACTAATGATAATACAAAATATATCAACTTTACTTATCACGGAAACATAACTCATAAACTAAGCAAACTATTTAAAGATACAAACTTAAAAATATCTTATAACACAGGTAACGTTATTTTTAATAAAATAAAATCTAAAAATAATTTCAACATCGTAATAAAAATGGAGTTTACAAAATAGAATCTCCAGATTTTATTTACTAGAAATGTTACGTAGGCCAAACGAAGAAAAAACTGTCCGAAAGATATTCAACATCGCAATGCGTATCTAAAACCTAATATTTACAAATCTAATTTAGCCACACACTGTTTAAACAATAAACATAAATTTCCAGACATTCAAAACGTCAAATTAATTAAAAACGTACAAAAAAAAGTAACAAAATGAATATCTGGGAAAATCTGAATATTTACAAACACAATAATAATAATCTACTAATTAAAGAACAAATGCAAATAAAAAAACAAGATGATTTATTTAAAATGATACATTTATTAGAATAATAGAATAAACATTAAATAATAAATAGCTACTACATAAACATTAAAACAATCGAAGCAAATTCGATTAGCTGAAACATTCAATTACAATTCAAACAAACCTCTGAAGATACAAAATAATTTCTGTGAAAAGTGCGTCAGGTGAAAATAAACCTACTTGCAGTGCGTTTATTTGAAGATATTATGAGTAATATAAATATTATTGAGGCGCCCTTAACAAAATCTTGTTAATATTTTTATAATATTCCAAAACAGTAACGTAATTATTTAAAACGTGTATCTGAAACTTGGTTTCAAGACTATTACTTTAGGAATTGATTTTAAAGCAATTTGCTTTAATGGAAAATTTTAATTGATAAGGATTTGCTAACTGTATACACTGAATCGACTTGCGGACTCAAGTGATAAGCAAGTCGTATGGAGAAAGACAACTTTTAATTAACTAATCTGGAGAGACCAAAACACAGGATATTATGTGTAGTGTAGGTGTCGCCTTGTTCCTACCTCAATTCACTAGACCGCCACTTTGTCCCCGCAGTATCGGAGTGACTTGATCCACATGTGAGTACAAGTGTGACGGTAACCACTGACCCATCCTGCATAAACGAAAATTATGATGCAAGTACTTATTCTAAAGTGATCATGCAGAACCATTAGGCCTATACGAAGACAGTATTAAAGTTATAATCTTAATGTCTCTACTACTACAATTGATTACTTCTTTTCTCTCGATGGCACATGAATCAAGACGTTGATAAAGTGGTTTGTCATGTTCCATTAGTGGGATTGATGGTTTCTAATTTGCACGTTATAAGAACATGGACTTCCAAATTTATTTTAGGAGTATCTGTACTATGTGTTTTTACTTCCATGTTCCATAAGGAAATGGAAGTATGGTGATGGCTAAAAAAAAGTGTTTGAGATAAGGGCTGATTCTGATTGTACTACCCTTAAAACGTGAAGAAACGTCATTTTTTGAAAAGTGTCTGTGTGTGTGTGTGTCTGTGTCTCTGTGTGTTTGTGTGTAGAATTTGATTTTGGTAAACGATAACTGTAGCGAATTCAAACAGAATCAAATAATATTTTGCATACGTTTCTGAATTGTAGAGGACTCAAGGCCTATTGATTTTGGTGAAGATCGGTTAAGGGACAAGCGTAGTTTACCTGGAACATTTTATGTTTTAACAAGGGTAATTTTTTCTATGACGAACGATAACTGCCGTAAATTCAAACAGAATCAAATAATTTTTTCCATATGTGCCTGAGTTGTAGAGGACTCAAGGCTTGTTGATATTGGTTAAGTTCGGTTAAGGGAAAGGGGTAGTTTACCTACAACGTTTATGTTTTAAGACGAGTAAAGCACTTAATTTTGATAAATTAAGTATTATGAAAAGAAGGTCATAATAATCCACTGTAGAAAGGTAGATGGAATATCTATAAATGAAAAGGGCAGTTGTGGGAGGAGGGGGTAATTTTCTATAAATGAAAATGATAGTTGAAGGGGGAGGGGATAAATTTTACTTCCAAGTTCCATAAGAAAATGGAAGTATGATGATGGCGAAAAAAATCGTGTTCGAGATAACGGCTGATTCTGATTGTACTACCCTCAAAACATGAAGAAAAGTCATTTTTCGAAAAGTGTCTGTGTGTGTGTGTGTCTGTGTGTAGAATTTTTTCTATGGCAAACGATAACAGCCGCAAATTCAAACAGAAGCAAATAATTTTTTCCATTCTGCTCTGAATTGTAGAGTACTCAAGGCTTATTGTTTTTGGTGAAGATCGGTTAAGGGAAAGGGGTAGATTACCTGCAACGTTTTATGTTTTAACAAGGGTAATTTTTTCTATGACGAACGATAACTGCCGCAAATTCAAAGAGAAGCAAATACTTTCTTGCATACATCCCTAAATTGTAGAGAACTCAAGGCCTCTTGATTTTGGTGAAGATTGATTAAGAGAAAGGGATAGTTTACCTGCAACATTTTATGTTTTAACAAGGATAATTTTTTTCTATGGCGAACGATAACTGCCGTTAAGTCAGACATAATCAAATAATTTTGTGCATACATCCCTAAATTGTAGAGGACTCAAGCTCTTTTTATTTTGGTGAAGACAGGTTAAGAGAAAGGAGTAGTTTACCTGCAACGTTTTATGTTTTAACAAGGGTAATTTTTTCTATGACGAACGATAACTGCCGTAAATTCAAACAGAATCAAATAATTTTTTACATAGCAATGGAGTACACTATTCTGCAAGGGATTCTAGACCTTTTTTTACTTCATGTTCCATAAGGAAATGGAAGTATTGTGATGGCGAAAAAAACGTGTTCGAGATAAGGGCTGATTCTGAATGTACTACCCTCAAAACGTGAAGAAAAGTCATTTTTCGAAAAGTGTGTCTGTGTGTAGAATTTTTTCTATGGTGAACGATAACTGCCGCAAATACAAACAGAATCAAATAATTTTTTGCATCCCCCTCTAAATTGTAGAGGAATCAAGGCTTATTGATTTTGGTGAAGATCGGTTACTGAGAAAGGGCAGTTTACCTGCAACGTTTTATGTTTTAACAAGAGTAAAGTACTTAATTTTGATAAATAAAGTATCCTGAAAAGGTCATAATAATCCACTGTAGAAAGGCAGATGAAATATCTATAAATAAAAAGGGCAGTAAGTAATAAGAAGGAAGAGGAAGTAATTTCTATAAATTAAATTGATAGTCGCAGGGGGAGGGGACAATTTTTTATATGTGTACTACGTTATCGGCAACAAAGAAGTAGTTTGTTGTTGAAATTCCTTCCCAGGCTGTTTGGCGTGGTCCAATGTTTTCTACAAAACCAAACGTTTCGGCAGTGGTATTGACTGCCATCGTCAGTGAAAATCGAGTGCGCTAACGTGAGGTGGTATACGTTAGTGACCACAGTACTGTGGTTAATGCTGAAGCAAGAAGTAGAAATAAGTGGTTTCTATGGAAATATTTCATTTCGAAAATAATTTTAAATACAAATCTTAGAACATGGAAGTCATGTATTATTCTCCATACCGATATTTTAAAATCGTGACGACACGTTTAATAAGGGATCACCATTACTGCTGTCAGTCATTTGGTAAGGAAAACAAGCACTGAAATCCGTCCTGCTTTACACGTCTTTTCAACGAAATTCTATGAATACTCTATACGTGGTCAGACAATTGCTAATGATAAAGCTTGATAATTAATTTTGGTCTATAAATCACACACCCGACCAAAAATACTTTGAAGTTCGTCGATTACGAAAAATGAAGCCCTCACCACAAAACAACACTCAGGTATGAGTTCAGATTTCATTCAATAGTGTAAAACAGTAGTACGAGGCAACTGTCCTTGCCTGATGATTGTGCAATGGCAATAACACAGATAACACAGTTTACACGTGAAATAATTTAAATCGATTTCACTCCCACTAAACTCCGAGAGACAAATTGCTCGAAATTGTTTCTAAATAATATGTCCTTATGAATCGTTATTGCCCTTCGAAACCGCAGTGCACATTAAGTTAAATAAATTTATATAGTCTACACTATAATTTTCACACTTTCCGTGTTTAGTCGGTAGACTCAGTTAAAGTCAAATCTAACCGCACAATTAGTCAGATTTTATCAACCAGTAGCTGCTGTACCAAAACGTACGAGTAATGTATTCGACCACAGAAATTCCACCTTGCTTACGAAATTCAGTTTCGTGGCACGAGAAACTCCACTCCATTATACTGACTCCTAGCACTAATTTGAGTTGTACTGCATCAGTGTAATAGTTGAGCATTTATATAGTCTATAGCCTATATGGTTTATATGGTCAACATGGTTCACTAGGAGCCGAAGAACAGCTCCTTAATTTATCATGCTACATTACCTCTTTCTTCTTCCTTCTTTCGCCTGTCAACCTCTTCTGATTCCAATTCAGTCTCTTCCGTGATTATATAATAAATATTAAAAAATACAAAACAGTCTTTATAACACATTTTTAATGGACATAAACTTATAAAACTTAAAACGTGTGTCTTCCGTATATTAGTCAGTGTTTTGGTAATGGAGACCAAATACAATTCAGTTGTATCATGGAATTATTAAACGAGCGGAGCGAGTTCTCAGTTTTAACTCAACAGTTTGGCACTTTTCTGTCTACCCAGCTTTTAAGTTTAAGTTTATGTAGTTTTAGTTATTCGTAGATAATCTATAAGCATACATTTTATAAGTGCTTTTCACAAATATACGTAAAAGTAAGACTGTAGGAAAATTCCAGAACAAAGAAAATGTCAAGCGTCGGTAATTGAAAACCAAACACCGGTTCACTTTATTTGTTAAACTACGGGAAGTAATAATAGAAAAATAATATAATAAAAATTTGCCATTAACTATAATAGTCAGAAAGCTTCTCATGAGTAGACAGGTCTATGTGCCAGCAAGTTTGGTACAACTAAAATCGACAACTAAAAACAGTCTTTCTTCCACGTTGTTGTGAAGTCCATGCTGTTGCCACCAACGCACACCTTATTCTTCCGTTATCTTTGAATTCTTTTCCAGAACTCCACTTCCATCCCTATGTAACTCTTATTTATTAACTCCTTTCCCTCACTCTTGGCTTTTCCCTTCATTTTTCAATTAGTTGTTGACTGGTAGTTAGGTAGGTAAGAAGGGATAGGAGTTTTGGGTCCGAGATTTCACAAGTGTAAATCAAATGTGCTGACACGTAGACCCACGTTCTCGTGAGAGACTATCTGTCTATTCTCGCTGATGGAAAATTCCAATATTTCTATTACATTTTTTCTACTATTGGTACCAGGGGCGGACTGGCATCCCTGGGGGCCCTCGGCTAGAAACAGTCAAGGGGCCCCATGGAGCTACACACACAAACACGCACGCGCGTATTTGTGTGCGTATACTTTTTTAAATTATTTATTTACTTTTTATAAATACATGCTATGTACACTATTTACGTAAGTGAACGTTTTAATACAAAACATACAGGACAGTTTATTTGATTATTTAGACTTTAACATAACCAGTTAAGTTACCAATAAATACTACTGGAAATAATCACGCTATTTATTCAATGGAACCTACAATACAGATTTAGAAGTAATATAAAATCGTAAAAAAAAAAAATATAAAATGTCTCAAATATCTCAAAGAACAAATAATATAAAGTACTTGACAGTAACTCTACAGTAACCTCCTTCGCTTTCCTCCATTAGTAAATACTAAATAGGCTGTATATAAACAAGGCTGAGAAGTGATCACTTCCAATCTGACCAAAATAAATCCTGAAGATTTATTTCCAACAATATTTAAACAAGACAATTTTTTTAATATCGGTAAAAATATATATATTTCTCGTTTTTTCCAAATACAATTTTCATGGCTCGGGGGCCCTTGAGCCTCCTCGGGGCCTGGGGCCCTCGGCGATCGCCGACCAGCCGACCTGGGCAGTCTGCCCCTGATTGTTACTTTCCTTAGTTCAGCAGCTCAAGTGTACTTGTGCATGTGTTTGGTTTCTAGTTACCGACACTTGACATTTTCTTTGTTCTGGAAGTTTCACACAGAATACATTAGTTACGTATATTTGTGAAAAGTACTTATTAAATGTAGGCTTACAGATTGATATCTATGGTTACATAAACTATTTATCATTTAGGAATTATAGTTATAAATTAATTAAAATTACCAATTCAGTAATTTGGAATTTTTAATGTTTATTCTGTTATTGTGTGGTTTACAGTCGTTATTTTACTAAGCGTTTAGTAGAGTAGCAGGAGTTTTCCAGAAAAGTTAGCTAATATTTAAATTTATCTAATAAAAAATTTATTTATTTCAAAACAGTGAGCTAATTCTGCAGCTCACGGAGCTTACTAGTATATCATTTACTGTCATCTACTTACAGCATCACTGCTACTGGCTGGAATTTTTCAAAGTTGCCTGAAAAAGATAACAGAGGTCTACACTGCACACAAAATACTTTAAGAGCACTTACATTTTCTGTTTTGCATGAAATATTACGCATTATGACATTTGAAGTTTGCTTTGCATGTTAAATATTTTATGACAAACTTGAATATCCCTTATGTAATAATCGTAACCTATGTGATTTTATTGATTAATACAATTATTATAAAAGTAATATCGTTTCTGTACGTATTATTAAATGACAATGACATTTATCATAAAATGTCCACATGACAGTATTTTAAAATTATTGTAATTTTTGTAGACTACTTTCATGGACGGGGCTGTATAAATAAAATTCAGAATTCAGAGAGTATGCCTAATCGCAAGACTGAATTAAATAAGAGTTAATTATTTTGTGATTGGGCTGTTTCCAAACGCTGAATCGGCAAGTAGAACCGAATTTCTAGAGACGCTCAGAGACATCTGGCGATAACGAGCTGCTTAAAAATTCTAATGTTGCCCGATTTTATCTAATAACCTCTGGAAAGTTCTAGACAATATTATATAACAATTGATTGGAATATATAAAAGCGGTGCGTCTGCAATTTAGTTACTTATGAGTTCTGCGGATCACACGATGACACAATGCTATTAAAACGGCGGTATTAATGTTTAATCGTTATTTGTGTTACGTGATTCTGTAATTAGTTAACTTGATGACTTCTACGATTAGTTGTATTTAGTGTCTATTGGAAGACTGTACAACTAGGAGAATTTTAGTATACAAATCTCATAGTTTAGCCTTCAGTTCAATAATATTACTCGCATGATCATGGACTGCTCTGATGTTCGATAATTTATTCCACTGTTTTAAAATCACTATCGTGCAATCCTCGTAACAGTGTTTGTTTAATTTTTGGATTCATAAACCTTATATTTATATAACGAACTAATATGTCACTGTATTACAAGGCATTACTACTTTATTGTAAGGACTTCAATCACCACAAACATTCTGACTCCACTGAACTAAACAGTACACAACTACATGTTTAGACTAAAATAATTGGTAAATGATGTTATGGGTAAACGATGTCTGTAGCTTGTGCTCCAGTAGGGTTAAAAAGTAAACAAACTGTAAGTTGAAAAACTAATATTTGTAACAAAAAACTCACGCCCCTAAACTATTATTTTATTTTCTTAATTTTATGTACACGTCAACACAGCACTTCAAATTTTAAGCTGACGCATCATAAGTAACTTGTTAACGTTAGTAACTATTATTCAACGTACATGTTTACGTTAAACATATCTAATGACACAAGAAACCTGTCTGTGTCAGAGTCTCCGTCTGATTTATAAAACGTGATAAATTTATTGTTCAGGACAGGAAAAGACAGGAAGAAAAGAGTTTTAGAAAATTCCCACCTTCCTCCCAACGTGCGACATGCTAGTAACAATTCTTGAAATAAAAATTCAATGTCTTTACCCTCTAATTACATGAAAATTGTACAAGGTTGCAGAATAAAGAAGTTTGCAATTAACTAAGCATGTTTCTGTACATTAGGAAAACTCCTCGACTGACTGAGAGCTCTCTGGCTTCCTTCAGTTTACAATAAGCCGCGAGTGAACTTGGCCGAGCTGACACAAAGGTAAACAGTAATATGTTACAGAAACATATTTATAAACTAAATCATGTTAAAAGTAAAAAAAAAATCGGTAAAGTAAAATGCAAATAAAAAAGATCCCATAATATACATACGTAAGATAATATTTGATTATTCTCGGTCTATTTTTTAAAGATTATATTTTAAAATCAGACAAGAGAAGATAAAGTCCGTTCCAAAAGGGAAGTTCACATTGGATTTTACATAAACGAAGAATAAATAGAAAGACGTAAAAGACTTTTGAACCCGTACTAATCCAAAGGCAGAAGAAAAGGTGACACAGTAGTAAAAAAGAATAGAACGTGTTAATGAATAGAGGCCACGAAGAAGGAGACTGAAATGAAAAAAATGAGGTGGAGAATGCGATGAGAGAAAAGGCAATAAGCTGTAACAAACTCGTGTACGTGTGCGTGTGTGTGTGTGTGTGTAACGTATTACCTATTTGACTGCAGCGGAGTCGCGTGTCTGCGCGCGTGCACGGAACAACACGATGCTGTCTCCTGGACTGATTGATTTATGCGTGTACACACATACACGCGCGCGCGCGCGTCTCTATATACAGCGTGTGTACAGTACATCGAACGTCGGAACTTGTGTCTCTAGTTAGTGTGCGAGCGAGCACGCGGTCAAGCGATACACACACCATCCATCCGGAAGGGCAAGAAAGGAGGCTGGCCTGTTCGACCTACAAATGCAGGCTGGCTGACATTAGATTACATTACTGTAGCTGTAGACCGCTTCCTCACTCAACTTAGTCTGTGTCGCAGAGAACGGACTGCTACGCTGCTGAAGACACACCGGGTTGGCGAATCGCCAGATCTGCTCTGCTCTCTGCCGGGGTTGTTGAACTATTATAGAACAAAATCAGTTCTACTACTCCTACCTATATCTTATGTTTACACACACACACACACACACACACACACACACACACACACACACACACACACACACACACACACACACACACACACACACACACACACACACACACACACACACACACACACACACACACACACACACACACACACAAAGCCTTTCTGTTTACTTTCGTGAATGTGATTTTCAAACCATCAGACAGTTATCTTAGTGATTGGCGAAAAACGTTTATCGCTAAAATTATGCAAAAATACGTAAATGCTTTATTTTATGAATAAGGTAACTTCTTCACCTTCTCCTTTTCCTTTTTTTCTAAGGCCGTCGGATTTTCAGCTATTTCGGTTACAGTACCTATTTCTTTCACTTCTTCCTATCTCCTTATATTTGTGTTAATTCCTTCTCTGATTTCCTCTTCTTACATCATTTTCTCTATCCTCTGTAGCTATCGTTTCGTTGCTCTGGCTCACTTACCTTTTGCTACGTCTTCGTATTCTTGGCATGGTTTTTTGATAATCTCTGATTATGTATCCACCTGATTATGTATTTGTATCCACCCTGATTATGTATCCACTGCATTCTAGGGTATTTTATAGTTTATATATTTTTGTTTCTTTCTCATTTATCAGGGTCCTGATAAATATACTACCGTTCCTGCATGATTCCATTTGAAATGGGAGCGAAACCATTTAAAATGACAATAAATAGGTATATGTGTGTGTGTACGCGTATTTTTGTTTTAGTTACAATAATTACACATGTAAATACATTCTCCGTAAGTAATTAATTTGTAGCGATTTCGTTCAACCATTGTTATAAAATTGTATAATAAAGATGGGAATCAATCTCCATGGGTTAATGTTCATGTTAACTATTTTACCCGCTTAACTACTCCTGTTCAAGAAGCCGAGTTTCATTACGGTCGGAAGGATAGAATCACGTTGCACATATGAATTCTAAATTCACTATCTGTCGCAAGGAAACTGGTATGCTAAATGCTACGCTATTTGGATTGCGTAGAAATTTGCACAAAATAACGTTAATTAACTGTAGAAAAATGTCACCAGTTTACTTCCATTCTCGAATAATACAGAAATAATGCAGTACCTCTTTAACAACTGAAATTATCTCTTATACAACGTATGTACCCCTGAATATTGGATCCGGTTTCGAATCGTAGATATTAAAACCATTAGGTTTCAGAACAGAACTGTATCTAGGTTTAAGAAAGCTAATGTAAAAAACGTATATGAATATACAGTTCTGAAGCATGGACATGCTTAGAGTAAAAACGAAAATCACAAGAAAACTGGTAAACCTGGAAAATCTTCTCGACACCTGGTAGAGAAGAAGGGCACTGGAAACGGAAGTCATCATTAGTTAGGCCGTACAGTTAGAGATGAAAAATTAATTGTAAGCATATCTGAATGGAAAAAATTGGGAAGACTATGGTAGGTTTTCAGGAAGAGAGTTAAGAATGACTTAACGAGTTACAAGATAACAGCAAATAATAAAACAGACTTGTAGTACAAGTGATAGAGACTAATCAAACAATCTAATTAAATTCTTGTAGGGATATAGATTTTATTTCAAGATGTTTAAGTATGATTAAATAAGTTGAAATTTATGTATTCCTAAACAAGTGTCAAAGTAAACTTAGCCACCTGAAATCTTCAGAATATCGAACAAACGTCGGTGTTGTATAGAGAAGACCAGAGCAAGAAAATCAAAACTTTACAAGCTAATTCTTCGAATGGCAGTAGATAATTGATTATTTTAGATTTCGTCTTGGCCACTACAAACTGAAGGGGAAGAAATCTCATCAGAGTGATGACCGGTAGGGTTTGAATCTAAAATTAGATTTTAAAAAATACCGTATCACCGATCTTACCTCGAACAAAATAAGGAATACAAAATTTTTTTGATACAAATTTTCGTCCAATTTTTTTACAAGAGGTGCAAGTGAAAAACGGGGAGATAATCAAGAAGATAAATCAACCACTTAACTGAGGCTGGAATCTGTACTTCACAGTCACAACTAATTCCCGCCCCAGATTCGTACTGGTAAGATTTGAAGTTGTAACTCTCGCAATTTATTTTACTTATATTTATTAGCATATTGGACGACGCAAAACGTTACACATTGCGGAGGGACACGCACGCACGCAAACTGACCCGATACGAGTTGATGAATGATCGCGCGCGCACGCGGGCGGGATTCGAAAGTTGCAACCGGCCGTCCGTATTAGAACGTATAATTCCCACTTTTAATATCGTATGTCATCTATTTTTTCTTCTTTTTTGTGATAGGTGGTCCACGCACCTGTTTTTTCTTCACGTGATGTTGTGTTGTTTTTTTTTTATCGCGTTTGTTACCTCTGAATCAAGTTTCGCCCAAGGGACCGGACGGCTAAACGCAGACGAGTTTTGTATTAAATCGAAATTATATCGAAAAAACTTTATTAACAGATTTTTAGCTACGTGAAAGTAGACACACACATGCGCGCGCGCGCACATACACAGACATACACACACACATTCACACATACATACTCACACACGCAAACACAGTTTCACTCCAGTTTACGACGCCATCGACTCTTTTGTAAATTAATGGGCGGTCCCTTCTTTTTCTTCTGCCAAATTATTTTCTTGTTTTTTTCTCTACTTACAAATGATATACGAAAGTAAACGTCTTTACACTCTACTTGTGATCTCGGTATTGATGAGACGCTTTCTCCGTTGTTGTAAGCACTTCTTCTTCTGAGCAAACAGGAAGGCGATAAATTTAAGAAGAAATCAAACTAACAGTGCGAATCTTCTGCCTACCTGACCTGTTCAATAAACGTATGTTTTCACGTAGGTTTCCTTTTACGTGTTACGTTTTCCAGATTTAATTGCATGTTATTGTTAAGGAACATTGTTCTGCTTGCAAGCCAACGAGAACCTAAAGGAGAAGAAAATTCCAAATGGCCTTAAACTTACACCTAGCCTATATATACTTCTCTAGGCTCCAGGCGTGTTGACACTTTCCGGTGCAATGAGGATATTATTAGGCTGTTTGGTTTCCTTTTCAAAGAAACTTTCAAAAGTACTGCTCAATCATTATGATAAATATAACGCTCTTACTGCACGAATTTCTCCTGTATTATGAATAACATTGTTATGTACCGGAAGTAATGGTATGTTTAACAAGTAACCTGACAAATCTGAAGTTAACCTTGCAAGGTCCAATCTTTTACAGACTATAGACAGCTCATTTACGCTGCTTGTAAATTGGATAAATTGAATATAACGAGTACATACAAATATTACGTAATTGGAGACCGTCAAAGAGTCGAATAGCAGGAAAATGATTGAAAAAGTACTATTACCTTTTCTGTTTCCCCCACCTTGTTTAATATATACATTGACGACATGTTGAGAGCATGGAAACCCAGAGTGATTTCGGTAATACAGCTTAACAAATCAATTTGTATGGGTTTCCTGCTATATGCGAATGACATAGTTCTTATTCAAGGAAATGAGGATGATTTACAAAGAGCTATGTTTCAATTACAAGAAGTGGCAAGAGAGTACTCACTGGCAATTTCAGTAAGAAAGACCAAAACCATGGCCCTTAAAGGTAAAATATGCAGTGAGGACTAAGATAGTTCTAAACAACAGCACTTTATAACAAGTGAGCCGTTTCAAATATCTCGGCTGTGCAGTAGCTATGAATCTGACTGAATATGGTATAAGAGAGAAGATAAATAAATTTAGGAATATTTGTGGTACGGTTCAGAGAAATCTTAGAAACAAAACAAGACACAGCACGAGGATTCGATTTTATACGACAACTGCAATACCCACGTTGAATTATGCAACTGAGGCGTCGGTCATAACAAAAAAGGAAAGCAGCAAGATTCAGTGCTGAAATGCAGTTTCTTCGAACTACTTTAAATTATACATTCCAAAGTAGAACAAGGAATGAAGACATCAGAGCAGAACTCGAAGTAAAGAACATAAATAAAATTATTTCAATTTACAGAAGACAATGGTAGGATCAGCTGCAAAGGATGGCACAGGATCGATTGCCGAAAGCGGCACTGAAATATAAAGCCATTGGTGGAAGAAACGTGGATCGTCTGAGGGTGAGATGGGTGCCGGGAACAGGTTTATATAACCTAATCCTTGAGCAGGGGATGAAGAACTTTTACATGTACTTTTTTATACGTATATATTTTTTGTCTATTAGCAGACTGTTAAATGTAGCTACAGTTTTTAAACAGAGAGTTCCAGTACTTTGCGTACTGGTGTATTAAGATATGTGGAAGAGCAGAACGAAATATATATTTCCGTTTCTGTAAGAAACATGAGCGTTAACAGGAACAAGACTTGCGTAGACACATAATCGTGAGGAGTGGAATAAACACGATCGTATAAAGTGGTAGTACAAAAGGAATAAAGATAATATTAGAACACCAGAAACAGACTTGGATAGCAGAGGTTGCAGAGTTAACTTTATTGAAATTATCTGTAGCTGGGCTGTCAGGCCGTAGTCGACAGTTGTTAATGACAAACGTTTCAGGCCCACCATCGGAGGCCATCTTCAGTGTCGCGATAAATTGCCCGTCACTCGCCAGTTCAACCCAGAACTGAGGTAGTACATCATCAAGTGATGCTGATTGGTCGATGATGCTGTCTTCCAGCTTAGATCGTGCTGGGTTGATGAATTTATTTAAATGGGCCTTCTTAGGGCCGACATATAGTCTACCTCAGTACTGGGGTGAATTGGCGAATAGCTGTTAAATTGTCGCGACACTGAAGATGGCGTCCGATCGTGGGCCGAAACGTTTGCCATTAACAAATGTCGACCACGGCCTAACATCCCGGCTACGGATGAATTGGACTCTAGATTTTAATATAATCTTTAAACGTTATCATTACATCGTCCGTTAAATAACTTTAAGGTAACTACAAGTGACTTTTCCCACCAATCAATAGTCTTTAATAAATTTCCGTTTCTGTCAGAAACATAAGCGTTAGCAGGAACAAGACTTGCGTAGACACATAAGCGTGTGATGTGGAATAAAGAGGATCGTATGAAGTGGAATTTTGGTAGTACAAAAGGGAGAAAGATAATATTAGAACACAAGAAATAGACTTGCATAGCAGAGATTGCAGAATTAACATACTTGCCAACAGGATTGCCAACGGTGATGTCAGAGGTCGGATAGGAGGAAAACATGTCAAACCTGATTAAACAGATGAAGAGAAGTTAGTGTGTTATGGTCTTACAAGTAGAGCGGAGCCAACCGATGGTTAGCCTACAGTCACACGGGAAGAAGAAAGCGAGCACCAACGTAGAAGAGCCTGGAGGGACAATGTCACGAGTCGATATCTAATGCGCCTAATAACGGATATCTACAATACAGAGCTCCTGTACTATAAAAACAACAGTCAGGATTTAATACACAATAAACCAGTGCTAAAAAAAAATTAGTCCGTTTTACCACGTGTCTAAGGAATGCCCGCGAAGATATCTGTTTTACATTACATTATGTTGTACAAATAAAATAATTTGACATGAAACGGCTATCTGTTGCGCTTGCCAAAAGACATCATTGCGCATGTGTAGCTTTGACACGTTGTTTTCGAACCAATTATTTTGTGTTCAGAACGGCGGCATTGGATGGTGCATCACATGGTTGTGTGTCATGTTTGGTCACCCCACATCCCATATCCTGCACTGCATTCCCTGCCCCCACTACTATCTGCGCGAAACGTTTCATGCCTAACTTCTTCATATGTGCTGTGTAATTGATCTACGTACTGTCTTCATGGCGCACGAATCGTTTAATATTCTTCACCACTAAAATATCCTCAAATTCACTGCAGTACCCCTTTGCACTAGAGTTTTCATACTGTCTTTACTTCTTCGTAAAAAAGTACTGAATTCGGTAGTTGCCATTGCCTCTTGAATTGAATCTTGTTAGTCTGCTTCAAACGGTTCGTTAAGTTCTTCAAAACTTTCGTTCTCCAGCATCCAGCTGCTCTTCACATTTCACAATGAACTTTTCTCCAGTTCAAATTGCTATAGGTCAGACTTTCTCGCTATCTTTTCCGAACGATGCATTGAATTACGAAAAGGCTGTCGGACCGTACAGACATCCTTGAAAAGGATCCTTTATCCTTTCGCGTCGCCAACAGTCTACAGTGCTGGAAAAAAGTCACCGTTGCTAGCGCCCCCTGTAGGCAGGACTTACCGTTTCGTTCGTCAAGTCTTCAATTGCGTGGCTTCATTATTTTCTTTTTTTCTGTTCAGTGAGCCGTCGGGACAATCTCAGTAACCACATAAGAATTAGCCTTCTTTGTGTTTACAACTGTAACTACTTGTGGTAATGTCAAATTTAAAAAAAAATGCATTGTTTCAGAAATACTAATTCAATCGCAATTCCTGTAGATTTGTGTGTGCGGAAGTAACGTGAGTTTGCACGTGACGTGAGGAGATGTACGGAGTACAGGTGTTGTGTACGTACAGATGTGTACCAGTTCATGTGCAACATCGCATCCGTGGGCGCCGGATAAGTTTATTACACCAGCTTTCACCTCAGTGCCAAGCCTGACTGCTCTTCTCCGTGAATCACTGTAATTTTAGGTATATACTACACGTAACCTGAGCGCTCGGCGATTTCCTTAAACGGATGTCAGAAGAAATAGTTGAAAAAAAACGCTTTGCCCGGAATGAAGTGAATAAAATTTATAAACACAGAGTTATCTAATAGGTGTCGCTGTTGCGTCGGCATTAGCTGTGGAGTTATTTATTGGATTAGTTCTGCTTCGAGTACGGAGCTGTAGTGTTTAGCAATTCGTTAAAAGAACGATTGATCAAATGCCCGTGGCCATACAGCTTACCAGCGCTGTGGAACGGAATTTAAAAGAAAATTATATTTAGCTTATATTTTCTAAGCAACCCAAGACGTTATACCAAGTTGCAGGCTGATTGCAGCACAAACAAAGCAACGAATAGTCTTTTTAGTTTATAGTTTTAAGCTGCGCTACCATTTCGGGGGCGTAACTCTCTTTTCTGGGCCCCCGAAGGAATCCTTTGCCGGCCTCCATTCATACATTGTTCCCATTTGAATAATAACCCTTCCTTATACTGTAGCTGTGAAAAGTACAAACCTTATATAACGTGAACAGGATACATTCTCCAAAAAACTGTTTAAAATCACCTCTTATAAGCCCAGGGCAGTTTATAGTCGGTCACTCCATAAATTCTAAAAAAACTCAACTTGTTTCTTAGGTTTTCACGCTGACGTCATAATTATTAAAATTATTATCCGGGCTGTAAGGTCGTGGTCTGTTAAAATTTTCATGCTTGTTGATGTTAGTATTGTAATCAGACGTTTCGGCCTCACCTCTGGAGGCCATCTTCAGTGAAAAGTTTCTGAAACGACTGATAAGATGTGCGTCAGTAAACCACAGTACTGTGCCAAAAGCTGAGTGGCTTCATTAACTTTTTAAGTTGGTGGGCCTCCATGCTTCAACTTCAGAAATGGAGACACATCTGGTTATTTGATTATTTGTTTTTTTACTGTTGGTGCTTTGTGTAGTGTCCATTACCACAGAAAAAATTTGACCAGATTCAACCTGTTTCAAAATAGTACTTTTAACTTTTTTTATAAAAGCTGAATGAGTTAATCTTGAATTTTGGGTCTCATATACTTTTCACTCTTCTTCGAAAAACTGATTATCTGTTGCAACAATGAGTCGTATTTTCTCAAAAGGTCGACAGTTACAAAATTTTGTAGGCTAAATTTGAACCTGCCAATGTCAGAGAAACATTTACAATCCAATCCAGTACTTTGCCTCATTTATTAGTTTCCTTTCACAGCTCATATCGAATAACGATGCGATACCGGCCCGGACGGTAATCTCGGTGCATTCGTAACTGGAATCACCGCTCTATTGAGCACATAACCAAATAATTTATACTCACAAAGTACATCTTTAGGTACAAGTAAAATAACTGTAAAAAATAAATTTATTTATTTTTTATGTTCAACTCATTCGGGAAATTTGCTTTTACTTAAGTTCAATGGTTTACACCCATCGTAAAAAATTAATGAAATGTTTTTGCTCCCAGCAGTTGCGCCACTGCTACCACTTTTTGATGTACTGAGGAAAACCTTTTTCCTTCCAGCGATTACGAAAATATTATTTTTTAACATTATCGTAGAGGCGTAGAAGAATAAAGCGGCTATACGAGTAATTATAAGAAAGTAACTGTCTTTAATAATCATTTATATATTTTTCGCCTGAGAACTGAAGTGGAGATGAATATCACAGGGAACTGAAATTTGATGTAATGAAACAATGGAAGTAGTTAGACTACCTGTATAGAACGCCTGAAGTAAGGTGGTCCTAATATGTAGAACTGGACACTTAAAATAGGAGGAAAAGGAGTAAACCCAATTTTTCCTAGAGCAACAGATAAAGATGTTATGAACATTGGGAGTCTCAAAACTACAGATGGTGAAGACAGAAGAAGGTAAATGTTGAGATGCGGTAGGTATTGACAGAAGTGTCTAATGAATATCAAGAATTCTATGCAATATTGTTCAAAAAGTAGAGTGTGTAGTAGTGAGCCAAAGGAAACGACAGATAATCTGAAAGATGACCCCACAGATTTCCGAATTCTAGAATGAGTAATGCATAACGTCCTCATACAAAGACAAAATTTCATGACGCTCAGTGTGCTCAGTGTGAGAGCACAGAGAAAAGCTATTAGGCGATATTACGTCATAACCTGATGTAATTGTGACGTACAAAAATTAATGAAAATATCAACTTCATCATTAGCATTAAGTCCCTCAAATTTATCTTCCCTTAAAACATCAAGTCCATAGCGTCATGTGTCTTCTACCCATGGAACCCCACACCACCATAAATCGCCCTTCATTTAACGTGTACAGCAGCAAGCTTTACGTGGGGATGAGTGTTGTGTTGTGTTGTGCTGACGTATAGATATCACGATTATTGCTGAGTTCCGCTATCTGAATCAGACGTCTGTACTTCAGCTGCGTTAACCTGATGCCAAAGTGGTTATTATTATTGTTATTATTATTATTATTAGTAGTAGTAGTAGTAGTAGTAGTAGTAGTAGTAGTAGTAGTAGTAGTAGTAGTAGTAGTAGTAGTAGTAGTAGTAGTAGTGCTATTATTGTATTTATAAAGAATCGTTGAATGCGTAAAACGTAACTAAAAGTTTTTCATTGTCAGTGGCGTATCCATAGTTTGACCTTGGTGGGGGTGGGCTTGGTGGGTCCTGTCGAATCGGCTTCATACAAAAGAAAAAAAAAACAAGTTAATGCTAATGAACATTACTATCTTTAAAGTGGTTGAAAAATGTGTGATAACATTCTGAAATCCATCCCATTAAAGTACAGTAAACGGCAATAACACACAAAAATAAGCGTTATGGAAACATTGTTTACGAGATACTTATTGACTGAATTGAATTTCCTATATTTCACATGGCAAACGTATACGCAGATGCTGTGTAATAAACCTATTCTATATTTTTAAAAAGAGTTACTACTGTATTAGCGTACTGGAGAAGTAATAAAACAGTTTAGAAAGTAAGAGATTAACAAAATTCTTTTACTTTTTTTATCCTCTGTGGGGGGAGCTTCGTCCCCCCGTAAATACGCACTTGAATCATTGTCATTACACATGGTACTATTGCAATTCAACTTCGAAGAGAGTACCAGTAACATTCTTCTTCGTAGCGACACTCGAGAAATGGTTTATTTTTTCCTAGAGAGATTGTAACGGTTTGATAAACCGCATGGAACATGATTTCGTTCTGGACATATTTGGAAAATGCGCCATAAAATCCGCAATACGTTGATGTTTTATTTGCCTTTATTAATAAAAAAGTTAATAGTAAGTTTCTTATTCGGAAATTAACAACAATAACAAAAGAAGTACTCGGTTAAACTGCTTCTTCTTTTAACATTCTCTTTGAAATTTCCTTTTTATAGAATTATTTCTGTAGTACAGAGCGTGTGCAAAATTTATCCTTACTGGAAAAGTATTACAGTTTAAAAAATTATATTGTAACTAACCTAACCTAACGTACTTAAAAATATTGTTTTAGGATGATAAACTAGTTATTTTCACTTGGACAGAGATTTCTTTTGAAAAATATTTCCAATTCTTATTCCTTACAGGGTGATTAAGTCCCTGGCAACTGCATATCAGTTTACATACGCCGCAATTGCCTTCGGAGCATCTCAATGTCCCATATTTCACCAACTCCTTCATTTCACGATAGTTACTGTGGTATTGTGAAACGGCCTTTAAACTGAAGTAAGTGGAAAGAAGGTTATGTGACTACTTGAACGGGTGCTGACAATAGGCTCTAGCCCCTTACTGGAGCTTCAGAATTTCGTGCGTAATCACTAGGAGGTGTAAGATCACGATTTATGGCCCTGAAGATTCACCTAGTACCCATTTCCATTTGGTTCATAATGTAATGCATACTTAGTACGAAGACTGACTCGGTTCATACCTTTTTGAACGTAAATATTGGATTCTATGAAGAAGTGATGAACTAGTAAAAGATCAAAATTTCTGAGGATTCTGGGATTCTGTCAAGTATGCGCGCCCGCGCGCGTGTATGTAGTCTTTATACACCCAATCTCGTGCGCATACCTTTTATTCCCCTCCTCCGCTAATTAAGTGTCACAATTCCTCTTCAGGGTTTAGAAAAGCACAATACGTCCAGTAATATCCTATGCATCAGAGTCCAAGCAACAACTAATAAAACACGACAAACTATAGAACTGACTATATTACGGAGGGTACTAGGAAAGACAAGGTACGATAGGTTGCCAAACAATAGTATAAGAGAAACGTGTGATGTAACAGATATTAATTCTTAGATTGTGGAAAGAAGAAGGATGTGGAATGAACACAATCACAAATGGATGACACAAGGCTAGTGAAAAAGGCAAGAGATAGCCAGAGCCAGCCAAACACCAAGAGAAGCACTGGTCGGATAAGGAAGGGGTGGAGTGACAGCATGTAGTATCGTTGTTATAGAACAGGACAGAGTCCTAACTAGGAAGTTAAAGAAGAAGAAGAAGAAGAAGAAGAAGAAGAGGAAGAAGAAGAAGAAGAAGAAGAAGAAGAAGAAGAAGAAGAAGAAGAAGAAGAAGAAGAAGAAGAAGAAGAAGAAGTTTCTTCTTCGAGGTCCATTTCAAGCATCTGACTCCTCACCAGGGCATCTGATTCGTCTGAGTGATTAGGACAGGTGAAGACGACGAGCCTGAAACATTCTTGAAAGATAAACTGCTTATTAATTAACTTACTCGAAGCGAAACAAGTAATTTTACTGCAGTAGGGAAATAAACGCGAAGCGCTGCATTTCAATAAATGCACGTCCAAGAACACCACCACCACCAACAACAACAAAATAACAATAATAATAACGCCACCACTGGAAATATGATTAACAACAGAAATAATAATGTGCAATAAAAGAGACCGTGGATAAATCGGCAAAGAAATCGCCCAAGAACACGTGTTTCCACCGTGTATATTTCGCGTCCCTACGGGTGTTCCTGCCTAAGAGCGCCATAACCATAAACTCGACTGGAGATCACCGCGGAGGGTGAGTCCTGCTGCTTCTTGTTTACAAACATTTCCATAATTCCGAGAGACAAGTACTTGACATTCTCACGCACTTAACGTTTCTGTACATCACCGCATTTGCGGTATTTATAATCGCTATATACTAAACGTATTATTATGATTTCTCGTCTGTTTGTTTAGACCTTTCTTATCAATGTATTTATGTTGTTATCGTATGTTATTAATTCTCAGTTATTTTAAAGTTTCCCAGTTTTACGTAGTGTTTTCTCGGCTTTACGTATTTCAAAATCAGACTGTTAATACGCGTAGATGTCATTAATTAATGTTTTAATTTTTATCAACGTATCGTGTAATTAAAATAGACAAATCACTATCCTTGAATTTAGTAAATAAACTCTGGGTATAGTCCTACAGATACTTTTATTTTCCTGACAAGTGTTTCACCAGTAACGGCAGCTCTTGGTGAAACAGTTGTCAGGAAAATAAAAAGTATAGCCTATGTATAACTTTTACCAAATGTTTATTTATTAAATTCAAGTATTGATAAAATGTTCTAACAAGTGCCTAGCGACCACTCGATCAGTGTAAATCCTTATGCATTTCAACTATATAGATACTTACTAAATATAGGCTATATTTTCTTTCATCTGCCATCTTCGCAATTTAATATAGGCCTAATTGATTCTTTTCCTTCCCTTCTTCTTCTTCTGCTTATTTTTCTTATTCTTTATCATAATCATCATCATCATCATCATCATCATCATCATCATCATCATCATCATCACCTTCTTCTTCTTCTTCTTCTTCTTCTTCTTCTTCTTCTTCTTCTTCTTATTATTATTATTATTATTATTATTATTATTATTATTATTATTATTATTATTCTGTTTGTTCCCTTTTGGAGAAAGTGTCAGATTGTTATACGCGTACCACTTTGTAAACTCCGTTCTTCTGGGAAAGACGTTTCACTTCAGTCAGTCTTTTTCATTCAGCTTGTCAACAGCTCAATATAATTCACTCTTCCTAATTTTGACTTTCCCCATTTCATCCTTCCGATCTTCGTCCTGCCTGCATGATGGGTTTCAGTTCCTTTCGTTATCCGTGGTTAAGCCACTGCCGTGTTTTCCTTTCCATTGTCCTTACGACTGATTCCTGTTTCGTATTCCTGTTCCTGTGTCGTATTTATATTATAATTCGGTCTCTCCTAGTTCTTTCAGCCGTCATCCCTGGAAATATTATCCCTCGTTCCTTGCAGTCTGCTCTTATACTTTCTCGAGTAATATTAGACTTTCTCGAGAAAATATATTTCCCCTAGAATATAACTGGTTAGGAAAACTGGATCGTAGACGGGTACGTTGGTTTGCTCTGCAATTCCTTTCTTTCTTATATCCACAGCAAAATTTCGTGAACTCAGTGATATTTGAATACACTCATTTACCTGCGTAAATTCATTATTAGGCTTGAACTTCCCTCTCATTTCCTTCCACTTTTCGTAGCATGTTAAGGTGACATAACATTCCTCCTTTCTTCCTTAGTTAGCAATCCGCAGATTGGTTTGTAGCAGTTCTCCACACCGATCTCCTCCGTTCTTACCGTTTCATCTCCTCATAGGAATTACAACTTACATCACCATTATTGTCTCATGCATTGGAAACTTGGTCTTCTTCTTTTTCTTGTCGCTTCAATTATTGTTTTTATCAAATTCTCGTAACGCATAATGTCGCCAGTAAATTCAACCGTTCGCTGCACAATATTTTCCTAGAATCTTCTTGTTTCCTCAACTCTAGTCAGAACCTCATCATTCCTACCTTTGTCAATCCATCTGACTTTCAGTAACTTCCTATAACACCACATTTCCAGTGCTTCAAGTCTTCTCCTTTCATCTGTCCCACTTATCCACGTCTCACATCCATAAAGAGCTATGCTCCATATGTAACTCTTCAGGAACGTCTTCCTTGTTTCCAGGACACAACATTAATGCCAATAAAACAGGGAAAAATCATATTTCTTGTTATGAACATATAAGCATCGAGCATTGTCTTTAGCAGTATGTTTTAGTCATTGGCAACTCCACTTCCACTATCGTCGTCATTGTTGTCGTCGTCATCATCAACATCATCATCATCATCGAATTCGTCGTCGTCAACACAACCACCATACGTAAACTGCGGTGGTGCCAATATAAATAACAAGTTTTCACGAATTGTACTCCTGCGTTGATCCGAACTGATTTCCAAAGAGATTAAACTACTTTCATACGTTTGGGAACATAATACAAATTAACACAATCTTACTCTCTAGGTTGGCTGCACCTTAACATAACGTGCAGTAACCGCTTAATTTACATTCTACATTATTAAACTTCAATTTCACCCGAAATCAAACACGGAGGTTAACCGTGCAATTAGCGGGAAGTTAAACGTTCTCTACACTTGGTTATGTTTTCTTCGCGGACGAACGACGTGTGATAAACGACGGCGAGATCTCGAATTTGTGAAAACCGGACCGTAATTGGAAGGGATTCGTTTCGTTTTAGTAAAATATACTCGCGCCGTTTAAAAAGCAGAACTTGTTCAGATCTGTTCCACGATAACACGCTAAACAAGCATCTAGACCAGTCTAACTGCTTAAATTAAGATAAATAACAATAACAGCGCGACTGATTGTTTTCACGTGTACGCGTATTTTTCTTTCGAAGGTTTCCTAACGACCGAGTAGCGTATATGTATAGCGTCTGTTTATCTATCGGAGAGGAGTTTTCGGCTGGGTTATCCGAAGGTTATCGACACTGTTTAACCTGATACAAGCGGTGCACCTTACTACTTACATCCGCTCCAGTTTACCTACTGGTTCCTGAGATCGTATCGAGTATGCCTGCCTACGTTGCCAAGGTACGAGAGCCATTGTTCAGAATGGAAATTGGGATTGTGAGTTACTTATACGTAGGTCTCGATAATGAACGACCTTGTTTGATGGACTCACGGAAGGGATTAAGGTAGCTAAAGTTCTCCGTTTTAGTTATCTACACCCATTGGTGTAAATTTTTTTCTGGCCCCCATCAGGAATCTTTTGTGTCCCCCTTCTATCCTTACTTAATTCATGTCATTGTTCCCTCTTGAATATTAACCCTCTTTACAGCTGTGACAACAATTAACATTATTAACGTAAACAAAATACATTATCATTAAGACTATTTAAAATCTCCTCTTCTAAGCATAGGCCAGTTTGATCGGTCACTTCTCTAAGCCCTAAAATCTTCCATTACTTTCTACGTCGGTGGACCTTCCTGCTTCATCTACAGAAGTTGAGCCATATCTGATTGTTTGACATAATTGATCTTCTCTATTAATATCTTGTGTAGTATCCATTATTATATAAAAACTGAGCAGAATCAATCTATTTCAAAATATTATTTTGAATTTTTTAGATAAAAATTGAATGCGTTCATCTTTAATTTTGTGACTCATATACTTTTTAGTGTACTTCGTACAACAATGGATTGTAATTATCCAAAAGATCGATAATTTCTAAAATGTTTCCGGCATTGACCTACTTACCTTCCGATTGGCCTACCTTTTCTTTGTACCCTCTAAAGGCTAAATTTGAAAGTGCCAATGTCAGAGGTACATTTACAACGCGATCCAGTAACTAGCTCGTAAAGAGTAACGATGCGACGCAAGCCCGATGGTCTCGGTACATTCTTAACTAGAATGCAGTTAACCAAATAATTCGTACTCTCAAAGTAGGCTACATCATTAGTTATTGATACAATAAAATTAAAAAATAAATGTAATTGTTTTTTACGTTTAATACATACGGGGAAAAATTTACTGAAATTCAATGTTTTATACCCATTCTTCAAATACTAAGGGAAATATTTGCGCGGGCCCACCTAGTCCGCACCCCCCCCCCGCATTGAGGGCCCAGCGGGTCCGGCTGTTACGCCACTGCCTACACCGTTTCAGAGTACTGTTTAAAAATTACTTATCAGAGTCTAGAGATTAGCAACGTCATCGCCTATTGGTTTGATACCATAGTAACCAGTCTCCACAGTGCTCTTGATTCTTGTTCATCTATAAATTTCGTTATAGAGTGACATTGCTTGTTCGTGACTATGTCAATTTCTTATGACTTCGTACCAAATCTGTCTACCTGAGACTCTTATTTTTTATAACACCGACGATATTAGAGTAGAACCCTTGACTATTATTCTGTCTATCTTTTCTTGTTGGGGAAAGAGAGCTCATACCCATGGTGAAGGTAATTCATCTGTGGCGAGGGAATGACCAATGACTGTTACTAGGTTGGAGACGTTGCAAAGGCTGGTCAAACCCAGATTGGCTTCTTCATGCCAAACGTAGCTTACCTGACTACACAAGAATCATCTACGGACCGAATGTAGGTCTATTTCTAAACGTATCTACAAACCAGGTAGTATAAAACAAATAAGGAAAATCTAGTTAAGATGGTTCATTGCTAACTGAGCGACGTCGGTACTGGTTAAACACAATATACGAAATGAAGAAATATGATTGACCGAAGACTGACTTGTATTTATATATTATAATTGTTAAAGCGTACAGTTTTAAGTAGTATTCATGAATATTTTTTTAAATATTTAAACAGCGACGAAATCACAATGCTATTTCGCAAATATATTGCAACAATACATATATCTGCATATTTGCCCAGGGCGGTATGTTAAATATATAATTAACATAGCAAGTATAAGGAACAGTTTTAGACAGTTTTGTGCAAGAAAATGCAGGAATTGACAAAATCTGACCTGTCGAAAAACGTACACCTGCCGCCCCGTAAGATACAGCATGTGTGTGTGAGCCAGCTGTGACCTGTTTTGAAAGACGCGATGGGGTGATGCGCTACGAATTGTTCGTTCCAATTATTCAGGTCTTAACAGGATTATAATATACTAATTACGTGTGTTAAACCTGTTAACGAAGACTTAACTTAAGACTGATGCTATTTAATTAATATAAATTACTAGTGTAACTAAAAAGTAATTAATATGTGTGGTATATGTGAGTGACCAGAGAAAACAATAAGATCGCTCATGTGACGAATATGGTCATAAGTTTGCGATAATTGACCAAAAAGTGAGTGTAATAAAAAGGACGCTCTGGAGCGAACTGACCATCTCTAACCTGTCGAAAGCAGGAATGTTCCTGTCAAATCGCCACCAGTATAAATACCACTGGCAATTTTGGGCGATCACACACTCGGACTCAACAAATCTACAGGACGTTACGCTGCCCGTTTGCAGATCGACATGGACACACACACACACACACACACTACCACACTCATACCAAGACGTAAGGAGGAACGCTGGAGCATCACTAACAGCAACAACCCATAGAAACAACAAACACCGCATCAGCATAGTCATCATCATCATCAACATCATCATACTCTCAGGATTCTGGACACACACACACACACACACGCGCAACGGTAACGGCGATATACGCAGGTGATACAAAAAAAAATATATTTTATTGTGAAGAGAGCTTTTGAAAAAGAACTTAAATATTGTAACCAGACGCGTGTTCCACGCCGTTACAAATAAATATATCTTTGTGTTGTACAAAGAAACGAGAAAAAAAAAATTTTATTTAAAAAAAATGTTCAAAAAAAAAATTTTGTTTGTTTGTTATTGTTATAATTTAGAAATAATCCTGGTTCTGTGTTTTGTTTGAAATTTTAAAATTCTGTGAGTTTATTTCGGTTATATTTTACACTTCTGGTAGACCTTAACTGAATCCGGAGTTAATCAGATTATCTTCTTGCTGTAATCGATTAGTGATTTTCAGCGCTGCTCCAGTATATCACCTTCAGTTCAGATTTATCGTCTTCCAGTAAGTCCTGTAGTTAGTTAAACTCTTAATTTAAGATGTGAAATAATTATAAAGTCCAGATCATTGAAATAATTTGATTTATTAATAATAGTTCTTAAAAATCGATTCAAAATCGATGTTGAGCAATGTTTCGACTCTTTCACAGGGATATATCGATTTGCGATTACAGGTTATTTTTATATAAAATATTGAAAAAGGTTCTTATAACGATTATATTTATATAGTCAGAGAAGGATAGGCCTAGAAAGTATAACATGTACAAAAATATAAGTCTTAAAAGTAAAAAGTGACAATTTGTTAATAATATATAATGTTTGTAGTATACAATTTATACCCAATCGTTGACTAGCGACTTCGTGGCTGGTTGGTACTTTGCATCACGGGAAATTCATAATGGCGGCATGTCTCGCTGTGGAATATTACTGCAACTTGATGGTTGGAAATTCTGATAATAAATTCCCCTTCACAACTGTTTTATTGGTCTCCGTGATATTGTGTCTATTGTGTTGTTCTGGTCTCCTGGATAAGTGTTCAGTGTTCATAGGTGTTAATTGTCTTATTTTAGATTTATGGAATGTTTGCTGGTTATGGCGAAAATTCGAAAAGTTGTTACAAAGTGAATTATTAATGTTAGGTTGTTTGAACGGTTTAATTCACTGGTATTGTGTTGTGTATTGTTTGTTTTCACTATTGTGGTAGATTATCTCACTGATTTTAAGTCAAAAAGTGTCAATTTAGGTAACTCTCGTATTTCACTGATTTTCAACCTTTACTCCATTACACTTCGTTATACGGTTTTAGAACGCGATTCAGCATCGACCGTTCCCGTTGAATGTTAACAAAGAACTAACTTACTTCCTTCGTCTTAGGAAATATCTTGCCAAGTTAATATTGGAAAAGTATTGTTAAAATATTTTCCATTTCCTTTCTACATAATTATAAAGTACATTATATATGGAATACTTTTAGTTTATTGATTGCTTTCATGAATTATTTTAACCCCATAATTGGTTTATTTATCTCATTCTGTTTCATTTGATATGTCATAGTCCATATTTGTTGAGATTTTTGTTAAAATAGCCATATTTCCTTCTTTTTGGAAATCTAGGCCCAAAACTCTGTTTCCTGTTCTTGTACAAAATTCCTGCCCTTTTAGGTGTTATAAATATAATTATAATAAATTTCAAATGGTCACAAATTTTTCTCTTTCCTTAAGTCCTTATCAATTTAACATTTGAACTGTCTTTTGGTGATAATTCATTAATTTACTATTTCTCCTCTGAAATAGTTATTTTTTTTACATTTCGAAAATTTTTAATAATTTAAGACATTTTACTATATTACTCTTTTAAATCATAGGATCATTTACAGTAGTTAGTTATTGATCCACCTTACCTAAATCTTGTTAGTTTACATGGTTCATTGGTTAATTAACTAGTTTATATTAATTTTTTGGGAATTCATTATTTGGCCTAGAGTTTAGTATTTTACATATATGGTTTTTTCAAATAAAGTTAATTCTACACCTCCTCTGACTTTTAAAAGTTAACATAACATGAAATAAAATTGTTTACATAATTATTGATATTTGTAGCATCTAATTCATGCTACTAATACAAAAAATAATATTTGACATGAATTAGCAGTCTTCAAAGTTAGACATGTTTGCTGGAGCTATTTTAAACATACATTTTGAACATTTTACAAATTAATACAGCATCCATACCTAAACATTTTAATCTGTATGCATGCTGTTATGTAATTAAAACATCTTCCTCTAAATATAGAGCTTATTCTATTATAACTCTTTTAAAGTGGAGTTCACAGGCTCTGAACATTATTAGCCATTTAATTTCTTAATTTTTATTTAAACTTAATTTATTTTCAGTCCTTTCTGATTATATATGTATTATTATCTAACCCCTTGATATAGTAAACATTCCCCCACATACTTCCTTTATTATTAGCATTACTATGAATGTTTTGATATAATAAATTGACCTTATTTGTGAAATATTGGAAATATTTTTCATTTTAATATTTCGTCACCTGTTAATTATAAAATATAAAAGTTATTTAATAGCACCTTGTTTAAGTTATAGTTACACATTAACTTGGAGTTTATTACATTTAAAAACACTACACTGGTACACATTTACTGTTGGTTCTGATTTATGTTTGAGTTTTATTATATTCTCAGACCTGACCTTTAGTCATAATGGACTGTGAAGATTTGTTTATTTTACCATATAATAACTTTAGTTGGTGCACTTCTTATCATACTACTCAATACTTTTGTCTATAATTAAATTACAATTTTATAAGGTTTTTTGGGGTGTTATACTTTCTTTAATGGTATTAACATTTGGTTTGGGGTTCATGGTAGTTAATAATAGGTTTTTTATTGTGGTTCTCCCATCCTATATCTTCCTTTCTTCTCTTCTTCCTTCTTGGGTTCCTCCTTGGGTAAACCAAGGTACTTTGTTTTATTTTGTCCGATGGTTGGTTCGGGGTATCTTCTTTATCGTCTGCTTCTAAATTTCTTCTTTCTTCTTGGGTTCGGTGTATCTTCTTTATCATCTAACCAACTTTACTCTTCTTTCTTGATTTCGGGATATCTTGTTTATCACCTGTTAATAAACTTCCTCTTCTTGTTTCTTCTTGTGTTTGGGGTATCTTGTTTATCACCTGCTCCTAATCTCCTGGGTAATGTCCTTAATTTTTTAATATGAGTTTCCTTTTAATTTATTGGCTTGAATTTTATTGTTGCATTTTTATTACTTAATTATTGTTCTTCTTTTATAGTGGTGTTTTTCTTTGAAGTGTGATTTTATTTTCATTTGAAATTCTTGGTTATATGTAATTTAATTTTTTATATGATCTTAATTGAATTAATTATTAGTGGAATATCTGTCACGTTACACTATGAATATAATAATTAGAGTTTTAAGATTAAATAATACTTAGATAAGAGAGTAAACAAGCAAATCTAGTAAAGAAATAATAATCTTTTGTAGTATTTTTTGGGTGTGTCAGTATAAGTCCATAATAGATTGGAAGTAAATGGTAGATTAATTTATTTTTGTTTATAGCAACAATAAATTCATTCTTGAAACTTAATCTTATTTTGTTTGTAACTGAGTTGCTATCATTATTTAAAAGTTGAGTTAATTTCAGACACACACAAATAAAAAGAATTTAAGTAACTTGTTTAACATGTTGTTTAGTCAATAAGATTACAGTGGAACTTGGTTATTACGGCCTCGGCTGTTACGTCAACTCGGGTGTAGCGTTATTTTGTCATAAGTCCGGTCAAACTGATATCTTTAACATTATAAAAATTCCCGGTTTTAACGTCACTAAATATTGTACTACTCTGTTATAGCGTCAAAAATTTCTCAGATATTTTACTCTAAATTTCATATAAACGTATATATGTGCGCGCGCTACGCCCATGGCTACAGACATACATTAGCCTATTATTTTCTGTATACAGACAAAAAATTATTTTCTGTATGGACACGGGGCAACCTGCCACAATTTCACTCTTAGATGCAATACAATTCCTAGACGACTCTTGGAAGAGTGTAACACAGAAGACGATAGCAAAATGCTTTAGTAAAGCACAACTCGTACATGAAAATTTACCCGATGATGACGAAGACGACGACGACGACTTGCCGCTCTCGGAGTGGATTAAGAAATTCGACGTAAATGAATTTGGAAATGAACTCGATTCCTATGCATCAGTGGATGACCAAGTAGAAACCTTCCAAGTGTTGAGTGACGCAGAAATTATCGCGGAAGTAAAAAACATAGAAGCAGAAGATAGTGTTGAAGAAGATGCTGAGCAAGAGGAGGATGCCGATATCGTTTGTCCGACAGTACAGGAAGCAATGAGAGCCGCCGAAACTCTTTCACGATTTTACTGCTTTAGAGAGACGTCTGACGACACGTTCAATGCAGCGCAGCATCTCCACAGCACAACAGAAAGAATTTATTTTTCAGAAAGGAGCGTTCAAAAGAAAATTACGGATTACTTTCGACAGTAAGCCTAAATGTAAGTTACATGTACTTTCTTTATGATCTTTTAAAATATTCTTCATGCTGTTTATATAAATGAAATGCAGTTTGTAAACTTTAGAATAAATATCACGAATAATGTTAATAATGCAAAGATCTTTTTTTTTATTTCTCCTTCCTTACTAGTGATTAAAAAGGGTTTTTTATAACGACTCTTTTATAACGTCACTGGACATAACGTCATTATTTTTTTGGTCCCTTCAATGACGTTATCACCAAGTTCCACTGTATATGGGTGTTTATTTTTTTGTGGTATGTTATGAATAGCATTGCAGGTTACAGTATATTTGTAACACTTATAAAGGTAAATCTTTATGTGTCTAATGTTTGAAATTTTAATATTGAAATATTTTTTTCTCTTAATTAATAAATCTTATAATGATTATTTGAAACAATTTTAAATGATTTATTTCATGTCAACAACATCTCACTCCTCTTTAAAAACTATTTAATTATTGTGCAACTACATATACTTAACGCAACGAGAGAAACAAATCCTGCGACCTGGCCGGTGTAATACATATTTAGTTGCGTTGAGTACATGGTAATATATTTGTAGAATTGTTGTAACGTTGCAATATAGACTTCCGCCATTCTCGAATAGGCGTAACGCTTAAGACTAAGTAGTTTGGTCTACTACAACCTACAACAATGCTACAATACAGCAGCTCACCTTAGAAGATTCTCGCATATTTGCTGCCATTTTCCGTTGACGTCCAATATATTTGAAAGAATTGGTCGAACGTGCAACATGTTAATATAGTTACCAAATCCTTAAATGTTCTGTTGAATTTGCGTACACACTCAAAATATTAAATAAAATCTTAAGCTTTTAAATCAAAAGTCACTTAGTTGCTGAACGAGATAAAAACGACATTCACACCTCTCAAATGGCTTTTTTGAAGAATGTCAACAGCTCTAAATTAAACATTAAACATAAAATAGCTCTAAGGGTACATTAAACATAAAATACACATTGCCATAAACTTAAGTGTTGTCACTCTGTGATGGAATTAATTAGTGCAGACAAAACTGTCAGCTCGTTTCACATAGAAATTATGTTAACAAAACCCTATATGGAAATTATCTACAGCGTGAAGTCGGGCAAGAAGTTACAAAATGGAACGAGGAACTAGATTCTTGATACAGTAGTACAATAAAAGATCATTATTTTAGAAAGACACACATACGATGAACGGATAAAACAATCTTCGAAACCAAAAAGCTAAAGTGTAACACTATTTTATAAAGTATTGAAACATTTGGTACCGGAGTTTGACGTCTGCAGTAGATACCGAAAAGATATCATTAACAACTAAAATGGCTTCTGGGAAGTCTGGCGACCGTCAGTGGTTTAATCAACAAGAGAGAAAGTGCGTAAATATAGAATATGAAAAGTAACGGCAGGCTGATGACCAATAATTGAAGATATCAAAAGCAAGCAATTAATCTGGTAACCGATTTGCAGAGGATTCGATAGGATAAAACTCCGAAGTAGGTAATGTAGTATGGACACCGTAAGGTCGGATACGAAGATAAAGACCGAGAAAAAGCTGGAGAAACTGAGTTGAGAACGAGACGCAAAAGAGACAGAGAAGACGGATGGAGATTAGGATCACAAGACGGGGTAGTAAGTCATGAACACGCCTGATGTTTACGGTGATGATAGTAATGGTGTAGATGTCGCAAAAAAATGGTGTGGTTTGTGAAATCGGAATATAAGTTACTAACCAACCCTAGTATGTCGTTGGCGACAATGAACTCTACCCAATCGCTTTAACGGACTGATAAAGACAATGCGTGATGTGAAAGCGCATGCGCATTTTATTGTCTCCGAGAATATATGCGTCACGTTTAAAAACGAGCTGCATCGACGCTGTTGATCGTTGATGATGATTTCTTAGGCTTACCTAAGAAGTGGCCAAAGGAAGTGGGAGGAAGGGATAGAGTGTTATTGCATAACCGTTACGATAAGTAATGCGTATTTAATTGGTACCAAGTTGTTGAAACTGCCAAGTCGAAATAGCTTGGTAATACGTATACTGTAATTTGATTTATTAAAAGGATAATAGCGTCTCCTGTCATACACAGTAACGACAGAGCAGAAATAGTAGGCGGTTTGGCGTGTGGGTGTTGAGAGAGAGAGGGAGAGAGAGAGAGAGAGAGAGAGAGAGAGAGAGAGAGTGAGAGAGAGAGGGAGAGAGAATGAATTCTCGTAGAGAAAAAGTTTCGCGAGCGAAGAGAAAGGGAGAGAAGAGAAAACGAGCGGTGAAATGAACAGACAACGAGAGCGACAGGAGGTCCGTAGATGGTCAGCTGGAAACTCATCTCGTCGTTCCGAGCTCTCGCGTGTGTGCGCGCCGCGCGACCGGCTAGTGAAAAAAACCACAACCTTGACAAACTGGAGCAGAGTGAAAGTTGTGAGAGGTGGCCGGCGTATCGTACAGAGACGGCTTACTGAATCCACATGATATAATTACATACAGCCGATGATGTCTGCTTGTTACACACACACACAATTATGATGTGGTGGTAATCATATATGTGTGTGTGCGGCGTATGACGTTCGCGTTCTGTCACCGCCTGAAATAAGAAACTTGAGAAGTGGACTTTCCATACATGACCGTACCGAGTCAATGAACAGATGGTTCAACGCGGAAGCGAGAGGTCTGTCAACCGCACAACACCTTCGGTATTACGAACAAATCACGTTTATTTGAATGTTCTAGTAACTAACGTTGTAGTGGGAATTATATTCCGTTCTTCTTCTCGTAGTCCTGTAGCCTCGACAGGGAACATGCACTGGGCAGTACATGGCCTCTCCTAGTTTTCGCTTCTACTAACGCCAATCCGTAGTCGTCGCTTGTCAGTTTGTCACATTCATTAATTCTTGAGGCGTCCTCATGAATGTTATCGCGCCAGCCTCCTCTTCTACTACCAATCGTTTGTCACTTTGTTACCTTTTGCGAACTCGAACATCGTCTATTCTATCCGGGTGTCCAAACCACTTACGCCGTTGTTTTTTGATGTGGTCTTTAATCCCTGTCCCTAGACACTTGTTTTCCAACTCGTAGTTGTATCTGATGCGTTGTCCTTCTTCTTCCCTCATTTATTTCTTACGATATTTCTTTCACCGCCATCGTTTCCCCTGCTTCTTGTTAACTCTCACATTTCGCTCCCTTAGCCGACATTAATCTCAGTGATGACTTGTATATTCTTTCTTGTCGTCTAATTACTTAAACATAGTCTAGGTTTCGTAGCTGGGTGGTTTTCCCCACGATTGGCTTTCCTAGCGCCTAACCCTATCTCTTCATTGGAGGGCTACCTCTTTCGTCGACTCTGAGCCACCTTCAACTGGGTTTACTTACCCAATCTTCTACAGGGTTGCTCGGACAACTGGCGTTCCCAACTTGGAGATTAGAGTCGGAATTGGTTAGGAGAAATTAAGTGCCTCTAACATGTGAAACCGTCGTATATTTCTATAACTACTCTATTTGAACCACATTGTTAAACATAACAAGAAGCAGTGTAAGTAATAAATAAGCAGTGTCACTCCGGGATGGATTTGCCACATTTGAACGCCTTTTGTTTCTGAAAAAAATATTTTAATCTTGCAATCTGCCTCCACATGCCTTCTTCTTCTTCCTCTGGCTCTACATCCCTCTGTGAGGTTTGCCCTCCTCAGCAATTCTACATAATTTCCTTCTGTTCTCAGCAACAATGTTCCATCCTCTGATCCCCATGGTTCGCAGGTCCTCCGCAACACACTTCATCTACCTCTTGCTCGGACTCACTCTGGGCCTGCACTGCAAGGGTTTCCATCCTCTGATCCCCATGGTTCGCAGGTCCTCCGCAACACATTTCATCTACCTCTTGCTCGGTCTCCCTCTGGGCCTACACTCCAAGTGTTTCCATCCTCTGATCCCCACGGTTCGCAGTTCCTCCGCAACACATTTCATCTACCTCTTGCTCGGTCTCCTTCTGGGCCTACACTCCAAGGGTTTCCATCCTCTGATCCCCATGGTTCGCAGGTCCTCCGCGACACAATTCATCTACCTCTTGCTCGGTCTCCCTCTGGGCCTACACTCCAAAGGTTTCCATCCTCTGATCCCCATGGTTCGCAGGTCCTCCGCAACACAATTCATCTACCTCTTGCTCGGTCTCCTTCTGGGCCTACATTCCAAGGGTTTCCATCCTCTGATCCCCACGGTTCGCAGGTCCTCCGCAACACACTTCATCTACCTCTTGCTCGTTCTCCCTCTGGGCCTACACTCCAAGGGTTTCCATCCTCTGATCCCCACGGTTCGTAAGTCCTCCGCAACACACTTCATCTACCTCTTGCTCGGTCTCCCTCTGGGCCTACACTCCAATGGTTTCCATTCTGTGATAACTCTCGTATTTCTGGTATTATCCATTCTATAAATATGTCCTATCCATCTAATATGTCCTATTCTCTGTGCCTTAACAAACTTTACTATGTTTTCGCTGTTTATTAATGTATCAAGTTCAAGATTTATGTGGATCCGCCAAGAGCCATCTTGTTGCACTACTGGTCCAAAAATTCTCCTAAGTATTTTACTCTCAAA
Organism: Magicicada septendecula; assembly: GCA_034769895.1. Taxonomy (NCBI): domain Eukaryota; kingdom Metazoa; phylum Arthropoda; class Insecta; order Hemiptera; family Cicadidae; genus Magicicada; species Magicicada septendecula. The sequence continues at coordinate 146,155,509 of CM068370.1, forward strand.
TCGTTTAAGATCTTCATCTTTCTTCCGCATTGTCCGTGTCTCACAGCCGTAACCCTTTTATGGTCTTGTAAGGCTTTTAAAATTTTTGAATTTAGAATTATGACTTATGATCTTAGAGCACAATAGTGTCTTGTTTGCAAAAGACGCTGTGTTTTTCTTTGCTATCCTTGATTTGATTTCCTTGCTGTTCAAATTTTCCTCATTTAGCAGTGATCCCAGGTACGTAAAATTATACACTTGCTCAAAGCTATAGCCTCCGACATTCAGTGTAATTCTTTCATTATGTCTTGATGTCTCCAGGTACCTGTGGATCTTCATTTCTGATTTACCATAGCCCGTTGACGACGTTCTGCAACACACTGTTTTGGAATTGTTGTTGTGGATTGTTGAATCGCTTACGAATCTCTTTCGTAATCTTTTCCTTCTTCTTTACTTTGTTTTCAATTTTCGTTAGTTTTTAGCAATCCCTCGCATGGAATGTCATGAAAAGCCATTTACTTATACTACCATACAATACTGTGTCATTATTAACAATGACTGCAATAATAGCAACAGAATAGTGCTGTGTTCGTTACTGAAGTTGACTTTAAATACATTCTAATTTAAACAAGTTAGATTATAGATTATTAGAACCTTCAACAGCAAAGTTTTGTATATAAAAAAAAATCGTGAATTGTAGACCCCGAGCAGTTAGATCTTAGGATTGACTTGATGTTCTTAATACATCGATCTTTGAAATATTTAAAGGCATTCTGACGTAGAAGTGACGTCACCAGGATGATCAAGCCGCTGGGATGGATGGAAGTTAGTATTTGCTTACTGGGCCTTGATGTAATCTCAGACGTGTCGATCAAATCAATCCGTACTTCTTAGAAACTTTAATTGTTATACATTTCAAGGGGTTATTCAGAAAATGTTATTCGATTACCCAGAAAATACATCGTCATCTATTCCGCGTAATCAGTACATTCATTCGATTATGGAGACTGCAATACTTCTACCTAAGCTGTATGTACAATGTCCTCTTACCGCAGTTCGTCATCTTGGAAACCATACATTAATTGCTGTACTAAAATATGTGGCAATGAGAACACAACAATTTGTGTTAGCACATGTTTGGTTACTATGGGAACAATAAATAAACATATAGGTTTATAACCTCAATTAAATTATGCCATTCAGTAAAAGTGGCTCAATGGGAAGTTGAACATAGTGCGTTTGCTGTAGAAACGTTTTTTAAAAGTAACGTTTACTATACTGTATAACAACACAAAGACTGTTCAGAAATCATTTCAACGTTGGGAGACGTGGAAGAGATCCAGATCATTCAACAATATCGAACTGGGTAAGAACATTTGGAACCACTGCCTCGACACAGAAAACAATTAGAGGAAGTGTAAAAACAGTGCGCACCCAGAAAATGTGGAAAGGGTAAGAGCTGCTGTCACGCGGAGCCCAAAAACGTCTGCTAGGAAACATGCTATGGCACTGCAGATTGCCAGTAGGTCTCTGCAGAGGATCTTCGACCAAGATCTCCATTTCCATCAAGTCTCCATTATCTCCATAAAAAATTCAAGTGGCCCAAAAACTGTTTGAACGTGATTATACTAAAAGTGTTGTTTTTTGTAATGAAATATTGGAATTCAAAAATCAAGAACAAAACTTTCATGACACTAGTTTATGTCAGATGAAGCACATTTTTACCTTTTGGAGCATGTCAGTAAACAATACATGCGCTATTTGAGTGACAGTAACCCTTTAGAACTTCATGCTATACCTCTTCATAGCCAGCGAGTCAGTGTTTGGTGTGAAGTTTAACGCCGCGTCACACACGACCCTCCGTGTTTATGGACCGTGTTTCTTTGAAGACGGTAACGGAAATTCAGTCAGTGTGAACTCAGACCCATATGTGCAAAACCCGAACAACTTTTTTCTTCCTTTGTTAAATGATCTAAGGACTGACACTGACTCTGTCTGGTTCCACCAGGATGGAGCTACCCCCGTACATTGCACAAATCGCAGTGAATGTGATGAGGCCTGTGTTCGAAGATCGGTTGATCTCAAGATTTGGTGTAATACCTTGGCCAGCGCGATGACGACCACGTGATTTAAATCATCTCAGGGGATCATCGAAGAAATTCTGGCGGTTCCGCAAGCAATGCTGCAGAGAGTCATGGATCGACTTGAAGAATGTAAGCGTGTCAATGGGTCACTTAAGGGATAACCCATTTTCAAACGATGAACGTGACTAAGTAAAATGGCATGGCATCTTACGTATTGCCTTTGTATCTATGCTATGTTTGATTTTAAATTTTAAACGAGTGCCTGTTGTGATAGTTTGAAATTGTTGTGTTCTCATACCACGATCCATGTAGCATGTAACATTGTGGTAGCGGGGCGTCTTACAGCCGGTGCATGATTGCAGCATCTGGGTTGAGCCCAATGGCTGCCTGTCGATAGACAGTTCTAGTACATTCGACTGGTGCCTAAATCTGGAATGGACAACCGCCAACCAGTTAACTGTGAAGGCGGGGGAGAAAGGTTTCTTTATTTATTTTGTTTAAAATTTTTGCTTATCGTTGGGCACTGCCGCATGAACGGGTTCAGGTGACAGATGTCACCCTTCCCCAGTCCAGCGTGCAGACGCTATGAGGCGTCGGTTGGTCCCCGCGAGGCAGAGAGCCTCCGTGCGAGTGATAGCGCGTAGCAGCGGCAAACCGGGCGGTCGGCGTACAAGGATGGGAAGAAGGAAACAGCTTGGCAGGTAAACTCTGGGGCAGGGACAGATGTTAAAGATATATATTTTTACATTTATGGCGGGTCATCGAGAATCGCCCGAGGGCGTTTGACCCGGACAGGGGGAGGCGGTGGCGTGGTGCTAATGGCCCGTAGGTAAGGGAAGGAAGAGGTCTCAGATGCAGTAAAAAAAGTTGCAGCTAACGACCAGACAAAGGCAGAGAGAGTAGGAACTCGAAGACCTCCTCGAATTACACTGTTTCTCACAAACCAAGGAGATCCCGACAAGGAACGGAGGGTTCTGGATTGGAAACTTTCCAGCCTACGCCTGTTGGTGGCGGAGATAAGTGACCACCAAGCAGGCGCCGCATAGGTCAATACAGACCGAAGAAACAAAAGATAAAGGGTGACTTTCGTGCGCAGCGCCAGGGGGCTGCGGCACGCGAGAAATGGGTAAAGTTTGGCTCGGACGCCGCGAGCCTTGGGGAGGGTATCAGTCACGTGGGCGTTGAAGCAAAGACGCCGGTCGAGCCGAACGCCTAGATACTTTACCGACTCTTTGTAGGCGATAGGCCTCTCTTCCAGGCAGAGTGGCTGGCATCGGGAGATGGATTTATGGGTGAAACAGATCGCCTCGGATTTCTCCGTATTGATCGTCACCCGCCATTTCCGTAGCCAGTCCGGAAGCTCCTTTTGGCTTCTCCGCCTGGTTACTGATTTTGCTCATTGCTCATGTTGTCTTGGTCAGTATCTGTTGAAGCTTTTACGAATCGAATTATTGGTGACTCGTCATATGGTTCGTTATGTTGGTGGGTACAGTGCCGCCATCTACAACACTTATGATGCCCTACAAATGTTACTTTCATATGTGTTTAAAAGACTACAGTCCGTTTTATAACGATCCAGTGGCACAAGGGTAAGGGTAATACAAGGGTTTATAACGATAAAGATCTTATAAGGGTAGTACTCTGTATACTTTCTGTCAAAGTGTCAGACACTAGAGGAGATCTGTTCAATGAAAAAAATAGTGGGGGGAGAAGCTACTTGTGGAAGTCCAGAGTCTATCATCACTGACTGGAACTCCGAAGAGTGTCCGTGAGCGACCTTACCAAGTCAACGAACAGATGTTTCAACACGGAAGCGAAGGATCCATGTCACGGAGTGCGTTGAGTTTACGGCTTAGACAACATAACAGAAAGTAAAAAAAGATTACAAATAGAAAAAATGAAACGTGCGCTTGGCGCGGCCGTTAAAATTAATGAACTGTAAAAACGGTTCCTAACTACATAAGGACGCGAACGCGTAACGCAGTATGGTTATTATCTTCATCTTCTCCTCATACTTACACAACTACGCGTAATCTTCACTGTGTTTTTGATAACGGTCTTAGGTTTTGTTTTTATTTTAATAACACATTATTGTTTCTAGAAAACGACATTAACGTTTGCGGTATGCGCACAAAAAATGGTTTCCATTCACTTCCTTTGAAATAACTGTTTCATCATCTAGCAGTTGGCTATGATGAAAAACTCCACTGAGGGGAGGATAGAGTAGACTAGAATCGCTGCTGCACTTAGCTCTCGCATATTTTTACGATAAGTGGTATTTTATCTCGCTTCCCGGTCAGGTGTAACAACTGTTGGAGGAATGACGGAGGAATAATAAATAATTCTGCACAAGAAAGTCACTTGGTACATGTTTCGATTCTTCTTTAGAACTATCAATGTACTATCAGAATATTCATCAATGCTGTTTAATAATAAATATATAAATAGTTCATTAATTTATATTGTTACATAAATATTTTTAAATTAATTTATATATCAATGTAAATTTCCGTGGTGATGAAAAAGGTTTTCTTACGAAATCAGTAGACGAGCCAAACCTCGATCAGTTCCAAACCATACTAATGAACATAATAAGAAAGGTTTTGGAAAAAACACAGATGGTAATTTTAAAGATCATGACAACTCTTACATATTTATATAAATTCTAATAATCTTAATGATTTTTATCAGGAAACGCATATCGCTTTTGTTGATCTGGAAAAAGCATCAACATGGATTTGATAATGTAGACCGTCAAAAGTTATGGAATATTATGGATAGTATAACGTTGCAGAACTCAGACCCTATAGGGGATCCACAAATATTATATGGCTGAAGAAAAGTAAACTAATTTAAATAAAATAATGATCAATAATATAAAATGGTATTGAGAGAATGAAAAGAAACTAGTAGACAAACAATAATAAATAAGTGAATAGACTAGACTGACAGACAAATGACTATGACCCAACCCCAGTGATGGCCAGATAGAGACTACAAAATAAACAAAGGTGAACTAATAAAAACACAAATAATATAACAAATTTAGTTACGAGTATTATATAAGTTATGAAAAAGGAAGTATACTACCAATAATAAACAAGTAAACTAATTGTTAGTATATTATGGGTGTTTAATAACCTTATTGAGATATAAAAAGTAAACTTAAAATGTTAAAAAACTGACTTTACAATTATGTTGTAAAAAATAATATAAACCAAGAACGAGAGGTAGGTAGGAAGTGGTAATAATAAGCAGTGAAAGTGATAAAGAGAATAAGAAGGAATTAAGATAAACAATTAATAATCTTAATAAAAGAAATGAACAATGGTAAGAAAACAGAAACAATAATCAAAATGTTGATAGACAACCAATTTCATTGTATTTGCAATTTAGCAACACTGCTTTATCACCTTTATTAAGTGAAATCTTTATGACATTTTTGGAAAAAAAACATTTTTACATCCGATAACCCCAACATAAAATATGTTTTCCATTGGGCAAGGTATGCTGATGATATATTTTGTATCTGGACGGGAACAGATAGACAGCTCAATATGTTCTTAGATTATATTAATTCCTTTTATAGTAGCGTGCAATTTACACTTGAAACAGAAAATATAAAAAGTTTAAATTTTTTGGATCTTACCATTACTAGGTCACAAAATAATCTTAGTTTTCAGATATATAGAAAACCTACTTTTACAGATACCGTTAGACATAAACAATCACTAACATCATGGCACATAAAATTAACCAGTTTTCATGCAATGGTTAATCGTCTCCGTATAGTTCCTTTATCCAAAGAAAATTTCAATAAAGAGGTAGATATTATAAAAGCCATAGCACAAAATAACGGTTATGATGAAAGAATAATTGACTGTTTAATTTTAAAAAAACAGAAGAAAATTACTTTAAAAGAATTTTATTCCATAGAGCCAGATCAGGGTAACAAAAAATTTCACTTAACAAATTACATTCCGTGTATAACAGATAAGATTAATAATAGGTTAAAAAACCATGGTCTTAACATAGTATCAGTAAACAAACGTAATCTTTTTTCACTACTAGTCAATAATAAAGAAAAATCTAACACACTGGAGAAAAATGGAGATTATGAAATACACTGTGCAGAATTCGATGCTATTTATATCGGACAATGTGGCCGTGCTCTGAAACATCGCATTTCTGAACATAAGAAGGCGAGTTTAACCAATACATCTAATACAGGTTTTGCAGATCATTGCTTACAACACAATCACTTCATAGACACAAAAAACATAACACTACTCCACAACATACAAAAAGGTAAAAAAATGGATTTGTTAGAAATTTTAGAAATTAAAAAAGCAATAAAAAATAACAAAAATTTAACTAATGAACAGACTGAATTTTGTGTATCGCCTTTATTAAAATCTGTTATTTAGTTTAGTTTATTTTATATTACTTTGAATGTTCATCATTATTTTAAATTTTGCACTCAGTTTATATTTAGTTCAGTTAATTTTATATTTTACATTCAGATTATATTTAGTTTAGTTAATTTTATATTTTGCATTCATGATTGTATTTAGTTTTTAAAGACACCTGACCTTCCCTTGTCTCTTGCACCCCCCCTCTCAATCACAACACAGATGTTCCAGATACGCCCTAAACAGATGTTCACCACCTACACTCCATCACATCCTGTGTTTAATAATTTTCATTCATTCGCCTCTTTAACAATGGCTTAGCTAGTCGAAACAGCTGTCAGAGTTAATTAAAAAATTTGTGAAACTTACCAAGTGTTTTTATATATTTTACAAAATCTTTGTAAAGTAGTTATTAGTTTATTTAAAAGAGTTGTGTTTTATAAGAAGGAAAATGGCTGGATCATGAACAGACCATAAACCAATTTTAATGTTATATGTTCTCATATTAGGATTAAGTGATATAAAAGGGTGTAAGAGATAGTAGTAGGTATAAGCAAGGAATTGTATAAATTGAACAATTCCAATATTACTCATCATTGTAAAGATAGAAAAAAGAATATTAGACAAGGAATGATTTAGTAAAATTATAATAACATTCATTTATTGTAAAACAGCCCTAAGTAATTCAAAAGTAAACAAGTACTAAGTGACAGTAAGCAGAACATATGAAAGTAATAAATAATGTTTAAATTGTGTAAAATAAGAAATTCTAGACAATTACAGCTAAGGCCTATATAATGCCTAACTGTCAAAATTCAGAAAAAACAATTGTAAGCAATTAACCATTGTATTTGAAAATTAAGGCCAAGTAACTTATTTATTTCGATTAGCTAACCATAATAGTATGTCAGAAAAAGACTAAACAGAAAAATTAAGTGAAATATCTAATAACATAACATTAGCAAATTTGTCAAAACATTAATACATGACCAAGCCTAGCTTTATGGGGTACCAAATTAATCTTTGAAAGAAAATAGAGACATTTATGTTAATATTTCACACATTGGGAATAACACCAAGGAATAATAGCAATTATAAAATATTTATTCATTTTGAACAAAAACCCAGGATTTATAACAATGGGTACAAATATTTACCACCAATAAGGTATGAGATGGTTACCATAACAACGAAACTTTATTATACAGAAAACCGTTATAAAACGAAGACTCCATTATTAACGATCAAGAGAGACAGATGCCAAACTGAATTCGACTCAATTAAAGTTAAAAAAGAGAGAAATGCAGTCAAGATTAAAATAATATGAACTCAAGAAGTTAATCTAGATCCATTAAACCCAGGATGAAACTAGAAAACAAATTTCAATAATTAAAATTAATAAAACTTTGAATAATTAAAATCGAAATCATAAAAAGGAGGAAAACCAAATGATGAAGAATTATTTAATATATCAACACAATCTGGAAGAAATACCTGTGACTCATCACAAGAAACGACAAGGTTTTGTTAAGTATAAATGAATTATCAGTAATTGCGAACTAAACTAGTTAACTTTTTCACAACACAATAACTCTCACTCCGAACTTGGTATACTAAATTCTTTCAAGGATAATCGAAAACATTTATTAAATCTGTATGTAAACTATTGCTTAACCTATGTGCGAAGCCTAAAAGGTTGACACGCTTTTTAAACACTAAGAACCGAATTGTATGAAAACCTTCATAGTACTTAAGTAACATTGATGTAAGGTTGTGTACTTTAATAAAATCTTGTTTAATTTTTCGTAATCGAAAAAACTCATTGACTGAATGAATTGTGTAAATAATTAATGTCAGCGTCCATACTAGTTCCGTTAAACTGTTCAGTCAACATAGCCAACCCCTGAGGTATAATTTATTTATAGCCGGAGCAAACTTTTTTATAATAACATCTTTTGTAATTAAATGATAAATGATTAGCGAATCTGGACACTAATAAATTAGTACTGAACATTAATAACCGTCCTTTGTTTTATTTGGTATATATTGTAATATTTGTGTACTTTAGCAGTGAAGAAAATTCTGTACCAGAATTACAGGTTGGCAACACGACGGGCGCTACGCGAGATTTGAATTCCCGCCAATCCGTGTGAGTAAGTTGAAATTATTATCATCGAAAGGAAAACGATGCAATTAGAACTTTTTAATTGTTTTTGTTTGTAAAACAATTTGGCGCCTATCGGGAAATAAATACATCAAATAAGGACAGGTAAGGAGAAGAACGAGAAAGATTCGGTACTGGTTATTAGCGCGCTCGCGATCTTCATCGTCAGCGAGAGAAGGAAGAAAACGTACGACTTAGATTCTTTACAATAGAAGAGGATATCCACAGCATTTAATAAATTCAGTTAAGATCCTTTATAAAAGTACATCTGTAGTCCTGTATCTGAATGGTAGGTTCTCAGGTGGTTTTCCAATAAATAAGGGAGTTAGGCAGGGAATCTGTGTTTCCCCAACCTTGTTTAATATATACATTGACGACATGTTGAGAGCATGGAAATCCAGAGTGACTTCGGGAATACAGCTTAACAAATCAATTTGTATAGGTTCCCTGCTATATGCGGATGACATAGTTCTTACTGAAGAAAATGAAGATGATTTACAAAGAGCTATGTTTCAATTACAAGAAGTGGCAAGAGAGCACTCACTGAGAATTCCCGTGTCTAAGATCAAAACCATGGTCTTTAAAGGTAAATATCCAGTGAGGCCTAAGATAGTTATAAACAGCAGCACTGTAGAACAATGACCCGTTTCAAATATCTCGGCTGTGCAGTAAGCTATGAATCTGAATATGATATAAGAGAGAAAATAAATAAATTTATGAATATTGTGGTACGATTCATAGAAATATTAGAAATGAAATAAGACACAGCACAAGGATTACATTTTATAAAACAATTGTAGTACCCAATATTATTGCAACAATTTTATATATTGCATTTGCAATATTGATTTATGCGAGTGAGGCGTGGGTCATGACAAAAAAGGAATGCGGCAAGATTCAGAGTGCTGAAATGCAGTTTCTTCGAAATACTTTAAATTATACATTGCAAGACAGAATAAGGAATGAAGATATCAGAGCAGAACCCGAAGAAAAGGACATAAATGAAATTATTTCAACCTATAGAATACAATGGTAGGATCATCTGTAAAGGATGACAGAGGATCGATTACCGAAAGCGGCACTGAACTATAAAGCCATTGGGAGAAGAGACATGGGTCCTCCGAGGATAAGATGGGTGCCGGAACAGGTTTATATATCCTAAACATTTAAGAGGAGAAGAAGAAGAAGATTTTTGTGAACTTGAGCAATTAAAAGACGGCTGTGAAATTATTTTTATGACCGTATTAGGGACTCCAAACAAATACGTACGGTCATAGCTACGAAAAGTTCCTGTATGAGATGGTGTTTAACGTATATAGGCAAACTGGTATCTCCTTACACGAAAATGTTAAACATGAGATTACTAAGACAAACTGTTGAGTGTGAAAGGAGGATACAAAATCAAATACAATACAAAAAACCGCGTGGAATCATCTTAGTGACACTGAAACTTTTCTTCTTCTTCTTCTTCTTCTTCTTCTTCTTCTTCTTCTTCTTCTTCTTCTTCTTCTTCTTCTTCACCTCACGTAGTAGGCACTTTGCCTGTTCCGTCTTCACAGAGTATCTCTCCATCTCACTCTCCGTCTTCCTACATCTCTTGTACCAAAGGGTCTATATTGAAACGCAACCTTAGGTAGTCGTCTAGTCTCCACTCTGTCCAAATTCTGTAACTATTCCCTGCGAAATGTCTGGATCTTATCATTTATGAAAATACCTGTAGCTCTTCTCTAATATCCTCATTGCGCAAAACGATCCTGTTTTGTCCAACCCTTTGTTCTTCTCAGAAACTTCATTTCCTAAGGTTGAATCTGGTTTTTAATCTTCTTTGTAGGAACCCATGTTTCAGATCCATATAGTAAAACAGGCACTGCCATTGTTTTATAAAATTTAAGCTTTGTCTCTTCAGCATGCCTTGGTCGTTGTCCGTTAAATCCATCCGGTTTTCTACCGTGAAGAATTTGAGTAATTAATTACTCTGGAAGAGTTACCAGCACTTCTCAGAGAGTGACGTGACAGGACTGCTGTCTTATGTCTAGCCATCATGCGTACTGTCCCCACATGAGGGGTTACTCCATCCGCTCATCTCTGACCGTTAGAGTCTTCACCATAGCTACCCTGGGCACGGGCCTCTATACTATCCTGGAAGTTGGGGATGTGATATCCATACGGATCTTTAATGCAAAGGTTTCTCCTTTCCTCCTGCATCCTATGCCGTTTCCCAAATGATGGGTCATCCGCCTTTATGGGCAATTTCTTACCCCAAGGGCAAGAGAGTGCCCTAACCTGCAATGACAAGTAGAGGAGGGACAGCTTACACCGGCTGTCACTTGATCTCCAGAGCCGCGTTAGCCGTAAGCATTGCCCATCCCCCACCCCGAGGAAGTGCGGTTGGATATTTTCCGTCATCAAGGAATGAGAACTGCAACTTGTATTAACCTTAATTCTGGCAAATTATTCATTTCCAAATATCTAAAAAAAATTTAATTACAAATTTCCTTCAACATGTTAACAAAAACAAGAATGAAGGGGATGCAAGACAGATTAAGCGAAATAATAGATGAATTAACTGACTCTGTAGTCCATTGTATCGCGTATCGATAAAGATAGTTAAAACTGTTTGTTTGTCCTTTATTCAGGGGAAATAATTTTTTTTGAGCAGTACACGAAAACTGAAAATACAATTAAGTGACGATAATAAACGGAAAGCATTAGATATTGAGGAATTTGCAGGCGCGGCTCATTAAAAAGCCGAAGGGATAATTTGTATTGTGCTCCTAGTTTCATCTAGGGTACCGAAATATGACGGAGAACGCCTCTCCTGGAAAGAAAATGTGGACAACGAATTTTGGAAAATTTGGAAATCATGCTAACACGACGTTCTAGTAGGAATAAAAACAAGAAATTCCTATACGCCGTACACACATTCACGGCGTGTTTTGAATTACATAAATCTGTAATAGTAACGGTAAAGTAAGATTAAAATAATTGAAGGTGTAGTAAACAATGGTATGACATACTGCACAGTTATTGTAGCTTCCACGTACTGTTAAGCAGGGATTATTAGTTGAACGTCACGTAGGCCTATACGTGTAATTACTACACGCATAACGTGGGCCGTGCGTGTGAGAGAAGCCAATGGCCGGCCCAGTGTCCGACTGATTCGCCTCCAGGTCAATCGTTTTGCTACCAATTAAAACAGCTTCTCTCTTCCGTTCGCCCTTGGCCATCGCCGCCGGTAGACGAAGCCTCGCCGCCCGCCGACGTTTTTTCGCCTCATTTATTAAATACTTTCCAAACAAGACGTAACTAATTGGAATATTCGTTTTTCTAAGTTAATTTTGTTTCACAGAAATACCTACAAGCCAGGTTTGTACGTTCTGTCAGAATCTGTCAGTGGTGCGTGTTTCTGTACCGTCCTGTCCGGTCCGACCGCCACACGCAGTACCGGCGTTTAATACCAACGAATCGTTTAACGAAATATTTTGGTGACTTTGTCGAAAATTATTTAAACTTAATCCACATTAGTGAAACTGTAACACCTGACAGCTAGGTAGATTTAGTTAATAGAGCTTGGAAAGTTTGTTTTGAGGTATTTTGTCAATGAAGTCTGCCCGATGCGTTCTAACACCTACTGCGGCCTAACCGTTATATGCAATAATGAATTATATGTAATTATAACGAATAATATAATTATAACGAGCTAATGAATTATATGTAAAGGACTAAAGCTAAGGAACCCAGCTAAACTACAAATAATAAGTTATTATTTACACAATAACGGTATGTACTTAACTTGAAATATATAACAAATAAACTTAAGTTATTTTTGTGTCACAATTTAATACTGTTTGGTACAACTCGTGTCAAAATATAAACGTGAAACAGGTTTTGAAGTGCGTCCCCTAGATACACACCTACCTACACCTCGCCACTGAAAATGATGTGATGATGATATCAAGGTTCAGTGCAATGGAGACAATATTTTACAAAAATAGAGGCGTGATGGAAGTATAGATAAAATACAGTAAAAATTAACCCAACAGCCACCTTTATTCAGCATTCATCTTCATGAATAGCCAATTTTCTGAGAAATGGATTTTTATTTTTTATAAGAAGATATGGCTATCACCTCTTCCCTCGGTCAGTGGTCAGCCCGTAATGAGTTCCTTCACTAGCTTAAACGGTCACCAATGTTCATTCATCTGGAATACAATATAGTAGACAAAATAGTTTGACAAATACAGATTTCTAAGAATACTTAAGTAGGATTTACGTGACCAACTGAAATGACTTAGCCATATAGACTCGCCTACTTTTAAATTCACAAAATGTTACTTGAACACTGTTGAAGTTTCCATACTGCTGAAACAGTAATTAGCGATCAGTTGTTATACGGCAATGTTCCAAATTCCTGAAACCATTATAACGTTAAACTGACAGCAGCATGTGCTTAAGAAGCGTTCTCATAATCTGTAGTGTAATTTAACGATAACAGTAGTTAGTAGTAATAGTGTAAAAAATGACTAAAGGAAGAGCGTTTTGGAAGCTACGAAAAGTGTTAAGGGTTTCTAAAAGTGATAAGGGTATTTCAGCAAGGAAACTTGCTGAAGTTTCTTAATGCAGAAGAACATACGTTAAAAGCATAATTAGGTACGTATAGTTATAGGTAAAACCGTTATATATAGGTAAAACCGAGTTACGTCTTAAGTACTCAGTCAGTGAATATTATATCTATTAGAAAGCAAAATTTAACAAACCGTTTCGATTTTATAGATATGTCCGTTTTTATTCGGTCCGTCTAGCACATATAGGTGCCTTCAGCTTAATCCTTCCCTGTCGCTTAGCGAGTGGACGGCTTAGCCGCTACAGACCCAACCAGAACGCTACCACTTCATTGACCCTCAAGATCGCTCCGCCGATTTACAGTTTGTTCACTGTCTTGAAGTATTCTGTTCTCTGGAAGAAAAATTCTACCATTTCAGTATCTGTACCCTATTTTAAGCACATTTGTGTAGATTTTTTTCTAGAAACTGTGGCCTACAATTTGTTCGCCGATTTTGGTACCGATTTTCTAAACTGTCCCAATGAGAGTCGTATAAAATGTAAACGAGTTCAAAAAACAGACAGTAATACAAAAGACAGTAATATTATTAGAAATTACAAGACGATTGCGGAGAGTATCGGGATTCGGATTAGGCCTATGTAGATTAAAATTATGGGAAAACCTCGAGAAATAAAGAGACCATTTAAAGCTGTGGAAATTTAATACCGGAGGCAATGAAGCAAAGTGACTAGAACGGATTGATATGATAAAGAAATATCGGTATGGAGAACCATACATGACTTCCATATTCTAAGATTTATATTTAAAATCATTTTCAGCCAAACAGCCAGGCTGTGTCTTACCTGCCTTTTTATTGCTGTATTAAATGAAAAATATTATATTACATTAAAATGAAAAAATTATAATTTTATTGCCTGGCAACAAAATTATTTTATTTTTAACAATTACCATTGTTTCAAAAAGTTTAAATAAATTTTCAAGTACTTTACTCTTGTTAAAACGTAAAAGGTTGCAGGTAAACTACCCCTTCCCCTTAACCGATCTTCACCAAAATCGGAGGTCATTGAGACCTCTACAATTCAGGGACGTATGCAAAATATTATTTGATTCTGTTTCAATTTGCGGCTGTTATCGTTTGCCATAGAAAATACGCTTGATAAAAAAACGTTGCAGGTAAACTACCCCTTTTCCTCAACCGATCTTCACCAGAAACAATAGGCCTTGAGTACTCTACAAATTAGGGCTGTATGCAAAACATTATTTGATTCCGTTTGAATTTGCGGCTGTTATCGTTTGCCATAGAAAATACCCTTGTTAAAAAAACGTTGCAGGTAAACTACCCCTTTCCCTCAACCGATCTTCACCAAAAACAGTAGATCTTGAGAACTCTACAATTTAGGGCTGTATGCAAATAATCGTTTGATTCTATTTGAATTTGCGGCTGTTATCGTTTGCCATAGGAAATACCCTTGTTAAAAATAAAACGTTACAGGTAAACTACCCCTTTCCCTTAACCGAGCTTCACCAAAAACAATAGGTCTTGAGAACTCTACAATTCAGGGCTGTATGCGAAACATTATTTGATTCTGTTTGAATTTGCGGCTGTTATCGTTTGCCAAAAAAAAAAATTTCCCTTGATAAAAAAAAACCGTTGCAGGTAAACTACCCCTTTCCCTCAACCGATCTTCACCAAAAACAATAGGTCGTGAGTACTCTACAAATCAGGGCTGTATGCAAAACATTATTTGATTCTGTTTGAATTTGCGGCAGTTATCGTTTGCCATAGAAAAAAAATCTACAGACAGACACACAGACAGACAGACAGACAGACACACACACACAGACACTTTTCGGAAAACGACTTTTTTTCATGTTTTGAGTGTAGTAGAATCAGAATCTGCAATAATCTCGAACACGATTTTTTTTGCCATCACCATACTTCCATTCCTTAAGGAATATGGAAGTAAAATATCGGTATGGAGAACTATACATGACTTCCATATTCTAAGATTTATTTTTAAAATCATTTTCGAAATGGAATATTACCATAGAAACTACTTCTTTCTACTTACTGCGTCAGCCTTAACCACAGTACTGTGGTCACTAACATATACCACCTCACGTTATCGCACTCGATTTTCACTGATGATGGAAGTCAATGGCATTGCCGAAACGTCTGGTTTTGTAGAAAACATTGGACTACGGCCAAATATCCCGGGAAGGAATTTTAACAAAAACTACTTCTTTGTTGCCGATAACGTTGTACACATATATATAAAATATATGCATAAAATTAATGGCTTGTATAAGTTAATGATTGATCTCCATTAAGTAGTGCTCAAGTTTCCAAAGTTTTAATATTATGATGTCCGTAATTAAAACATCAGAGCAGGTTTAGTCTGTATGAGGGTTCACCGTGGACAAAAATTTTCAACATTTCCTATTGAGCGTTGCTTAGAATAAATCTGCGAATCTACAGTGTACGTTTCACAGAACAAACACGCGGAAAAGAAGGAGCGCTCCGAAGTCACTCATGGACCCTCAGCATCTTGCAGAGGGTTCATTCCCTAAAGACGAAAAGTCTGTCTATGAATCGTTCCTCTGTAAACACGTGCAGTTACACTGCCCAGCGGTCCACAGGAAGCAAATCGCTATCCACGCTGGACACTTTTTCGGCTTGCATGCGTTATGTTGGTATGGGTTCGGCACTTTCCATTTAAAAACCGTGCAAATGTAAGAAAATAAACATGAATGAGGCCAGAAATAACGCGAATTGTGTGTGTGTGTGTGTGTGTGTGTGTGTGTGTGTGTGTGTGTGTGTGTGTGTGTGTGTGTGTGTGTGTGTGTGTGTGTGTGTGTGTGTGTGTGTGTGTGTGTGTGTGTGTGTGTGTGTGTGTGTGTGTGTGTGTGTGTGTGTCTTCCCTGCCTTTTTATTGCGGTAGTGATAATAATAAAATGGAAACGTAAACAGTACATAACTGAGATATGCTTGCCTGCCACGCACGATATATTTTCTCTTATACATGACTAGCAGAATACCCGTGCTTCGCTACGGAGTTTCACGTTGTACGTAATGAAAATGTTAGTTTAATTAATAATAAAGTTAATTAAAGTAGGCTTCATAAAAATAAATAGCTGTTGCCCACTACTTCGTTCGCGTGGTCTTCAATTTAATGCGATAATATATTTAGAACAGAATCTATTCTATTGGGTTGCCATAGTAACCAGATCTAATAGTTTTTTAAGACCGCAAAGGACCCCCCAGAGGATCGTATCGAAAAAAACACCTGTCCTATGTTGGTTCTCCCGTTGCGTAAAATATTTGTGCCAAGTTTGGTTGAAATCGGTCCAATGGTTTAGGTGGAGACGTGGAAGACCCCAAAGGACCCGCCAAAGGATCGTATCGAAAAAAATACTTGTCCTATGTTGGTTCTCCCTTTGCGTAAAATATTTGTGCCAAGTTTGGTTGAAATCGGTCCAGTGGTTTAGGAGGCGATGTGGAAGACCCCAAAGAACCCCCAAAAGGACCCCATCGAAAAAACACCTATCCTATGTTGGTTCTCCCGTTGCGTAAAATATTTGTGCCAAGTTTGGATGAAATCGATACAGTGGTTTAGGAGGAGATGTGGAAGAAACCTTCGCGGACATGCGCACAACAACTCACCGAAGTTTCATCGCAATCGGATGAATGGTATAGGAACGCATACGGGGCAAACAAAGAAACATTCATTTTATATATAGGGTGATTCACGAAGAAACGGAAATACTTCGGGAGATGAATCTACATCGAAAAATAAGAAAAAAAGTTCATATAAACATAGGTCCGGAAATGCTTCGTTAGCGAGTTACGGCTAGCGAAAGATTTCGCCCGGGTTTCGGTTCCCCCGGGTAAATGAAGACTTTCTGAAATTCTGGGAAGGTGCGAATTCTGCTGTTTCTTATGGTTTTTGACCTGAAAAATCGAATAAAACAGGTCGCAGAACTGTATCTCCCATATGTTTCATGATATCCGACGTAAAACAGAAAAATCTTTGCCTAAAAACAAATTTTTGAAAATTGGAAACAATTGGAATTTTTTGTTGATTTTTATTGACTTTATTTACACCATTTTTCTCAGAATTAAATTCTTTACAAGTTTTGTTTTTAGCGTTTATGCATTTATTAGTCATTTAACGAAGTTATTGTACTTCTAAACTAACCTTAGGTTCGAAGTACAATAACTTTGTTAAATGACTAATAAATGCATAAACGTTAAAAACAAAACTTGTAAAGAATTTAATTCTGAGAAAAATGGTGTAAATAAAGTCAATAAAAATCAACAAAAAATTCCAATTGTTTCCAATTTTCAAAAATTTGTTTTTAGGCACAGATTTTTCTGTTTTACGTCGGATATCATGAAACTTATGGGAGATACAGTTCAGCGACCTGTTTTATTCGATTTTTCAGGTCAAAAACCATAAGAAACAGCAGAATTTGCACCTTCCCAGAATTTCAGAAAGTCTTCATTTACCCGGGGGAACCGAAACCCGGACGAAATCTTTCGCTAGCCGTAACTCGCTAACGAAGCATTTCCGGACCTATGTTTATATGAACTTTTTTCCTATTTTTCGATGTAGATTCATCTCCCGAAGTATTTCCGTTTCTTCCTGAATCACCCTGTATAAGATGTAAACTATACCACTTACTTGACATAAACCGTGATAGCTAAGCTAATGTACAACATATATGTATTAATTATACACATAAATGTTCCTCGATAGACACTCTATCTATTGGCGAAAACTTGAATAAAATCCGTTCAGTACTTCCTGAGATTAGCGATTTCAAACACAGAGAGAAAACGGACCGACGTTACTTTATACTATGTACAGATTTACATTAAAATGAAAAAATTATAATTTTATTGCCTGGCAACAAAATTATTTTATTTTTAACAATTACCATTGTTTCAAAAAGTTTAAATGAATTTTCAAGTACTTTGCTCTTGTTAAAACGTAAAAGGTTGCAGGTAAACTACCCCTTCCCCTTCACCAAAATCTTCACCGGTCTTTACTACCGATCTTCACCAAAATCGAAAGTCCTTGAGACCTCTACAATTCAGGGACGTGTGCAAAAAATTATTTGATTCTGTTTGAATTTGCGGCAGTTATCGTTTGCCATAGAAAAAAAATCTACACATAGACAGACAGACAGACAGACACACAGACACACACACAGACACTTTTCGGAAAACGACTTTTTTTCATGTTTTGAGTGTAGTAGAATCAGAATCTGCAATAATCTTGAACACGATTTTTTTTGCCATCACCATACTTCCATTCCTTAAGGAATATGGAAGTAAATATCGGTATGGAGAACCATACATGACTTCCATATTCTAAGATTTATATTTAAAATCATTTTCAGCCAAACAGCCAGGCTGTGTCTTACCTGCCTTTTTATTGCTGTATTAAATGAAAAATATTATATTACATTAAAATGAAAAAATTATAATTTTATTGCCTGGCAACAAAATTATTTTATTTTTAACAATTACCATTGTTTCAACAAGTTTAAATAAATTTTCAAGTACTTTACTCTTGTTAAAACGTATAAGGTTGCAGGTAAACTACCCCTTCCCCTTAACCGATCTTCACCAAAATCGAAAGTCATTGAGACCTGTACAATTCAGGGACGTATGCAAAAAATTATTTGATTCTGTTTGAATTTGCGGCTGTTATCGTTTGCCATAGAAAATACGCTTGATAAAAAAACGTTGCAGGTGAACTACCCCTTCCCCTTAACCGATCTTCACCAAAAACAATAGGTCTTGAGTACTCTACAAATCAGGACTGTATGCAAAACATTATTTGATTCTGTTTGAATTTGCGGCTGTTATCGTTTGCCATAGAAAATACCCTTGTTAAAAAAACGTTGCAGGTAAACTACCCCTTTCCCTCAACCGATCTTCACCAAAAACAATAGGTCTTGAGAAATCTACAATTCAGGGCTGTATGCGAAACATTATTTGATTCTGTTTGAATTTGCGGCTATCGTTTGCCAAAAAAAAAAAATTTCCCTTGATAAAAAAAACCGTAGCAAGTAAACTACCCCTTCCCCTCAACCGATCTTCACCAAAAACAATAGGTCGCGAGTACTCTACAAACCAGAGCTGTATGCAAAAAATTATTTGATTCTGTTTGAATTTGCGGCAGTTGTCGTTTGCCATAGAAAATACGCATGATAAAAAACGTTGCTGGTAAACTACCCCTTCCCCTCAACCGATCTTCACCAAAAACAATAGGTCTTGAGTACTCTACAAATCAGCGCTGTATGCAGAAAATTATTTGATTCTGTTTGAATTTGCGGCTGTTATCGTTTGCCATAGAAAATACCCTTGTTAAAAAAACGTTGTAGGTAAACTACCCCTTTCCCTTAACCGATCTTCACCAAAAACAAAAGGTATTGAGAACTCTACAATTTAGGGCTGTATGCAAATAATCTTTTCATTCTGTTTGAATTTGCGGCTGTTATCGTTTGCCATAGGAAATACCCTTGTTAAAACATAAAACGTTACAGGTAAACTACCCCTTTCCCTTAACCGATCTTCACCAAAAACAATAGGTCTTGAGAACTCTACAATTCAGGGCTGTATGCGAAACATTATTTGATTCTGTTTGAATTTGCGGCTGTTATCGTTTGCCAAACAAACAAAATTACCCTTGCTAAAAAAAAACCGTTGCAGGTAAACTACCCCTTTCCCTCAACCGATCTTCACCAAAAACAATAGGTCGCGAGAACTCTGCAAAACCGGGCTGTATGCAAAAAATTATTTGATTCTGTTTGAATTTGCGGCAGTTATCGTTTGCCATAGAAAAAAAATCTACAGACACACAGACACACAGACAGACAGACAGACAGACAGACACACAGACACTTTTCGGAAAACGACTTTTTTTCATGTTTTGAGTGTAGTAGAATAAGAATCTGCAATAATCTCGAACACGATTTTTTTTGCCATCACCATACTTCCATTCCTTAAGGAATATGGAAGTAAAAAGGACCAAGTTGGCGCGCCCACTCATATAGCATACTAGACGATAAATAACCAAAAAATGGTATGGATGTGTACTCCATCAAGAAGCGAATTGGAAACTGACAGTATAATATTTAAAATACCATGGCAAGAAGACAACTGATGTCAGAGCTCGAATGCGACAGGAAAATGAGGAAACCTGGATATGAGAAGTGGAGGAGCTCAAAGGAGTCTCATTGTGACGACGACGTCGACGACGATGATGATGATGATGGTAATAATGATGATTAATTCTAAGCTTAGAATTTTTGCACCATTTCGCTGTGTTTCGTTAAGTTCTATCAAGCGAATTTTTCACGGCTTTGACTTATTAATTCCTAATTAACGAGGTTAGAAAAATAAAAGTGTACTAAGATAACTTACCATATCTGTTTCCAGTTTATTATAAATTAATCTCTTTTAAAATACCTTAAAACAAGTTTAGTCGCTTTATCCTTGTGATCCACATTCTGAGCTCATACATACAAATCATTCTCCGTAAAAAGTTGGTTCAAACACTATCAAGAACAGATAAACCAAATAAATAGTACGTTGGAATTTATCTATATATTTAGAACTAATTTAATCTTCTATATCAACATGCTGATTTGATGTTCTAGCATACAAAAAGTATGCTGAACTTTCCAGAAAGCCTCTGTGTTCGATTCTAGTAGTCCTATTCTACCAATACTTCTTTCTTCTTTAATTACCCTCCTTTGTGATTAGCCTTTCTTTCCCTCATAAATCTAAGTCTGTTTCATTACCACCGATTAAACATCTCTCGTTCATTGTTTGCACAATATATTGTCGCCATAATTGAGAGAACCGTCTTTTAGCGTTTGTTTGCCCCCACTCTAATAAATTTTCTACTGCTTGTTAATGTGATCAACATAATCACATTACTGTAAACGTCAATCACTATCTAAGCTGCTGGCTACAGATCAAATCCATTTGGACGTTTCTGGGTAACTTGTCCTTTACGTTCCTCACCCGTGACAAGTGAGGAACGCATTTTTTTTACACAATCCGACGTCAAGTTTAGTTATGAATTTCTCCTTATAAAAGAATAAAGTTCATCCTACATCCGCTGGGGTTTCATTCGTACTGTGAGACATCGTTTTCTTTATTTCCTGACTAAAGCTGTTGTTCCAGAGAAATCCTGAAAGAAATTTACATACCTATTCCCCCATTGTTATTCTGGTTTCAGTGTGCTGGTCAGTTTCATCATTTTGTTCAATAAGTTATCTTATACTCTTGGTATTTTTTACAGTCCAGTCCATTAACGTTAAACCCTGTCCTAGCTCCGAGACTATTCTGCTTTCTGCCAGTAATAAAATTTCCCTTGGCTGGCTGCAGTAATTTTAAATTACAGGATGAATTACGAAATACAAGGCCGACTGGAGTAAGTATTAGGGAAGAATGCAGCATGATCGCCTTCCCAAACTTGCCTTGATTTATAAACCCACAGGGTATCGTAGTTTGGGGCGTCCGAGGATGAGATGGTTTCAGGAACAGGCAGTGCATCCTAATCCGTGAAGTGGAAATGATGATGATGATGAAGTTATCCTAAATATTTAAAGTCATCACTCATGAATTTTTCCTAAAATACACCTGCTCCCTCATTTCCAATGTATATTAATTCTAGTGTATCTTATGTACACGACTTCATTTCATTTTTTTTTAATTAGTCAAGTCTCGTCTCGCATATCTCCAATTCTCTACTTTCGCCTAGTCATTATTAAACATAACATAAATTGGCACATTTAGTTCCCGAAGGAGTAGGTCTGGTTTACATATTAGACATTTTATTCCCTCAATACGTTATAACTACATGAACACACAACCACATGGTCTTCCGTTACACGCTACACATAAAACTAGTTACTAGTGTAAGTTATTCAAATCTCAGGTGGATGTTCCAAGGGAAAATGAAGATTTTTGTCTGTGACTTATTCAATAACTGCTACGTAACCTGTCTAATAATTTCGTTATCTCCATTATGTGTTTAAATAAAATATAACTGAGGTGTAGCTTACTTTGAAAAAGCTGACTTTATTTCAAGCATTTCGTTAAAATAGAGTTGTATATTATTACTCACAAAGTATACCAAGGAAAGTATTAAAGTATTCCAACTAAGAAAAGGCTGTCCTCCTAGATAAAGTGTATTCTCTTTAAACAACCAATAATTGTTTACACTGAAAATCAAAATAATTTTAAACGTAGTGTCTTGCAAGTAGTTCTATACATTATATATATATATATATATATATATATATATATATATATATACACACACCTTAATATCTTCTGCATGTAAAGAAGATTATACAAGAACTGAAATGTTGAATGAATATGATATTTTTGATACTCGTTCGTAGTGAATACCCTTGTTTAAAGTATTCAGAATAGTACTTTTTCTCCTTTGTTTACTAAAAATTAAGACATAATCTGTTCGAACGCTCTACATAGTCATTACATTTTATTTTAGTTTACATTATTGTTTATTGAATACATTTCATGTTTTGTAGTCTGTCTGCGATGTCTAGAATTAAAGTATAGTCTTTGATACAGGATAAATTTCATATGCCTCTACATTTCCAAGAGTTTTAAGAGTCGTTTAATTTTAGAGTAGATTTTTGGAAAATTTTTTCAATTAAAATTAATTTGAATGTTTATTATAAACTATTAAATGTTATAAAAACATTAATAATTATATCATATCCTAGTATCTTTTCGTAAACAACAATCGCATACGCTATTGTTCCTATAATACGTAGTATTTGTAGGTTGACTTAATGCTTCGTGAAAGTCATTGTTAATTTATTATGTGTCCATTAATTTTAGAACTTAGAATATATTTTAGATTTTTTATTGTATCTATACATATATATGATGTGTATATATATATATATTGAAGAATAGGCGAATCACCTGTACCGGTCCCAAACAAAATACATCCACTTCGCCAACGCTTCCTAGGTCTTGCTATACTTCGTGGTCCAACAGGCATATATTGCCAAACTTCCTCAGTCAACCCGCCATCTGGCATCCTATTCAAATGAGCAATTCATCTCCCTTTGTTTTCTACGACGAGATCTTAGATACAAATAATTTTCAACCCTTTGCGTATATCTTCATTGTATTTTCTATATCTTCGCCCGCAGTCTTTAACTGATTTCAAGAATCCCATCTCTGGAGCCCGTACCCTACTCAGATGTTTATTCACCTGGTCCCAAGTTTCAGAATCATACAATAACACTGGCACACTCACATTACCTTAGAATATTTAGTTGAGTCTCTTTCATCGTTTTCATCGATAACGCTTGATGAACTGTGCCACATATTGACTGAAACTTAGATGACTCACGAACAACATCGTAATCCACATTATAAGTGATGTTACAACCAACGTACGGAAATGTGACATCTGCTCTACACTTTTACTATCCTGTTCAGTCTTAGTCTGGAAGGGGTAATTGCTCACAAAAGACAAAGTTTTTGTCTGTTGCACAAAAAGTTTTATGTTGTAATTAGAACACACTTGATGTGACTGGAACATCGATATCTGAAACTCGCATTAATATTTGGATTATATGATCGTCCGCAAACAGCATTATATTCAACTATGTTCTGTTATTTATTTTTATTCCTGAATCCACTTGAAATTTTCGCTCTCTAACTATGTTATCAATATAGATATTAACAGCAATCGTTGGAAATATGCTAACTCCTCTTACCCATAATGTCACATAGAGTGGGCTTGTTAACTCTATCAAAAGCGGTACAAAAAACATCACAATTATAAATAATTTGAACTGTTTTTTAAAATAACTGTGCATTAATTGCCGCGTACACAAACCGGGAAGCAAATACAAATGTCAGTAAGTCTGAAAATATCCACTTTTAACAAGAGCAGGATACGGACTTTTAAACCGACTGTTATTGTAAATCACAGAACACGAAAGTATTATGTAGGCTATGGTAGACGATGTTGTGTTCAATTTCAGTATTCTCACTTTTAACTAAATTCAATTAAAATACTTGTACAGAATGTTTAGGGCCTACGTAAGATGTAATTACAGAAAGTAGACACAACAATCACCCTTCTCTCTCTCTCTCTCTCTCTCTCTCTCTCTCTCTCTCTCTCTCTCTCGTTCTTTCTTTCACTCTCTGTCTCCCTACCTCACTTTCTAGCTCGGACACACGTGTTATACGTTTATACTTTTATAACAACATTAACATAACGCACATTCAAGATTATAATTTTATATGAGTTTCAGGAGGTTTTGTACAATGTTTCCGGTTTTTTCGCTGGTAACTTTTTTTACTGTGTATCAGTAGGGAAGTTTTCCGTATAAATCAAATCATATAAGAAAACACTGTGAAACTAACATCGCACATATAAATTAAACATCTCGAACTCACAGAATGCTGATATTAAAATTTAATAGGCCTATTTTAAATTATCGAAATGTAACAATAGATAATGTGCATCATACTCATTACCATCATTACTACTACTTGCCTGTCTACTACTCGGATCTGTAACAGTTAGATAGACTAGCAGTTAGGCGCAAAGAAATTCAGATTGCAGGTAAACCCTCAACTCCTCCCAGTAACACTGTATGGAGAACACCGTTATAGCCTCACAACATTGGAAAAAACATCACAAATTTCAGTACGCGCACAGTGTAAAGTAATTTTCCTCCTTCTCCCACTTTCCGTCTTACTGGCTCACCTTCCTTTCCTAATCAACACATAGGCTGTATAGTTCACATACGGTGTTCGTGCGTCACGTGATTTTCTCCTATAAATATCCCAAGTTTGTCAAAAATATTTGTTCTTAACAGGTCGTTTTCAACGTTGCATACCCTTACCAATTTCACAATGAAAATATGACTTTTTAAAGGTGTATAATTTTTGGATAACGAGCAAAGGTGATATCATGTTAAAAACCTGTGTATAAACCAGATACCGTCAAGATGTAGGGTTGTGCGGGACGAAGGGCATGCCCGTCGCCCGCTTGTGTGGCGCGTCCCTAGCTTCTTATAGATCTGCCGCTGCGGGGACCGTAAGTCGCTGGATTACTATATGTGGCCTGCTACCGGCCGAGTACCAAATACTGCTCCTAACGAAGTTCGTAAGCACATACTAAAGCAAGAACAGAAACTACGCCGATGTCTCCTATTTACGCGGTAGAAGCTGGACCTTATTTAGCCGTAGCTAAGAAAATGTAACACAGATGCCTTCTCATTGTGTTACTTTATACTATATAATACTATACCTTATATTATATATAATACCTTATATTATACTTAGATTTACCTTATACTAGATCCGAAGGAAATCGCTTCCTTTAAATAGAACCAGCAAGATCCGAAGACAACGATTTCCCGTTTGAATTTAATTTGTCAGTTATCTAACAGGCCAAATATCTCCCGTCGAGTTAGCAGACAATTTTAACGCCCGTTATCTTTAACGTAGCTTGGTGAAACGCATCATCTACCGTTAAACCCTTAAATCGAAAAAAATGGAAGCGAATTTCGTGTGGTTAATGATTCTTCAATACCACAGAAATGATTTTGGTTCTTTGAAGTGTTAAAGGAGTACTTGTGCTTAAGGAAAAAGGACATATAATTCACTGATGGAAGATTTAGAAGATACAGCAAGTAACAGTCGATGTGTTCGCCATACGCGCTCATTCTGGAAACTCTAACCTGATCTTGGACACTTATAATAGACTGTTCAAATCCATAAAGAATAAAACCCCGCACGGAAACCCTAAAAAATTGTTACTGACTTTGAGATTGCAACAGTTAAGACTTTGAAGCCTTTGTTTCCAACGTTTCATATTTCTAACTGCATTTTCATTTGAATGGGTATCTCTGCTGCAAGAATTTGGATTGCCAAAAGTCTACGTCCACAATAAGGAAGTTTAGCTCCACATACTGATGTAACTAGCCTCAACATATTTACCACTCCAGAAGGTTGTCGAAGGATCGTTGATCATTCAAGAAAACTCTCCAGACCATGAAAAGATAAAAGAGTACGACTGTACTAGTATTTTTCAAAATATTTGAAATTGTAGGGACATTTTTTAATAATTTCTATCGTACTGAAAGCTGTGGCTCGATCGTTGGCAAAGAATCGACGGTTTCGTTTCCTAGGAAGTAAGAGAAAGTTCATCTTTTTAAAAATTAGTTTTATTTATGAAGATGAATTTCAACACCGCCATTAATGCCGACGGAGGCAGGATTTCGCAAGATAATTTAATCACAATAACCGGCGGGGAAGTGCTTCAATTGGTCTCAAACAACCTCGGCTACTTGACTCTTAGTTAACGCCAGTTAGATAATAAATTCGCGCCAAACAAATGTACTTTATGATACAACCTGCCAAATATAAAGTTACGGGAATTAATTTATTAAACACAGTGCTGACGCCTATACATAAGCAGAATGTGAAATAACCAGCTAGGTGTCGATAGTGTGAAACACACGAGGCAGTCCTCCTACAGATATGTACAATTAGGCAGTGGTTGATTTCTAAAATTATAGGTGCCGGAACGTATCAATTCTAAAGTTGTACAGACACAAAAATATACTTAGGTTAAATGTTATATTAGGTATACGTTTACGTCAGGTTATTACAAAGAAGGTCTATATTTTTAAAGCCTTGCATAAAATATGTAACATACGTATAAACTTGTATCTAAAAAGGTAATAAAGTTTACTGATATTTCTAAAGAGCTTCATCGTCATGTTAGCCGCGCGTCAATCGAAAACATGATGGCTTCACCCCGGAGCCTCAATCAAACTCTAAGTGATGGTTTCGGTGGTTCGGACATTTAAAAAAAGTTTTAACAGTTTCATCATTGTGTCGTCATATTGTTTGTTTCTTGACCTTTCCGTACTCTTTGTGTCCAATGCTGTATGATGGCCAGAAATTACTTCTCTCATATTCACTTGAAGATATTTCTATTGATTCAGTAGCATATTTCATGGTAGAAAGACTCTCCGGAAAAATTCTGGAATGCACATATTCTTGGAACCTCCCAATCAGTTGCCTTTCATGTAGTTGTAATTTTAAAGCAGGTTTTTTTATTTTATTTTCTACATAGGTTATTGGGGCATTTTTTGAACGATTGTAGTTAAGATAAAGATTAGTACTGGCGTTTGATTTTGCCAAATGTTTAGTTTTGTAATGGGGCTGATGAGGGGCACAATTTAAAAAGTAGTAGTAAATGTTTGTAATAATTAAGTTTTTCTTTTCATATATTTTTCGGTAATTTATTTTTGGATCCAAGAGGTTCTGGAACGCCGTTCCGCCGCGTTCCCCCTGAAATCAAGCCCTCCAATTAGGTATCACCGTCGATAAGGTTTAATATAAAGCATACTATAAACCGATTGACTCCGACGTTACTTAGGTAAAGAATCGCAATGAGGATAATGAAGATAATAAGTTAATTACCTAACTACATAATTGAAGTCTCTGCTATATACTTCTTCTGTAATAGAGAGAGTATGTACTTACGTTGGACGTAATCATTACAACGCTACATGTTACACGTGCAACACGCCCTCATTACGTCTGCTGTGTAATTAAAAGTTCGACAAACAGTCCGTTTTTGAAGTTAAGTGGTTTGATGGATGGCAGACATTTGAGGATCTCGTTGAATTTTTTAATCACTCAACGGTAGTAATAACCGTAGGCTATACTGATTGCCTGCCAGTAGGCGGGTAATTACCTAATTTTTGGGTAATGTGATGTTCCGTAGGTACATTTCAGACGGTGTTCTGTCAGTTACTTTTAAAACATATTAGTTACCCATTTGGTGTACACTCACGTGAATATATATTATAACGTTATTTGTATCTTTTATATATATCGTTGATGCCCCCCTGTTAAGTAGAGCAAATATTTATAACGTTACAAATTTTCAGTTGGTGTAATCGTAATAATAACAACACGCAAAATTGTTTAAAATAATTAAAACATTTATTTATTAAAATTTCAAAATAAATTTCGAACAGAAACTTCATTATTATTGCATGTGTATGGGTATTCGCAGTACCCATACTTATTGATTACATACACGTAATATCGCATATTCCATACAAACATAAAATACTCTTATAATTATAAATACATTTGATTATTAATAATATGGCTCTCGACTTGCTCAGTATATTATGAGTAATTTATTATATTCTGAAATCTTTCTTTTTTTTTAAATAGATCTTATTGTTATTGCATATGCATTACTTTAGTAACTTTCTATTCTTTCTAAAAATTTTCAATAAATTATTAATCCAAGAATTATGCTTTCATAATTCAACAATTTTTAATTTAAATATTTTCCATAAATTATTAATTCAAAATTATGCTTTCATAATTACTATACAATTTAAATTTAAATATTTTCAATAAATTATTAATTCAAAAATTATGCTATAATTACTGTACAAGACATTTATATTTACAAGTTATAAATTACACTTTTAGAAATTATTGTCTTTCTTTTGCAATGTTTATCTGTCTTTGGTTAAGTCTTTTGTACATGGCTTTCTTTCACCTTAATTATAGCGGTTCCTCAGCGTACCCTCTCCTGGTCCTTAATGTTGTGAATCCTGCGTAGTCGTGAAGTCCTGGATCCTTTCCTCGTCCTCTGGATCCTCTCGGAAGTCCGATGACTCGTCCTCTACGTCTGGAATTTATGCCATATAGTATGCTGCTCCCTCGTCCCCCGTAATGGTCTCTGGCTGCAACGGTGGTGTCCTGAAAGTGATGATGTTGTCAAGCATCGCCTCCGGCTGCCGCTGTAGTCGAAAAAGAGTTGAAGTCGCCGGGCAGAGCCTCCGGCTGCCACTGTGGTTGAAGAAGAAAGAGAACAAGGCTGATGTGCCTCGCGTATTTATAGTCTAGGGCGCAAAATTCATGTTTCGTCAATTCTCTGCAGGAATAGGTTTGTCGTGGCGTCCTTTTACAAACACGATTATTCACACACTTTTTTCACTTGTCTTCGCAAAATGCGAAGTCTTTTGCAAATTACCCGATATTCATCTGGTCGGTAATTTTTATGTGTACAACTGTGTTTAAAACTTTTCTCGTTATCTTGATTATTATGGGTTTTATTTATGTTTATTTTCACTGTATTCACACTTTTCGTTATTTTCGCACCATCTTTCATACACATGTGCGTTTTTATATTATACACACTGTAGCGTATTTGGTTTTGTAATATTTCATATACACTTAACACCATTTAAATAATTCATATAATTAATAGCGTTTATTTAGGGTTGACGCTTTTCAGGAATCAACTGGTCTCAGACACACACACACACACACACACACGTAAGTACACGTGTACACACAGACGCCGCTGAGTGGCGTGACCAACCTGTCCAAGCATGCAACTTTGTTGTTCACTTTACAGTAGTTTGAAAGCTGAATTATTATTATTACTAACAATATGGATTATTCATTTAAATTATATTAATTATCTTAATTAATTGTGCAATGCACAGTACCCTATACATTTGTACTGTTGCAATATATATAAATTTTACATTTTCGTCCAGTTTTGTACAAGACTGTAGCTGCGCCAATAGTGTTGAACGGAAGTGAAATTTGGAGGGTGAACAAACGAGACGAGTATAGAATACAGGCTGTAGCCGTGAGATTTCTTTATAAAGTAATTAGTTTTATTTGGAACTAATGATATTCAGAACGTCTTAAGCATCTACAATGTATACAGTAGGTGTTGTACAGTCAATACAAGGAATTGACTTGAACGCTGGCCAGGAGGTGATAGACAGGCTAAAGTTAAAAATTCCCAAAGGGTAAAGAAAAAAGAAACTGTTAAAAATTAATAAAAAATACTGGTGAAAATGTTCTAATATAAGTAGAGCTGAACAACTTAATTAGTTTGTGAGTAGAATCATTAATATATGTGGTATGCTGAATCATCAGTCGTCGTGTGAATACGGAATCCTTTCGCACAAACATTTCTAGTTGTCCGGTGGCTGAGTAGTAGTTCAAACATTTTGACTAGCTTTGTAGTCATACGATTACGACGCCTCTTAGCGAGTAAGAACAGAGGCGTATTTAAGGGGGAGGGAGAACTAACGCGACCGGACCCCCCCTCAGAGGGTTGAAAAAAGTTGACAAATTTTGTTAGTCTCTTAATTTTTAGGCTATTTTATCAGTTTTTTTCAGCTGTGAACAGTAATATAGTAGTAACTCTTTTTTTATATATAGAAACAGGTTTATTAGACAGCATTTGTGTATACCTACTTGAAATATGAAGTATGGGAAAATCAATTTAATCAGTAAGTAATAACGTAAATAACGTTTCAGTGACGCGTATTTTTATTGTGTTATTACAGTTTACTTTAATGGGATTGTTTTTAAAATATTATCACACGTTTTTCAACCATTAGTCTTAACTTGAGTTTTCTTTAATATGAAGCCGACTCGACCCCACCAAGGCCAAATTCTAGATACCACTGAGTAATACAGAGATAATTCGTAAACTTATAGACATACAATGTTATTCAACCCTCAGTAAATTCAAACACGTCACTTACATTTATCTACTATTATGTTCGTGCCGTTTATAGAGTGGTAACTTATTCGACAGTAACTTAAAAATTTTGGTATGTATTAAACATTATTTTATAGTAAATTATAGTAAAAAATAAAACCATAAAATAGTTTTAGTGATTTTCACTCGTCATTTATTAAAATTAAATATCCATGACAGCTGTTTCGGCAGCACAGTGCCTTCATCAGATGGTGTAAGCTGACATTATTTTGCTTAAATGTATCCGTTACCTCGCACATGTGAAAACCTAATACACTATGCGAAGTTCAGAACACCGTTTACAGAAGCTTCAATGCCTCTACCAACGAAGAAATTCATGTGACGGCTTCAGCTAAATGTGCGGCAAACCATATATTAGCACATCTCACGGAGCTATTTTGAAATGTCTGTTTTTTGCGTCTGTAGTGACCATTTTATGAAAATCGTCGATTCGTTTCGGTGACAGTCGATTAGACCAATTTCAACAATTTAAATTTTAGGCTTTTACGGCCGCCGTCAATATTGTTTGAGCGATTGTATGTCGGGCTATTAGGTCGTAGCCTTGTGTTTTTAAAACCAAGCGTTTCGGCCTCACAAACGCTGCCCTTCTTAAATGGCAAAAAGGACATGACAGGTGCTTCGGCTAAAAACCGCAGTACTGAGGGAAACCATGGCCTACTGGAGTTTTTAGGCGAACATCTGCTACGTTCTTTTTTGCCACTGAAGATGCCCGGCATAGTCTAATAGCCCGGCATACAATCGTTCAAACAACTTCATCCTGTTGCTGCAAAATATTTACTTATACGCGCTCCTTAAGGCGAAGCGCTTCGTTTAAAATTTCGTACAAAACAGATAACATTAGCAGTTACTGCAGAGTATGGGAGAACGTTTGTGCCAGTTTCCTGGTACTATCGATTTTATTTACGCTGTAAGACGCCACTTTTATTGTTTCGGGGTCCTTAGGAGTTGCAATCTGGTTGGTGCAAGAGGACGACTCAGGGAGTAGTCTGAGCCATGGTATCAGGCAGCTGAAGCAACTCCATGTAGGCTTGGATGCACAGGAGCCATCCCGTCCACCAAGCTATGTGTGCCGTAGGCCAATAACCTGCACACTCGAGACCACACTTATTCAAAGAAAGCAAAGAGAGAAAGCCGGACGGAACTTCCAAGGAAACTATATGAGGCTAGAATCACGGGATGATGATCTAGAGGAAGGCCCAGAACGACGTGACAAGACAATGTACAAGGCTTCTTGAAGGGCAGAGGCACTAAGATTTTATTGTTTCATGACTTTCTTAAATTTTATATATAAATGACAATGTAATTTTTATGCGTTCTCATTTATTTTCTTGATTATTTCAGAGCAGCAAATAAAGAATTCTTTTCTTTTTCTTTGAAGTTCTGAAGTTCTATTTATAAAACTTTATAATCCCCAGAAGGAAATCCTGGCCGTGCCGCTGAGAGGTTCCCTACCAGATAATCTTGGAAAGTTCGCACATTCTAGCTGGATAGTCGCACAAGCTTAGGTCAAAACCCCTGCACTAGGAAATCTACATCCTAATACTTGTAGCGTAGAAGAAGGAGACGAAATTGACAGCGATACAGAAAATAGGTTGTAAAACGACATTGGTTGTTTGATAGCACGAAGACACAGAAAGGAGCTGTAAGATAGCGGCTGAAGAAGCATACCTCGGTGTCCAAACAGCTAGCCTATATGCGAATATACGTCAAGTCGTTAAAGTGTTCAAAATTGTACACTTTATGTGTTATGTTTAGCTCATTGTGTCAATTAATAAGCGTACATCATTTTTCTTGGTATAATAGATAATTTTGTAAGGCGGTCATTGTGAGGATGGCGGTCTTTTAGATTTTCTTAATTAGCAGTAACGTTCCAAATCCTATCGTTTCTTGTCCACAATATTGTAAACATGGCTTTTGTTTACATTCATAAAAACGTAGCATTCATACTTTTATTCCCCGTTTCAATCCAAGATTTCCCTGTATAATCGTTTAATCAAAGTATTGAACCTATCAGATTTAGACCGATTAATTTTTCAACGTTTCTTAGACATCTTCAAGGTGTTATGATTCTCATTTAATCCTTAGTGTACACCCACCTATCGATAGTTCTGTGTCTTTTTAAAGCGATTTTACTAAAATCGCGCGAAGAAATTAAACCCTTTTATTGCTTCCAGAAATCAATTTACGTTCTCGCTCACACTATAAATAGCCCGTATTCAGTACTCTTCTCTTAATTTCTCATCGTATCTTACTTGGAAAACTCAACGATGTAAGTCGATATATCCAGAGAACGGGGCGTCACTATACACTCACCCTCATGAATTGTTCTCCTCACGGTATTCTATACTGGCAGCTTACCTAAATTTTTAGGTATATCTTTGAGTCTTATTTTATATCTTTTTTCGGCATATACTTAACCGTGAATTATACTCCACTCATTTCTGCATTTTTTCGTTCCTATTGTATTCTCATGGATAGTCTATTAGCATCTTCTCATATAATCTAATTCCACAGTTCGGACTTTTGATTCTTTTACTAATAAAAGTAAATTCCATTTCTATCTAAAGTAAAATAAACTCCGTTGTTGCTATCACTGAACTCCATATGCTATACATGAAATACCTTGTAATGTGGGAATCGGGAATATGAGATATGCCCCGTACTCCAGCGTATTTTTGTTATAATTGATTGTAGCAGGTTGAATAAGGTTTGAATATTTTGTTACCCCCATCCAGTCTACGATATACATTGTTGAGAGAAATACCTTCGATTTGTTCATCTTGTTATTTGAATTAGCAGTCTTCGTAATTCCAACTTCGTCAAACTGCTACCTGCCATGCTCCTGACTAGGCCTTTCATTGTCTCCACGATTGTCAAGTCCTGAACCACGACCTAGGACTATAGGACTTGATAATGGTGGAGGCACTGAAAGGCCTAGTCAGGAGCATGACACGTATCAGTTTAGGAAGTAAGCACGACGAAGTTGGGGTCTTCGATTTCATCTGTGTACTAGAGTTTTATTGACAGTGAAAACTAAACTCAAATCGAGATTGTGGTAGTAATTTGTGAGAATCAACAGTTCACTAACCCAAACGAATTTTAGGCATAATTATGTCTCACTGCTGGTGCAGTTTGTGTGGAACCTTTCAGTTGAACGCGATACTGACTCCGCCCACTCGTGGTACTCTCAAAAACACAAACGAGCTTTGCAATGATATGAGTACTTTGGCTTGCGGGGCCGTAAGGCCGTGGTCCATGGTTGTTTTGTGCAAACGTTTGTGCCGTGCCTTCGACGACCATCTTCAGCGCAGAAGGCTGCAAAACGATGACAAAGATTTCGTAGTCAGTGACCACTAAACAGTGATTAAGGCTAGTGGCTGTGAGTAGGACACCCATATTTATAAAGGAGGAACTCGGCCTATTTCTGGCACACCTCAATAGTGTTCACCCGCGGATCCAGTTCACCGTGGAAAGAGAAGCGGACAATAGATTGGCCTTCCTTCACGTCCTTGTTCTTAGAAGGGCCAATGGCAGCTGGGTCACAAAGTGTACAGGAAACCAACACACACCGACAGAATACCTCCACAAGCTGTCCAATCACCATCCGAGTCAGAAATAGCTAATTTTGAAGACCTTGGTGGACCGGGCCCCTTAGAGGATCTGTGAGCCCCGGTATCTCATCGAGGAGCTGCGGCACCTCGAGCAAGCGCTGCAGGCCAACGGATAGTCTGTCGGGGAGGTGAGACGTACAGTCCGGCCGAAAAGAACAGCCAGACCGATGGAGTCGGTGTCTCAGGAGAATGTTGTCTTCGCTGTGTTGCCCTATGACCATGCGGTGACTGATCGTATTGGCAGGTTGCTGAGCCGGCGCGGCGTGAGACCAATCTTCAAGCCGACCAAGGCAATCCAGCAGTTTCTGAGACCAGTGAAGGACGTCAGAGACCCGCTCTCGTTGTGCAGAGTGTATTTAGTTCCTTGCTCATGCGGCCAGTTGTACATCGGAACTACGAAACGCAGTGTCCATGTCCGAGTTGATCAACATAGCCGCTACTGTCGTTTGAGGCAGCCGGAAAAGTCTGCTACAGCGGAGCACGCATTCGCCAATGCCGACTATCGCATAATCTTTGATGAGACGAGGCTTCTGTCGTCGGTAAGTGCGTATTTCCCTCGCCTGCATATGGAGTCTGTCCAGATTCAGAAACATGTATCTGTTGCAATGAATCGGCGGCGTGAGTGTCTCGCATTGAGTGTTCTTTGGACGCGAGTTGTGCCGAACCAATAAGAATTGCCTTTCTGCTGATTGACTGCTGATGTCAGACAATAAATTCTTGCGGACACCAAAAGCTTATAAATACGGGTGTCCCACTCACGGGCACTAGCCTTAACCACAGTTCAGTGGTCAATGACTGCGAAACCTTTATCAGTGTTTTGCAGCCTTCTGCACTGAAGATGGCCGCCGAAGGCAAAAGAACCTTGGTTCACGACCTTACAGCCCGGCAGGCCGAAGTACTCATATCATTGAAGCCGGCCGTGGAAGCCTCAGACAGAATTTCAGCTTGGCATTGTTTTACCTTCTTGTACGACTAACCTTCTTTATGATCTGGACTCAATAGGGACAAAAGGATAATATGGGGGAGGAGGACTTGCTTATATCATATAACTTTTGTTCCGTCTATACGGAAGCATTCCTCGACTGTTGGAGCACTGATTTCGTGAGGATGCAGAGGTTCAGTTTCAACCAATCAGATCACTGAGGACGTCTAATCGTAGAACGGGCAACATTTAACAGAAACTAAATGTATGATAAACCCACAAATAGTACTGGTGTCAATAACAAAAACTGGGAAATTTCCGAATGAGATTTCGTTGCATGTAGATAACTGTCTATCAAACGCGTGTGTAGGTAAAGACCGTTAAGAGCTTTGCCGTGATGCCGAATCCGATAAACAATTCGATCTATAAACAGTAGGATTATAGCCGTGCCGATAATTGCCTCCAGGCAATGCTTACAGAAAGAACAAGTCGAGAGTTAACGAATTTTAAAAAAGATTCCATTGATGTCTGTAGGCGCAAGTGTTACTAAGCGGATGTTAAGTTGAGCAACTGTCATGAACAAACATGTTAATGTTTTTTCAAGGCACCCGGCTTTAGACAAGTAAGGATTTATTAGTTTTTAGTTACTGACCTCCTAACTGCCTATCAGTCAATTCTGCGCTTCGAAACGGATTTCATTGTAGCTTTAATAGGCCTACGCCGCCTGTCTTGGACGTCGAAGTCCATTACGCTGCAGAACGATTACTATCCGGCTACTGTTGAACGTACACTTGGAAACAGGCGAGAATATTTTACTGAAATAACTATCGTTGCTACTGCAATATTGACATTTAAATGTTACTTGGACTAACAGTGAGTTAACTGCACTCTCTGTGGGTAGCGGTAACAGTAGCTCGTTCGATTCTGCGCGAATCAAAACATGAACCTCTCGTCTTTACAGGATCTGATCGCCTCTATAACCTCACCAATTTTTTATCTGAACCGTAATGATGTTGCTGGTTAGACAATATGATCACTTCACTTTCCCCACATGCATTATGTTTGAATAAGGACATTTCTTTTTCATTCAGTTAGAGGTCCGTTGCAACCTTCTTACACAATCAAGAGGCCAGCCGGTGTGAGTATAAGCAAGAAGTCTTGGTTTATTTAAATTAAGTGAGATTTTCTTCGATGATATGTTTCTTAATGGACTCCCAACTTCATGTTTGATGATTCTCAGCTTGTGTGGACGGATGCTAGGGCAAGCGAAGCTGGAATCTAACAATTGGGTACAAGCAAACAAATGCGACTATCGGGTCTAGATATTCGCAATTTTCTTGTGCAGGAAACCCTCGTATTTCACCCTCTAAAACACAACTCTGTTCTTTCCTTCCTTGTTTCTCTATCTGCGTAAGCAGTATTCCGTACTACTCATCATCCTCATTACCACTTCAAAGATTAGGCCCTATACTTGTTGCGGAACCCGTCTCCTCCTCGGTCTCGTATTTCCGAGGCTCGAATGAGTTCTGTAAGTATATATATTTTTTACTTAAGCAGGTTAATGGCCTTGTGTAAAACCCCCAACCCCTTATGGGGGCCCAGGAACTTTGATTTCGGGCTGCTCTTTGTTTCACCTCAGCTGACGAGCTCTCTCTGCCCGATTGTAGTAGACTAACTCAGCCCATATGTGCAGCCGTTGGCCTACTGTAGGACCCTCCGCCTCCACACTAGATGCACACCCTGTGTACCATCCTGCCAGGCCAGGACCCAGGATAGGATACCCCAGGCTGCCCTGACAGAACCCCCATCTCTCGTTTGCTTACCGATTCATTCCGCCGAAGGAATCCCATACTACTCAACGAACTAAAAATTGTTTGCACATTTTTTCCCGAAAACCGCTCTAACGATTTTGATGAAACCTTGTCTATTGAAGTTTTCAGGCATGAAAAATCTAATTCAGCATTAGGTCTAAATTTTGTCAAAATTCGTCTTAAGGTCTGAATCAGAGGTCTCAAATTGACCACGCGACGAAGCATCGGTTACCTTCGGCTAACTTAAGGTTTTTAACCACGCCCACTCTGTTACTCGAGCGCGCTCCTACTCTCAGGTGGGAAAAATTTGTTCTAACCAGATTTATTGTTATCTGAACACCATGTAGGAAGCAATCACTATCTTACCATTACCTGCGAATGCGTACAAATTGAAACGTGTTTATTTTGGTAATCCATTTGTTGTTTTGTCATTTAGTGAGCTACAGATTTGTACGGCATAGTAAATTATTTGTGAGATTTAATTAAAAGTTACCGTATTTAGTAACTTAGTAACCCTACTGATACTCCAATATCTGGTTAACGTACTTCAGCTTCGGTCTGCCCTTGACTTCAAACCGTACCCTCGAATGATGGTCTTGAGTAGGCTTCCTCAGGAGGTGTCTACCAAGATGTCTAGTTCTGTCTGTAACGTTTCCCACATACCGGCTTCGGCACCTCCGTCCTCCTCAACACTTCTTCTTTCG
The DNA here is from genome assembly GCA_034769895.1 of Magicicada septendecula. Lineage (NCBI taxonomy): Eukaryota > Metazoa > Arthropoda > Insecta > Hemiptera > Cicadidae > Magicicada > Magicicada septendecula. The sequence goes on from CM068370.1 coordinate 146,193,423, forward strand.
TCACTCTGTCCGCCAGATAATCTTTAGCATTCCCCGGTAACACCAAAACGTAAACGCTATTACTCTCCGCTTGTCCTGTTCCCCGAATATCCATATCTCACTACCATATGTCAAAACAAAGGTCATCGCCAGGTGTATCCTAAGGTGCATTTCAATGTTGTTGGAGGTGAAGAGATGCCGCTTCTTGATAAAGTTAGTCTCGGCTTAATGGATGCGGCTAATTATTCCTACCTTGGATCTCCCATCAGTGTTACTTTTGCTTCCAAGAAGGACTTCACATTCAATTACTATTTAACTTTACTATTACTATTCAATTACACTAGACTATACTAATACTAATTAAATCCTATAACTATTACAAAAGAAAAATCTTGAGACTAGCATTTGTATAATTTTTTTGCCGGCCCGAAATTAGCTGATTTTAGTATCTAGGCCTACATCATTCCACGATCATTTGTTTTTATAACGGGTATAGCGTGTCACACGTCCACAGCACCACGTATTTAGTGACGAATATAAATCACTAAAATACTGTGTCTTGATGTGCAATGTATTTACATGTAATGACTCTACAAATTACCCATCCATTTGTAATAGTGTCAACCATTTATTATTATAGTAACATTCTACGCATTAAAATAATTTACTGCCATCGCCTCCTGTTCAGTATTTACTGCCATCGCCTCCTGTTCAGAATTTACTGTCATTGCCTCTTGTTCAGTATTTACTGCCATCGCCTCCTGTTCAGTATTTACTGCCATCGCCTCCTGTTCAGAATTTACTGTCATTGCCTCTTGTTCAGTATTTACTGCCATTGCCTCCTGTTCAGTATTTACTGCCATTGCCTCCTGTTCAGTATTTACTGCCATTGCCTCCTGTTCAGAATTTACTGTCATTGCCTCTTGTTCAGTATTTACTGCCATCGCCTCCTGTTCAGTATTTACTGCCATTGCCTCCTGTTCAGAATTTACTGTCATTGCCTCTTGTTCAGTATTTACTGCCATCGCCTCCTGTTCAGTATTTACTGCCATCGCCTCCTGTTCAGTATTTACTGCCATTGTCTCCTGTTCAGTATTTACTTCCATTGCCTCAATTGAAAAAGTAGTGACTACAATGAATGGGACGTACAGAAGACCGCAAACGACTAAATACAAGTTTGTAACGACACATGTCCGTTATATCGTGTGTACATAATTATTCTATTGTTGATGATGATAATTTATAAATATAAATTAGGAATAGGAATATAATTAGGAATATAATTTAGGAGTATAAATTCCTATTTAGGAATAGGTCACTACAGTCGCAATTGGAAGAAGAAAAATAAAATTCTTTGATCACCTTTCAAGGTGCAACACACTTCTGGACATCAAGCAGAAAAAATATCTAATCATCTTACCCACGAGTTTTCATAATTTCAACCACTGCCAAACTGTAACTAAACAGCGTCAGGAAACATGCGATGTTTTCTTGCGGATTCACTGCGATTACAGGCGCCCCTAGTGGCCAGGTAGCAGAGAAGACTGTGTGTAGCAGTTATGAATGCATGTAAAGCAATCGCTTTCATTTTTACGAACATATGCTTACATTACATTCTGCAGATGATAACGAGGAAAGGAGATTATCGTTGTGCTACAAATTACAGTAAAAATAAAAAAGTGTAATTGTTTACTGTCGCTATCTATTCATTGACAACCAGGAAACTTACAAAAACCTCGTTTTTTACATTGATTGATGCGCTCGGGGTCCCGGGTTCAATTCCCGGCGGAGGCTCCGTACGGCGTGCACTCAGCGTCGCGATGCAGAACTGAGTAGCCGCTGA